>LPNX010742758.1:0-232629 GCA_001517045.1 Pseudotsuga menziesii
ATTTTCGCGGTCCGAAGCTAGATTTTCCTCGCTTCAATGGTACTGATCCGACTGGATGGATCTATCGTGTAGAACAGTATTTTAGTCTTCATAATACTTTTGATGTCAACCAAGTTCCACTTGCCTCCTTTCATTTGGAACAGGAAGCTCTTCAATGGTATCGTTGATACATCAAGGCTCATGAAGAGCCAAAATGGCCTGATTTTTGCCAGCTCCTTTTGCAACAATTTGGTCCTAGTGCTTTTGATGACTTCACAGGAGCTCTCACTAAACTTCGCCAAATTAGCACTGTGAAAGAGTATCAAACTGAATTTGAGAAACTAGCTAATCACACTGAAGGATTACCTGATGACTTCTACCAGAGTTGTTTTATCAGTGGTCTAAAGGATGCAATTCGCTCTGAGGTCAAAATGTTCAGTCCCAAAACAATGATGGAAGCCCTGGGGTTGGCTAAGTTGGTAGAATACAAGATGGCAACCCAACAGTGCTCCAAATCCTCTTTTGTTCCTTTTCGAAATATGGGTTCTCAACGACCTCCCATTCCGCCAGCTCCTCGCTCACCTCCAATCAAGCATTTGTCTGAAACAGAGATGCAGGCATGCCGAGAAAAAGGGCTTTGTTATAATTGTGATGAGAAATTCAATCGGGGAAATCGATGTGTTCAACAAAAGCTCTATCTCTTGGATGTGGATTCTCCACCTGCCTCTGAAATTGGTGAAGCAGCTCCTGATACAATCGATGCTCTGGTTGACATTCAGGAGCCGCCTACTGACCCTCCATCTCAGGACGACCAGCCCGAGATATCCCTCCATGATTTAGCGGGAGTCACTACCCCCCAAACAATGCAGGTACACGGTTACTTCAAGAAGCTTCCTCTTACAATACTCATTTATTCTGGCAGCACTCATAATTTCGTTGACCCTTGGATCGCCAAACAAGCTGATTGTTTTATCCATCCTTGCTCCAACTTTGAAGTCATGGTTGCCAATGGGGGCACCGAACCTTACAAAGGGAAGTGTCGTAATGTGTGTATCTCTACAGGAGATTATAACCTCCACTCTGACATGTTTTCCTTGACCTTAGGAGGATGTGATGTGGTTTTGGGCGCTCAATGGCTGCGCACACTTGGCCCCATATTATGGGATTTTGCTGAACTTTGGATGCAGTTCTCCCCCGATGGACACAAACACACATTGAAATGATTACAACCAGGGTCTCTCAGCATCATCAGTTCACATCACATGGAAAAACTCCTTAAGAAGAGTTCCCATGGTGTCATTTCTCAGCTCCATTCCATTCAAATGCAACCATCAGCGGCCCCCACTACTCCTTTGGATCTCCAACAAATTCTGGCTCGATATACAGGTGTTTTTGCTGAACCAGTGGGACTTCCACCTTCATGACCAGAGGACCATCATATTCAGATCCTTCTTGGAAGCATTCCTCCCAACATCAGGCCCTATCGCTACCCATTTCACCAAAAAACAGAGATTGAACTCCTCGTTAGGGACTTACTGAAGCAAGGTATTATTCACCCAAGCACAAGTTCCTCTTCTTCACCAGTTCTTCTTGTCCGCAAAAAATATGGGTCATGGCACCTCTGCATTGACTTTCGAGCACTTAATCACCTCACCATCAAGGATAAGTTTCCAATTCCTGTTTTTGATGAGCTTCTTGATGAGATTCATGGTGCTCAATTTTTCTCCAAGTTGGATCTTCGCTCTGGGTATCATCAAATTCAGGTTCATGAGGATGATATCCCTAAAACAGCTTTCCGCACACATGATGGCCACTATGAGTTTTTGGTCATGCCCTTTGGTCTCACTAATGCTCCTTCCACATTCCAGGCCTTGATGAATAAAATATTCTAACCCTATTTGTGGAAATTCATTCTGGTATTTTTTGATGATATCCTCATCTACAGTAAAACATGGGCTGAACATCTCCAGCATCTGGCTCTTGTAATGCAACTTTTCTCTGATCATCATCTCCATGCCAAAAAGTCTAAATGTGTTTTTGGCCAAAAGGAAGTTGAGTATCTTGGTCACATTATCTCAGCACAAGGGGTTCATGTGGATCCTGCCAAAATCGCTGCCATGAACAATTGGCCGCCTCCTAAGACACTCAAGAGCCTTCGTGGTTTTTTTGGGTTGACTGGCTACTACTGCAAGTTTGTCAAGGATTATGGGAAGATTGCAACTCCATTAACTGCTCTGTTGAAAAAGGATGCTTTTACATGGACACATGTTACTGAGTGTGCATTTGACAATGTGAAACAAGCTATGTGTACTACACCGGTTCTAGCTATGTCGATTTTTCCAAGCCCTTCACTATTGAGAGTGATGCTTGCGGCAATGGACTTGGTGCTGTTCTCCTTCAAGATGAACACCCCATTGCGTTCACCAGCAAAGCCCTTTTCAGTAATAATTTAGCTGCCTCTACATATGAGAAGGAAATGATGGCTATTTTGCATGCAGTACAAAAGTGGCGACCCTACCTCTTAAGGAATCATTTCTGCATCAAGACTAATCACCAGAGTCTGAAATATTTCCTAGAACAGTGTGTATCCTCCCCAGCACAACAGAAATGGGTTAGCAAACTCATGGGTTATGACTATGAGATCACTTATAATAAGGGTAAGGACAATATTGTGGCGGATGCCCTTTCTCGCACATTTGATGACCAAGTTTCTCTTTCCGCTATTTCTATGCCTGTTCCAAATTGGTTGCAATCGGTTCAACAGGGTTATGTCAATGACTCTTCATTATCTCAAATCATCCAACGCTTGGACAACAACCCTTCTGCTATCCCACATTACTCTTGGGATGGTGCTTCACTGAGATAGAAGGGTCATCTGGTGCTTCCCCAGAACACAGCTCTTCAACAAGATATCTTCTATGAACTCCATGCTTCTCTGTCAGCTGGGCACTCTGGTTTTCTCAAAACGTATGAATGGGAACAACGCAACTTCTTTTGGCAGGGCATGAAAAGGACAATTCAACAAATGGTGACTGAATCTGATACCTGCCAGCGCAATAAGGGTGAAACAACACCCCTCCCGGGATTGCTCAAACCCTTACCCATACCTACCCGGATATGGACAGATATTTCTATGGATTTCATTGAAGGGCTCCCTAAATCTGGAGGGAAGACTGTGATTTTGGTTGTGGTTGATCGCCTCTCCAAATATAGTCATTTTTGTGCTCTCAGCCATCCCTATACAGCCTCCTCCATTGCCCAAATTTTCCTGGACCAGATCTTTCGTCTTCATGGAATGCCTTCGTCCATTGTCTCAGATCGTGATGCGACTTTCACCAGTCATTTTTGGACAAAACTCTTTGACCACATTGGCACCAAACTGAATATGAGTTCAAGTTACCACCCACAAATGGATGGTCAGACTGAAATTATCAATAAATGCTTGGAAACTTATCTTCGTTGCTTCTCCTCTGAGCAACAACATCAGTGGGCAAAGTGGCTCCCTCTCGCTAAATGGTGGTACAATACCTCTTACCACACTGCCTCTAAAATGACTCCATATGAAGCAGTTTATGGTCAGGCACCGCCAGTTCTTCTTCCTTACACCCCCGGCAGTTCTCCATTTCAGGCAGTTGACGCGGTCCTTCGAAACCACGATGAGGTTCTTCGCATTTTGCGCGAAAATATTCACATGGCAAGAAATCGCATGAAGCAACAAGCTGATCAGCACCGTTCTGAGCGCACTTTTGAAGCCGGTGATATGGTTTTTCTTCGTCTCCAGCCTTACAAGCAATCTTCCCTAAAACTCAAAGGTCGTCATAAGCTCGCTCCAAAGTTATATGGGCCATATAGGATTCTTCAGAATATTGGTTATGTTGCTTATAAATTGGAACTTCCGCCTTCTTCCCGCATTCATCCAGCATTTCATGTCTCTTGTCTGAAGAAAGTTCTTGGCACCAACATCAAAGGCCAAACTATTTTACCAAAACTAGATAATGAAGGATCCATCTTTTTGGAGCCAAAGGCTGTCCTCAATAAGCGCACTCGTCAGCTTCGCTCTCGCTCTATCATAGAGGTCTTAATTCAATGGCACGGAATGCAACCCGAGGATGCTACATGGGAACCACTCCTTCAAATTCAGCGACAATTTCCACATCTAAAGCTTTGAGGACAAAGATTTTTCTAAGGGGGAGGGGATGTTAGGAACCCATGTCAATCCTTCTCTTTACCGTGTTAGTATATTGTTGTTGGACGCATATGCTATGTAAGTCGTCCCATAGTAATTGTTGATCCATAGTTTGTGTTATTGTTGTTGGGCGCATATGCTTTGTAAGCCGCCTGTAGTATTTGTTGATCCATAGTTTACATTGGCCCATGGTTTTGACCCATAGTATTGGCGCCTATTTTTAGTATATAAGTGTGTTTTGAGGCCAAGGAAGGCACCATGAAGTTATTTTGTATTGAACTTGCTCAAAGGAGGTTGCCCCCTCGAAGTGGCCTACGATTAATATAAAAGTGATTTTTGAGTTCTGCTGCTATATCGTGTATTTTGATTAATTATTTGCTGCAAGGTCCTCATAGTTGCAGCGGCATAGCTAGTTGCAGGTAAAGTTCTATTCAAGATAAGTGTTCTTGTCTATGTTCTTCTCTGCAATTGTAATTCTTGTATTGTAAATTGCTTGATGGAATGTGATGAACATGTTGTTGTATTGAATTAATGCATTGTTCCTTTGAGTAACTGCAACTGTAGGCATTTATGTAGGTTTTCCATGAATGCATTTCAAACTAATGGCCTGAATGAGTAGATCAATCCAAGACTTCAGTGGAAAAATCATGTTTCCTACTAGAAATATCCATGTACACAGTCTATGAGATTCAGGATGTCGGTCCGTAGATCATGGTTTCCGCAATTTCCCTTCCGAAACTTGCGGGATGTGGGATGCGGAATCGTAATGTTGCGATTTCCACAATTCCCAACCCCACATGTTAAGGTTTCCGCACTGTCGATCTTCACAGGATGAGTGTCCGTCGTTGATCTGATCTCGATGTGGGATGCAGGATGCAGGTTGCGGAAAGTGATATTGACATTTTCATAAATTTCGACCCTATAACTCGGGCTTTCTGCACTGTTGATTTTTACGGGTGGATTCTAAACCGTCGATTAGGTTTCAATCTGCAGGATCGCATGGGATCGTTGATTTCCGTCGCATTTTCTCTCCGCCATCTGATTTCCTCTGAGATATTTCCTTGCAGATCGTCAAACTGATCAATGGAAGAAGGGAGTGACTATGACATTGTTGGAAATGTTGAGAATTGGTTCACGACCATGCCATGTGTTTCGATGAATAGTAAAGGTGTTTCGATGAAATTTTTAATTCTGCATGATAATGGGGTATGGGTACGTGACATTGTGGTATTAGAGCTGCAAGTTGCAGCATTGGGCCTGGATGGGTCAAGAATCAATCAAGAGTACCCTCTGATACCAACTTGCAGTACACTACATTGTGGTACATGGCGGTATCAGCACTGTCGGTTACAACATTGGGCCTAGAGAGGCCAGGTGACGGTAAGTAAAATGGTTTTGATTTTGAATTACTGTGTATCTAACAAATGGTGTTGATAACATATTTTTCAGAGGCATAGTACATTTTGGAAAAGTGGGTTTTTGGCTCAGCCATGAGAACCTATGATATATATGAGGAACGGGATTCCTACAAGCGTGTGCAAGACACTATGGGGGGGGATTTTCGAGCCGGAAATGATGATATAGAGTCTATTGGAAGGATATTTCAAGAGACTCCACCGGACATTGCAGCCACCATGAGAAGCCTAATTAAAGCTCAGGAAGAGCAGCATCAACTGAATCCTGCCATGTTGCAAAGTTTGATAGACATCCAGCGACGGATGAGCTTGGGATGACGTTCAGCAAATCCAGCAGGTAGTAAGAGCAGTACAATAAGAAGAGGAAGAAGGTCTTCTAGTGGGTCATTTAACTCAGAAGAATCCAGTGGGTCGTCTGACCAAAACGGTGAAGGAGCATGAGAGGAACTACGCCACTCATGATCTAGAACTTGCAGCCATAGTACATGTTCTACATATGTGGAGGGATTATTTGGTGGGAAGAAGATTTGAGCTAAGGACCGACCATTGTGGCCTGAAGTATTTGTTTGACCATCCTACTCTGAATGGTAGGCAAGCCAGATGGCTGAAGTTTTTATGTGAGTTTGATTTTGAGATCAAGCACATAAAAGGAAAAGAGAATAAGGTAGTTGAGGCAATGCATGTGGAATCCGTTAGTGTTTGCCAATCGGAGTTGAGGCAGCAGATTGTTAATCATGTTGCTGAAGATGAATTGTATGTGCATATTAAGGACAAATTGCAGCATCAAAGCCTTGAAAAGAGGTATGAGGGATATAACTTGGAGGAAGATGGACTTCTTACTTACAAGAACCAAAATTACATTCCAAATGTAACAGAGTTGAGGAGAGTTGTTATGGACAAGATCCATCAAGCTCCATATTCTAGTCACCCAGGATATCAAAAGACACTTGCTAAAGCTAGAAAGCAGTACTTTTGGTCAGGAAAGAAAAATGACATTACTGAATATATTTCAAGGTGCATGAAATGTCAGTAGGTAAAGGCGGAGCATCAACACCTAGTGGGTTTGTTGCAGCCCTTTCCAGTTCTCGAATAGAAATGGGAAGTTATTTCCATGGATTTTATTACACGGTTACCAATGAATTGGAGACAACATGATTCCATCATGGTCGTGGTGGACAAGTTGATAAAGGAAGCACATTTTATACCGGTTAAGTCTACGCATAAGACTGATGACATTACAAAGATCTTCATGAAGGATATTTTCAAATTGCATGGATTTCCAAAGGCAATAGTCTCTGACAGAGATGTCAAGTTCACTTCCAATTTTTGGAAGGCGTTGTTTGCGTATTTGGGTACAAAGCTGAACTTCAGCACTGCTTACCATCCTCGGACTAATGGGAATATAGAGAAGGTAAATCAATTGTTTAAATACATGCTTCGCATGTACATGATGGACAAACCAACCAAGTGGGAAGATTATTTACACCTGGTAGAGTTTGCTTATAATAATGGATAACAAGAATCCGTGGGGATGAGTCCATATGAAGCTTTGTATGGAAGAGGGTGTAGGACACCAGTGACTTGGGATAATCCAGTGAATAGGTTGTGATTGGTCCAGAATGGTCAAGCAGATGGAGCAGGAGGTTGTAAAGATCAAGCAAAATATGAAGGCAGCCCAGGACAGATAGAAAAGATATGCTGATAAGCATAGGGTGAACAGAGAATTCAGTATTGGGGATCATGGTTACCTCAAAGTGACAGCAAGGAAGAGTTCCTTGAATTTTGGGAATTGTGCCAAGCTATCACCTAGATGCTATGGGTCGTTCGAAGTGCTTGAAAGAATAGGGCCAATTGCATATAGACTTGCATTTCCTGCTAGCACTAGGGATCATAATGGTTTTTATGTTTATTTGCTTAAGAAATATATACATGACCCTAACCATGTGATAAATTGGGATGTGATTTAGGTGGAACCCAAGGGAGAGTTTCGGATCGATCCAATGCGCATCCTCGATAGGAAGGTCACCATGCTCCGAAACCGAGCCATAGGACAAGTAAAGGTGCAATGGGAGCACTAAGGTCCTGAAGAGGATACATGGGAGCTGGAGGATGCCATGCGATTGTCACATCCATTTTTCTTCAAATCTGTGGACCACTGAGGCAATGCCAATGTATCATTTTGTTCAATTTTGTAAGCACTGACGATAGTGCTATTGAAGGGGGAGGGGAATGTAACACCCCAGTTCTGACCCCGTTGCATTAATGTATATGATGTAAATACTATACCGAATCATGACAAGGAGTTCAAGGCCAAGGACCTGTCACTAATTAATTTTTGCTATATAGGCGATCAGGGTTGATGCCTATGGTTTCTGTGCTAAGTCAAGCACATTAGTAAACATCATGTAAATATGCAAGTTAATGAAAAACCCACAGCCAGCTATGTCAATGCAATGAATAATGAGATGGGGGCATGATTTTCCTAAGGATAAGGGGGTGGGAACGTTAACCTTGGTCCAGTTTAGGGAAAATCCATGTGTCAAGAGGAGAACCCATCAGAACTGTTAACTGCCCTCTTTCTTGCCTTCTCTTCTCAACCATTTATTCTACCAGAAGGTGGTTGAGGTAGTTATTGCTTGGAAGGGGAAGAGTATGGGAGACTTCGAACTGGGAAGAGATCCCAATTTTGGGATGTCATATTTTTCTTGCATGGACAAGAAAACACCAGAACCGTATGTCAGTTTGACCCCACGTGTTCACGTTTTGGTTTTACTCTCACGTTTTGAGAGCTGCGAACGATTCTAGCTCATTCACTTAACTCATTAACGAATTGATTATCTCTGTTCTCCATTAGGGGGGAAGCTCTAGAGTAGCGGAGCTCTTCCTATGTGTGTATCCTTCGCGTTCCACGAGTATTTTTCCTTGAAACGACTGTAATTTCTATGTTCCAAAATTGTTATAAATGACATAGTGTATGAGATCCTGTTACTCGTGTACCAGAGTAAAGCCGGTGTTGTGGAGTCTCCCTTTGGTTGTTGTGTGTTGTGCACCCTAGTTCGGGTCTGAGCTATGTACAAGAGTTAGGAATCGGAGAGACGTAGAACATGCTTGATAAACCTAGTGTGGAACCTCACTATAAGATAAGAGTGGTTGGTAAACCTACTATGCACACCCTAAAGAGCACTGGAAGAGAAGGTGTAGCCTGAGGGACTGTGAATCAAATAAGGGGACACTTCCTTGTGTTGGATGTGTATGCAGTGGGGAAGCCATGCTAGATAGGTCTTGTGAATTTGTTCTTAGCTCTGTAGATGAGCTCACTAGCTGAGCAGTTCTTCCTGCCCATTGCCTTAGAAGCCTGATAAACCCAATTGGAAAGATGGCTTGGCTAGTAGCCTGATAAACCCATATGTTGGCTTGGTTATGTCTTGTTGTGTTCAACCTGGTGAGTAACCTTTGGCTAGATAGTCTGATAAACCCAACTACAAATGCTGGTTTGGCTAGTTATCCTAATAAACCCAGCAGTGAGATGGATTGATTGTGTATAGTCTGAGAAACCCATTTGTTGGATTGACTAGTCCTTGAAGGTGAATGTTGGCTTGACTGTGCTCAGTCTGTGATACCCAACTATGAGATGGCTTGGTTGAGTGGCCTGTGAAACCCATCTGTTGGAATGCTTTACCTTGCATCCTGATAAACCTAACAGTGGTGGCTTGGCTGAGTGTTATTGCACTTCGGCTATGTATGAGTCTGCTAGTGTTCCCTTATTCCTTGACGAAATCATGCCCATCTCAAAGGTGGCAGTGTCACTGAGAGATTGATGAGTGCACTGGCCTATGGTTGGGTGGAACGTTGCAGTGACATAGCTGGTTGCAAGGAAAGTTCTATTCAAGATAAGTGTTCTTGTCTATGTTCTTCTCTGCAATTGTAATTCTTGTATTGTAAATTGCTTGATGGAATGTGATGAACATGTTGTTGTATTGAATTAATGCATTGTTCCTTTGGATAACTGCAACTGTAGTAATTTATGTAGGTTTTCCATCAATGCATTTTGAACTAAGTTGCAGGATAGATTGGCTAGATTGGTAATGGCTTGAATGAGCAGATCGATCCAAGACTTCAGTGGGAAAATTGAGTTTCCTACTATAAATCTCCATGTACGCAGTCTGCGAGATGCGGGATGTTGGTTCACAGGTCATGGTTTCCACAATTTCCCTTTCGCAACTTACAGGATGTGGGATGAGGGATGCGGCATGCAGAATCGTTGTGTTGCGATTTCCACAATTCCCAACCCCGTAAGTTCAGGTTTCCGCACCGTCGATCTTCGTGGGATGATTGTTTGTCATTGATCTTATCCCGATCAGGATGTAGGATGTGGGTTGCAGAAAGTGAGATTGACATTTTTGTAACTTATGACCCCACAACTTGGGATTTCCACACCGTTGATTTTTACGAGTGGATTCTGAACCATCGATTTCGTTTCAATCTGCGGGATCGCTTGGGATCGTTGATTTTCATTGTGTTTTCTATACGCCATCCAATTTTCTCTGAAATATTTCCTTTCATATCGTCCAATTGATCAACGGAAGAAGGGAGTGAGCATGACAGTGTTGGAAATGTGGAGAAGTGGGTCACAACCATACCCTGTGTTTCGATGAATTTTTAATTCTGCATGATAATGGGGTATGGGTACATGATACAATGTATGATGCACTTTCTAATTTTTGCAAAGATCACATTTCATTTCAACCTTCATAGATACCCTCCACTTCATATCATGGAAGTGATTTTGAAAAAGATTCTAAAGCTTACTGGTATCTTGAGAATGAAATTTGTGTTGTGGATCCATACCACAAGCAAGATGATCTTATGTGTTAGCCATTGGAAGGAGAAACTTTGGTGGAGGATATTTTTAGTGGATCACTAAAGAAGTACAAAGAGAATATTATGGAAGCCATGAAGAAATTTGTTGACACCAATGCCTTGGTGGAAAGATGTTGCTGGAAATATTCTGGAGGAGAGTTGGAAGGAGAACCCTTTTTGGAAAAGTCCATAGAACTTAAAGAAGGCATGGTCAAGATCAAGGTGAGCTACATGAAATTACTATCTGACAGAGATCATCTCCCCATGGTGGATGAAATGTACCATTGTGAATTCAAGAAGGAAGCAGAAGAGTCTAAAAGTATCCATAGAAAACGGGAGGCTACATATGATTCATTGAAGAGAACCCAAGAAGATCTTCAAGAGTCAAGGTTGCAGATTGATCAATTTTGAAAGCAGTTGAATGTACCAAACCCTCCATATTGCATGGAAAATGATCATCTACACATGGTAGGAGGTACTTTGGATGTGTTGGAGGAACCACATGTGGAGGAAAAACATGAGTAAGGTGCATATTTTCATATGCTTATGAGAAGTTATGATGAAGAAAATCTTGGCCAAGCACTTGATGAGATTGAGAGGAAGGATGAAGATTTATTAGCTATGGGAGAGATAGTTGAGGATATTCCAATTGACTTAGGAAGCAAAATCGATTATCCATTCATGGATTGGGTTCGTAAATATATCACTAAAATGGAGTATCAAGGATGCACTAGAATTGCTTGCATTGGTAGAGGGTTATTTGACATGCATACCTTGAAGGGGAAACCTCATGAGCTTCCCTTATAGGTGGCATATTCTTCTCTAGAGGAGGTGGCTGATCACATTCCATATGGATCAGAAAATAAAATTCATTATTGATCAATTGATTGGGTGGATAGAGACATTATTGAAATGAAGACTTTGGGAGGTAAAGGATTTTTTTGTTTCTGCAATAATGTTTTTGTTATAACTGACATTGTCCTAATAGGTGAGCAACAACAAAGACTTATTTTGCAGCCATTAGATATCTCCCATACACATGCACATGAGGTGCATTTTGATTTTCTCTTGCTTGAATATTTTGAGGTCAAGAGAAATGAAGACCAAGCACATCTTCATTTCCAGAGAGATTATGAATTTCTCTTAGAAGACTATTGCATGGTTTTGAAGGAGGCGCATGATCACACTTTCACTGAACCAACCAATGGAGGATGGTGTGCATCCATTAGATTTATGGATTAGTATTGTAGAGAGTTGGTTCGCAGTTCTTCACCCCACATTTTTATTTCAGCCACATCATGTGGGGATCAAAATTGGGTGAAATGTTTTTTTCTATTCGTGCCACAAGAGGAGCATGAGGTTTTAACTCTTCCAATTGATGGATTGATGGTCAAGCCATGTGGTTTGACAAGTGCACCAATAGTAGCTGAATTATTCCCACCTTGATCAATCAGCATGAGAGTTTGTTCATCCATTGATTGGGTGTCTAGAAACATGATTGAAATGTGTGCCACGGAGGGTAAACATATTGCTTGCATCAATGGAGGTTCATTGGACACATCAAAAAGAAATTGTGAGGAGTTCCATGAGAATGTATGGCTCCTATATGATGTTCTCAGTATACATGGAGGGAAATGGGATAACCACATGTTTCTTCATAGAAGCAGTGATGTGAGTTTCAGTGCTAGCTTTCAAATGGATTTTCATATTTTAGATAGGCTCAATATGATTTTGCCCCACATTGAGAAGTTCCATGCTTGGCGGGAGAGTTTCAAAGATGTTCAGTTTGGCATGGGGAGTGATCAACTGCTAGTGTGGAGATATGATTCTGAACTCCTTCCTGATGACAGGTTCTTTCAATTGGTTTTGATATTTTGGAGGATGCAGTTGAGACAATGGGACCCTGGCATTTCTTAGAATGACAACTTTCCAAAAGTGGTAGGAGAATTTAGATCTCTGCAAAGGAGGTAGTGGGATCTAGGCATTCTACTTAGTTATCTTAACTAGGTGAAAAGTTTGTGGAAGAAGGGTCAATCATTAGGGGAATGACTATAATTAGAGTGGTGCAGTAGAAACATGGTGGACCTTTGGTATTTAGCTTGTGATTGAAGATTTCCAATTCTGGACAACCAACAACACATCTTTAGGATTGAAGTCATCGGTTGGATCCATAGATGGTTTGATTTGGTTCTTGCTTGAGGACAAGCAATTTTGGGATGGGAGGACTGTAATGTCCCCAAAATTTTCTTAATAACACCATGTTAAACCCATAGCCCTTGAGAACCCCATGATTTCTAGTGGAATAGTAATCTAATTAATGATTGGGTCATTTTAATAAAATAATTACCCATAGTAGGATTAGAAATATTTCATTATTAAATATTATGAATTTATTTAATTTTTACACCCAATACATGTGCTTGGTGCTAAGGTGGTGCATGGGCCCTTGTGAACCCAATGAGTTGTTATTGTAAATGGAAACTAGGGGGAAATAAAGATACCCATAAAGCCATGAAAATATAGAAAGTGGCAGAAAAAACAATCAACCAAAAAAGCAATGCAAAAAGAAGGCAAATGCAGAAAAGATGTTAGGATGAAAAGCAAGCAACTTTTGGAGGGCGCAGTTTCTAAAAAGGAAAAAAGGTAAGTCATCCTAAAAGAAGGTGTTGCACCTGCAACAATTTCCCAAAATTCTAAAAAAATTTAGGACCCTCCTCTTCTTTGATTTAGTTGGTTTTTCTTCTCGGTTTTGGTCTATGGATTTTTGGAATGTTTTACAGCACTTTGAATTGATATCAATCGATCTGTTTTGCTCCTTTAATGCTTTAAAATGATCCCTTCCATTATCAAGCTCATCATTGCTTTTGCATATCTTTGAAGTCATTTTACATCGGGAGTTGAGTCATTTGTTCTTCCCGCAGTTGCGGAGGTTGCCTGCTTTGTATTTCACCGTTGCGGGTGGTTTTCGATTCTTCACCGTCGCGGATGGTTTTTGATAGTCCCGCCGTTGCGGGTGAGTTTCGGTTCTCTGAAATTTTGGGTGGTTTTTTATTCTTCATCGGAAGGGTTGAGTTCTCCCTCGTCCGACGTTGCAGACAGATCTTCACTCCGGGCGTCCGCCGTTGCGGATCATGTTGGGCTTTGACTTTATCTTATCCTCCGATCTGCACTTTGAATTGTCTTCCAGCTGCGTATCGGAGCCCGTTAACTTCACGCTTTCTACTGTTGCGGATGGAGTTCAACTTATGAACGCCCGCCGTTGCGGAGGAGTCCAAGTTGTTGGCCTCCGACCTCGGTCCTCGCCGACGCCCGATCATCGTTATTTTTCATGCATTTATTCACCACTGTGGATGAGTTGAGGATGGTAACTATCCGCCGTCACGGAGGAGTCCAGGCTCTTGGCTTCCAATATAGGTTCCCGCCAGCGCCCGATCTTTTGTTTACACGCTCTATTCGCTGTTGCGGGTGAATTGATGCTGGGAACTATTCGCCGTTGTGGAAGGTCTGGGATTGTCACCGCCCTTTTCACTTTCATTCCCCGCCCGATCTGACCCGTCACATGTGTGACTCTTTTATATATGCGGGGGCAGGGGTTTGGATTTTTTATTGTTGTTTTGCGCCCGAGCTGTCGTTATCCTCTCCGCGCTATCGACCCTACGAATATTGTGGAGCTTCGTGCTTGTACCCGCGTCCAGGTGTCAGTTGGAAGCTCAACCGTTGTCGCCTCATCAGCTGCGCATCACTTCCAGGTAGGATCTTTACCGCCCTACCTCGTGCTTTTCAAGGTTTTGATTGGGTGATTTTTGCTGTGGTTGGGGTATTACTAGGATTATGTCCCCGTAGTCCCTTTTTCGCTCGCACGGAGTTTTCACCCGTGGCTAGGGTTGCCATAGTCGTTTCCCCTTGCATGTTGCGCCCACATTTTGAAAATTGCCGGTTGGGATAGAAGTTTGCGGTTATAGGGGGGGGAGTCGTTTTTTCCTTTATAGAGCCCGCGTAGTATCTTTTGACCTCGGCACACGCGCAGTGGATGAATGCGCAGTGCAGGCGACCGTTATGCCACCTGCACCTGGTTTTCCTTTGTAATAATGAGGCCCATGGAGAGGTTTTACAGTGGTTTTCTTGTGATTGAATGTTTCCTCTGTTGTTGTTTTTCCCATTTACCTAGTTTTGAACCCCTACTTTTCGCCCGCGCAGTCCGTCAATCTCAACTGGTTGAAACCCTAGGTGTTTATGAGGGCTGTGCCGCTAAAGTGTTTGCATTTTGAAGATCTCATGGATGGCGGTTCTGGTGAGAGCGCCGTGTGCAACAAATTAATGTCGATACCTGCAGTGCATAACCACACTGATGTAATTACCCTTCCGCGAGCAGCATAGGCTATTGTAGTTTTTATCCTTGATGAAGCCATGTCGTCGAAATGTTTGATATTGTGGAAAGTTACATTTGCACCTTGCGTTTAAGATTCATACTTGTGCTTTATGAGTTGTTATCATGGAAAATGGCATACTATGAAATAATGTAGATTTAATGACAGCCCAATTAGGATTGATCAAATTTTTAGTATCATGCAGTAGAAGGACATTGCTCATTATATTGTAGTAGTGGACTGAGTATATTTCGTGCTGGTAGTTCTGATAGTCAGGATGTGACTGGGTGCATACATGTGTGGGTTTCTTTTCTCGCTTGCACATTAACATAGGATAATAGCACATTGCACAGTATTGCATGCTAGTTCAATTCTTCAACCTGAAGGACTCATGTCTTAATTTCATTACAGTCATGATACACTTGAGAAAGAATAAATTGCTACACAATGTTCGCAAATTTGAATTGATTAATGTCATAATTTTATACATGGCAGGAAGAAGCCGAACTTACAATGTCTAAGAGGCAGAAAAAGAAGGCCCCTATGATCGAAGAACAATCAGCAATAGAGGCCGTCACACAGACAGAATATATATATGAGGACACCCAATGTGTCTCTGGTGTTGAGCCTGAGTATAAGTGGGGTGATATATACAGATTGATTTCTCGCAGGGAAGTCCCAGACATGGGTCTCGAAGAATAACCCATTTATTCCAACATAGAAAAATCCGCCATCATGAAGGTGGCTACCAGACCAAAGCTGTTCCCATGCTCTGATGTGATGAGATGGATTCTTCCCCATACAAACAACAACACAATGCTTATAGGAAATGTCGAAGGTCAGGGCTATGCTGCGTTTAGCCCTGGATATGTGGCGTTGGCTTACCACCTGCCAGAACCTCAAGTCTTTCTATCTAATGCTTGGCTGGATAACCTCAGGATGGATTTGGTGGAAATCCTAAAGAGAATGCTCTTGCCGGGAAAGATCTATCGACATAGAACAACCGAGGATTATGATACAACGAATTTAAGAGCTCCTTACATATTTGTAGCTCGGATGCTAAATAGGATCTTTGGTAGAGCCAATGTCAGACTTTTCAAATTTGAATGGATACCCCTTATATTCCATGTGGCGACAGAAGGAACAGTGCAAGTAGTCTCTCTTCTTGTGTAGCTGCAGCCTTGGGAGGAGGAGAAGCCTGGAAAAAATCTGAATTCTATATGAGTTCCATTCTGATAGACTGCATACTATGTCACCAACCTTTCCCCGGTCTCAAGTGTTCCTGGGATAGGGAAAGAATGCCTATATATGCAGTTTACAAACCACTGTGGGCTCATCAGTACCACAATCACTACAGAGAGGTCTACGAGCATTTCATTATGCCACTATACACGCTTATCTTCCAGAAGGAATGTGACTGCATGTCGGAAGATGCTATGCAGGTAATAGAGGAGTATGGAGATTATTTCTTGACAGACAATGGTATGTATATTAGAATGTATGGAGGCTCGAAGGCACCTTATCTGCTGCCAAAGTATGCAACAGATTATATAATCCATAAAGAGGCGGTTAGACAAGTGTTTATTGACGGAGTTGGTCATTTCTTGTTCCAGCACAAGAAGACTGCATATCCCCCTTTACCATTCAAGCTGGGTAGCTGTCAATTCACCAATGTGAAACAAGCTGCCGAATTCATAGAGGAACTAGGGAAGTTCCATTTTGGGGAAATGCCTTTCCGGAGAAATGACACTCATGGTAGAGTAGCTGAGCACTGCAAGAAGCACAAGGTGTTTTTTGAGTACACCCACCATTTTGATAATGATGAATCTGTTTTCCGGAATGCCCCAAATATGACGGCACTCAGCAGAAGATTCAAACCAAAGCACCCCACCAAATGTGGAAAAGGGGTAGAACAGGCCAAAGCTGAAAAAGCCAGAGCTGAAGAAGGAGCCAAAAGGATAAGGGAGGAGGCTTAGAGGCTGGAAAATGAGGCTGCAGAGTGGATGCAGAAGGGAGAAGAAGAGAAAAGGAAAGCTGCCCAAGAAGCAGTTGAACTAGCAAAAGAAGCAGCCAGAGAAACAGAAGAGGCAGCTAGGCAAGCAGCCAAAGAAGCACAGAGAAAACTAGATGAAGAGCTCCAAGAGCAGGAGGCTGAAAAAATAAAGCTAACACAACAGTCAGCCTATGAAACACCAACAGGGCAGAGTCAGGAAGAGGGAAACCCTGAGGAGCAGACCTTTCAAGTACCTACTAGCATCACCCCCATGACTCCTATGCTCCAGCTAGTTCCCTTCGTCCAGCAAAAGGGGGAAGAAGTCCCGAACTTCAGCACTGTCTATTATGATAGGGACACCAAAAGAATCACGAGGACGACGGAAAAGAAGGTGGAAGCCAAAGATCTGTCAGGGAAGATGGTCACAGATACTACAGTCATGCTAGGGACAGACAAAGATCCTATGCTCACGATAAGAGCTGGGGCTGCACTAATCGATGCCTCCACTGATAATATAAAAAAGGTGATGATTGAACTAGAGTCAGCAAAGAAGACCACTACTCAGCTAAAAGACACACTGAGGCAAGAGAGAAATGAGGGTAATAGACTAAAGAGGAAGTATGAACACGTGCTAAGGGAAATGGAATCCACAAAGGGTGAAATCCATGCCCTCCAGGTAGAGGCGCAAGCCAAGGAAACAACACAAGAAGCTCTAGAAAATGTACAACAGGAAGTCCAAGACCTAAAAAATGAGAAGGAACAGTTGAGGGCAAAAGTGGAAGACCTAGAGGCACAGAAGGATATCATCTATGAGTCCAATACTGCATACACCCAAGAACTGAAAGGGCAGCTGGTTTCTCTGACTGCTGAACTGGAGACAGCAAAGGAATAGCAAGTCGATCTGCAGCCATTTAAAGAATATGTCCTGGCTCAGAAGGCCAAACTACTGCAGCTGCAGACTGCTCTAGAAGAAGAGAGATGCAAAGTTCTTCAGATGGACAGCAGGCTAGAAGAGATCATGGAAACTTCCTCATACTTCATTGATCGATCTCAGGAGGTTCTGGAGATTTTGAGTGCCATAATGGCAAGGCCGAAGTATGATGCCGAGATCCCAGAAGGGCTACCAGCAAAAGACCATCAAGCCCTTAAGAGAGATCACAACCTGGTAGAGTTTGCCATCAAAACTACTGAAGAATTTAAGAAGACTGTCAAGAGGACACAGGTAGCATGCTTGGAGTATTTTAAAAGGTTCCTCAATGCTTACAACCGCTGCCAGACAGAGGCTAAGCTTAGGATTGAAGAGTTCTCGGATCATGAGACCTTTGTGGAAGTATTGCAGAAAAGAAATCAAGATGCGGAGGCCAGGACGCAGCAGATTCAGTCCATTGATGCCATAGTACTGAAGAATGAGGTGGGCCATGCAGCTGTTAGCGTACAAATTCTAGAAGACCAGCTTCGGTTGAGCCCAGCAAGGATCGAGGCCATCAGGAACCAAGTCGACAAGTTTGAAATCAATATTCAGTTCTTAGAGCCATGCGCATTTGAAGGCCTTGCTAAAGAAGCAGCAGCGTGGAAAAAATTCCTAGAAAACCAAGCGGGACCCTCCTCATAGAGGACCGGTCAACTTTGAATTAATTAATAATTTGTAAAATATTTTTGGGAAAATTGAAACGTTGGGAAAACCAAGGGTTGGGAAGCCCAAAAGTCACTTTGGGCAGCCCAACCAAATTTTTGCCTTTTGTATAAAAGTAGGAAACGTAGAGAAGAATGGGGCTTTTTTCCTAGTAAGACTGGAAGGTTATTGTAAGAAGAACTACTTCCTTTTGCAATAAAATATTACAGTTTGCCTGTTGAAAGAAGATCGGTGGGATTTCAAATGTGTTGCCATGGATAGTCGAAAGATGAACTACTTTGTTTTTCAGCATTGTATCCATGAATCGTGAGATCGTTCTAACTTTATGACCTATGTCTTTGTTTAATGATTTCTGATTTATTTCATGAAATAACCACCATGAGTAATGTATGCTGGTCATAAACAATTAGCTATCTGGTTGTGAAATATCTTTCATTGTTCATGCGTGTGAAAGTTAATGTCAGCTATCTGTAATTGCTTTTATTATGCGTGCACATCCACATTACTCATTCATATTAATCACAAGTAGGCTCCCCAGGGATAAGATAGAATATATAGATAGGTAGGCATATAGATAGGTAGTCATCTAATCTCATTTCTGCATTTGTGATTCAGATGCATGGTGAGCCTAAGACAAGAGGTAAGAACCTGCGCATCACATTGTGAATGCTCCCTGCATCCTTCACCACCCTGCATAATTAGTTAGATGTGTGCATTTCATATTTAAATAAAAAATACAAATTCCGGTGGACCGGGCCGCAACCGGTAAACCCTTGTTGTTACTTCGACCTACGGTAGCCGGACCGTAAAACCGGACGGATTCCCTATACCAAACAGTCAACGGGCTAGTTGGGAACGTTGATTGGGGAGAATCCCTTACTGTTGTCGCCTACGAATTTCCAGGCCTCAACAGAAGGAAGGGCACAGTTTCTAAAGAGGATAAAGGAAAGTCAGTCTAAAAGCAGGAAACTCTTGGAGGGCGTAGTTTCCAAAGGGAGAAAAAGGAATGTCAGGGGAAAAGCAATCAAGTTTCCTCATTCATTCATGAGGGTGCATTGGGAAAGTCAAGTGTGCCACCTATTGAACCAAATTCAACCTTGAAGCCTAATTATGCTATAAAAAAATGATAAAACATCACTATGACAACTTTTGATCATTTATGTTTTGGATTTTGAGAGTTTCTCTCAGTAGCTGAGTGTTGTGCCTCAACTGGAGCTTTGGGTGGTGTGCCTCTTAGCTAATGTTTCTTGTGTTTTGGTATCTCAAGTCATGGAAGCCATTGAATAAAAAAAATTTAGGTGTTTATATCTCTTTCATTCCATTATCATATCATCCATAAGAGTTTGGAGGCCTCCCATTCGTGACATTCACTCTTCTTCTTTCCTTCTCCATGTTCTATGATATTTTAACAAATTTTGGAGCTATGTAATTGGTATTTAGACCCCAATCTGATATTGTTCATGTATGATTTAATATATATTTTTTAATATTAGGTTCAGTCATTCACATAGTTTGGGAGGTTCAGGGATCGATTCTCTTTGGTTTTCTAGCTCTGGAGCCATATTTTGGGAGTTTTGCTATGGGAGGTTACCAATGAGATTCTTATGAGAAGTATTTTGACTCTCATGGCCCTATTATGTTATTATTTACTATCTCTGAAAATTTCATATCATTATGATCTTTTTTTACTGAGTTTCATATTAATCTTGTATACCCTACCTGGATTTCATTTCTAAAATGACTAGGTTTCCAATTTGAAGCAATTAATGTATCTAAATATGTATATTTCCTTTATTTTCTATTTTGATCACTAATTAACATTCCATTGATGACATCCAAGGTCTAAAACATAAGTTTAGTGTATATTTTAATGCATTTGGAAATCACTGAAATTTGACTAGTTGCACAGCCCTAATGACTAGTTTTCATAGTTCAACCCTTAGCCTCCCATGTAACTATACATACATGTTTTAAACATGAATATATGAGTTTTATCTTCCTAAATATGTACTTATAACCTGCATAATCCTTCCTTAGCATTTGGTTTCTTGGAGTTGACTATTAAGATCTTAGTTTGTACTAGTTGGGACTCCCAAAAACATGGTAGTAGACTTCAGCCTGGATGATGCTCGAAATATAAAAGGGGCCAACATCTAGGTGCTTATGGATATAAACTTCCAGTCTCCTAACATGTCTTTTGGTTTATCCTGCAAACCCAGTACAATTCCTTATTTTTACTTGAGAAATATGTCCACCTGTCAACTAGTTCTCTGAATTTTTATCATCTAGAGTCAGTGGACCTATTTCCTGCCTTAGGTTCATTTCAGAGGCATCTATGGGGACACTAATCCCAACATCATTATTATCGACAGGTAATTCGATGTCCATTTGGGAGACTTTGGCCTTGCCTGAGTGCTAAGCCTAGAATTTCAGGTTCTAAGAACCTGTCAAATAGAAAATTTGATGACGGTTTCATTTACGTTCTAACAAATATACAAAGTGTCAATTTTTTTAATGTTATATGCAAATATAGCATAATAATTCATGACTAAACACTAAATATAAGGTAATAGAATTGTTTTACATATTGATCAAAATAACCAATCCAAGAAGACCAAAGGTATTGGACTAGAGAGAGGCGACTACGTTCTATTACATAAATGAAAAAGTTGTGAGTAGCAGTTCATTTGATGGTACTTACATAATGGAACAAGGGATATTTGGGAGAAAAACTGAAGGTTAGTAGAAATCAATACCCCACTAAAAATACTACATGAATTAATCGAATATACAGAATGAAAGAAAAAGATTATTATTATTGTGATGGCTAAGCTCCCTTACAAAATTTATCGTATGGCCAAAA
Organism: Pseudotsuga menziesii; assembly: GCA_001517045.1. Taxonomy (NCBI): domain Eukaryota; kingdom Viridiplantae; phylum Streptophyta; class Pinopsida; order Pinales; family Pinaceae; genus Pseudotsuga; species Pseudotsuga menziesii. The sequence goes on from LPNX010742758.1 coordinate 21,297, forward strand.
TTTACCAAAGGCCAATATTTATTTATTGGGCTTATGATAGATATATTCATTTATTCAAAGGAATTTGCATGCAGTGATATGTAGTGTAATTGTGAAAATATATTTGTTTTTTTTTCTTTCATTATGACTATTAAATTTCTTATCAAATAGAATATAATGATATTTCCAGTAAGGAACATAGTATGACATATATAAAACCATAAAACTAGAACTGAGAAAATCCAAAACAAAGTGGATTTCAAAACTTGGATTTAAAAAGAACGACATAAATACTCTAACAGCCTAGAAAATCCCCATATGGGAACTCGTATAATGGTTGCATTTCACCATACAAGATGAATCTTGATCCATTCATTCCAATATCGAAATGTGTGGCCTTTAATATCAGGTAACAACTAGAAAATTTAAGACTGGCAATTTTTTTATTTACCCCTATCTGTTTTAATAATTTCATCTGACAATTTAAATTTCATGGTAATTTTCCATATTAGAATTTCGCCATGAAATGAAGGTAGTACCTCGAAGTGGAGATGTATAAGAATGCATGAATGAGTCCTCAGTCTCCTCATTTCATTGGTGATACTTCATATCCCCTTTAGAATTGGCTGTAAAGCTCAAATATCAGACTCTTAGGTCCAATTAACTCTGATTCTCATGGATAACTGGACCTACTATTCGAAGACAAGAAAATTATAGAGCAAGTAGCACTACTAGCCTTCAACTATGAATGCTTGTAAATTATGCTAAGTTAAACTATGGATGCTTACAAATTTTGGGCAATATTGCATTGAATTGTGGAGATGTTTGAGAATGCATGAATGAGTCCTCGGTCTCCTCATTTTGCTAGTGATACTTAATAACCCTTTAGAATTGATTGTAAATCTTGGATATTAAACTCTTAGGTCTAGTTAAATATGATTCTCAAGGATAATTTAACCTACTATTCGAAGACAAGAAAATCATGGAGCAGGTAGCACTACTAGCCTTCAACTATGGATGCTTGCAAATTGTGGGCAGTTCAACTGTGGATGATTACAAATTTTGGGAAATATTGCACTGAATAGGTTACAAAGTTACAGGAACTAGCAAAAATCCAATTCCTTTCACATCTCTGCTCAAGCCCCTATTGCCCACGGAAAATTAAATGAACAATCTATCGACTAACATTCTCTCTAAATCTTTGATACAAGTCCATAAAATCTAAGTTAATAATAACTCATAATTTTATGTTATATTGAAATTAATGAAATGAGATATGAAAATCAACCATACATGGATTATGCAGCTTACCAGGTATCCTATGGATGTCTTCCCCAACATGATCTAGAATCGTCGACGGCTCCAACCTTGACATGAATTCTACAAGATGCCATAAATTGTTTTAATTAACATCAATTTCAGTTTCTACTATCGAAAGGTACTCATATTTATGATGGGTAATAAAAAATGGTGAACGAAAAATATACAGATTCGATATTTTCATGTCAGTATATGTTGGCATATAAAATCTAATATTACATGTCAAATACATTCCAACTAGACAAATATGTCCTACAACCTATCAAATTCCAGGCATGTTGAGTTCTATAGAGATTCTAAAGTCAACACCTCTTCATAATCATGTAGGATAAAGACTAACTAAAACACCCCGTTGTTTTGTTACTTTTTTCAATGAATGCGATCAAAAGATTGACTTGGAAATTGCAGTTTTTGCAATTTCAACGATAACCAATCTCTATTCTAGACTAAACAAGTTCTGAAACTACCCAAATTATTTGAAATACGATTTGAGCAACAAAAATTGTAGTTTCAGGAATTCTTGGGTTGACTGGTTCTATTGGATATAAAGCATTTTGTTCATTCAATATATATCTCCCTTCATAATATGTTCTTTTAATCAAAAGAAAGAGATACCTTGATGAATAATTACCCTATAAACTCATCTTAATTTTTCTTTGTGATTGTTTCAAATAACATCTCTTTCCCATTATGTTTTCTCATTCAAAATAGTGGATTTAACCTCAAAAACTAGTTAATTTAAAACCTCTAAAGTTTTCAAATGAAGGTGGAATAAATTGTGAATTAAACAAAAACGTAAATAATATTTAACTTCAAAATTTCCATCTACCTACATAGTCACGATAATGTCAATCCCCCCTTCTTGTTTATACCCCAATGTCAAAGGACTACACACAATTATGACAATGGAGACCCACATAGACATGTAACAAATGGCACTTGTGTCAATTGGTAATAATAAAAATTATGCTCATAGTTTCTCCAATAAATAGCATATGATCAGTGTAGGGTGGTTCTCTTAACAACCTTTTTTAAAATGGGTACAGTCCATTTTTAACACTCGGATTCGACTCTTGATCACATAGGGTGGATTTCTTTAACCGTTTAAGATTATATATATGCGTTTTTAATCCTATGTGGAGAGTGTTTAATAGGAATTATATATATATATTCTAAATGGAAAATATCCATCACTTTAAATAAAGAGTCATCATGAACTGCCCTTGAAGGACTTTCTAAAAAACACAAGTTACATCTCAAAATTTATGGCCCTTAGTGTTTTACATTTTGGCTTAGAATGTTCCATTCTTCAGCTATCATTTCATAAAATGGATCACAGTCATGACTCCTCTAGCTATTCATTGCATTCACATTAATTGTCTTATCGTCATAATTACAAATTGCTAAATACCTAAAACAATGACTCCAATGTTCCTCAAAAAGAGTTTCCTCTATATTCTTTGAGCACTACTTGTTGCTATATTTCCAATTATGCAAACTCTGGGAGAGGAAACTTAAATTCCACTCTTATATATCCTAGTGGAATTAACAGTGCTTCAGTTGAAAGCACGTCAACTTCTGTGTTAAGTTCCCTGTAGACATGTCTGAAAGAGATCGAGTTGAAAAGAGAGATCAAGTTCTAAATTTGAGTCAACAAAGATTGAAGATGTGGAGCTCTGATCTGAAGCCTTTGGTTTTCCCATTGAATTACCATTCTTGAATCTTCGAAAACCTAAAGATTCATTATGTGATGGCTTATTGCAGTATGTAGAACTGCCCACGGTGTTGTCAAATCAGCCTTGTTATTTGTGCCATGCCCAATGCCATAGAGAATTGTAATTTTATTGTTATCATTTAAATAAATGACTCCTCCTGATCCACCTAGTTGTGGAATTCCTTGACTTGCACCATCACAATATACCCAAGGAGCACTTTTGTCAATGGTAGGATGAATTAAGATTCTTTTGTTTTTCTGAATCTCTTCTTTTTTATGTTCCTTAGCCCACTGCAAAATCAAGGCCGAATTACCTTAGCAGGGATGAAATTTTCAAGGAAAATTATAGAGTTCCTTTCCCACCATAGACCACATATAAAAAGGGAGGGGAATGCATCGTAATTGCATACCAATGGATTCTTCCACCACTTTTGACACCATCTTTCTACGTGTGAATCCAAAGGGATATCAGTGTTGGCAAATTTCTTGGAGGCGTCCTTCCATACTGCCTCTACATAAATACAAGAGGAAAATAAGTAGATGAAGATTCTTCAGAGGCTTGGCATAAAGGGAAGTGACTAGGACCTATCCATCCGTGTTTCATCATATTGTCCCAAGTGAGAAGCTTGTCACTTAAAGCAAGCCATAAGAGTATTTTTTCTTTCAAGGTACCACTTGTTTTCCATACCACAGACCACCACCATTTTTTCTCACCAGTGAAAAGGTTCAATGTTAAAAGCTTCATATCCAAGTTTGGTTGTGTAGTCTCCATTAGTGCCATTCAATGTCTAGACTAGCTTATCTTCTGTGTCTTCGCTTGGATTTACAAATTCAGCCTTAGTAGGAATATGAAATTTGACCATTTAGTGGCTTCTTCCTCCGCTAGACCTAGCTCTTCTGTTGTAATCCATCTACGAGCTTTCATATCATTCACCATTGCTTCAGCTAATACTTGAATGTTGGAACTTTTTAACCTCTAAATTAAACCTTCTGAAATTCGAAAAGCATCTCCAGCCCCAACCCAAGGTTCAGTGTCGATACAAACCTGTCTTCCATTTCCAATTCTCCAGGCTATCCAGTTCCCTATAAGAGGAAAAGAGAACTATTGCTTTCCACCAAATTGAGCCTCCTTTATGAGTTTTTTCCCTGCTTCTGAACCAATACACAATTGAGGCATTTGGGCAGTATTTGGAAATGAGAGTTTGCCCCCAAAGTGAGTGTTGAGCTAGTCTCCAGAAAGTTTTAGCTGCTAGTGCTTGACAAAAGGTGAGAGGGATTTTGATCCCCCAACCCCCCAGATCTTTTAAATTTTATATTGTGGACCATTTGGCTAGTGGAATTCTATCTCTTTTATTACTAGCTATCCAGAGAAAGGATAGGCACTTCTTTCGAATTTTGACTAGTATACCCTTAGGTATATAAGTCATTGATGCCCAATACATAGAGATGCTCTATAATATTTCTTTCAATAGCATTAATTGACCTCTTCTTGATAGGAACATGTTTTCCAACAGGAGATTCTATCTTCCACCTTCTTGAAGAGCCAAAGCCAGTATTTAAAGGAATAAGCATTTGGCTTTAAGAGAAAACCTATATATTTAAGACCTTCTTTAAAAGTGGATAAGAGGAAAGACAGGAGAGAGGAGGCTCTTTGACAAATATCTTTAGGAAAACCATGAACAACCAGGTTTAATTTTTCAACATTGATCTCCATGCCCGTAGCTTTTTGGTATAAGGAAAGCATATTGGCTAGACTACTCAAGTTTTCCTTTGTTCCTTTCCCAAAGAGCAACACATCATCTACAAATAGTAAATGAGACAAAAGAGAAGATAATGTAACTTGTATCCCTCTAAAATATTTTGAGTTTCTTGTCTACTGCATAAATTTACTTAGAGCTTCAACAATAAGGAGAAAAATAAAGGGGGAGCATTAGAGAGAATTTGAGGTCAAAAATGGGCCTCAAAATGACCAAAATGTACTATAAAAATCAACCAATTACATTCTAGTAGATGACATCATCCCCCATGGTTGAGGTGGCATTGCATGAGTTAAGAATGCTTATTTGTCACATTTTCTATGGTAGATGAAAACCCATAGTTAACCAAGGTAGTGGTACAAGTACTTTTATGTCATAAAGTAAAGTACTCACAATAAAAGTCATTTCACACTTTCTCATAAAATAATATTATTGTTATTTTCAAGTAAAGTACTCATAATTCACTTTCTCATAAAATAATATTATTGTCATTTTCAAGTAAAGTACTCATAATTCATAAAAATGTATTTTCACATTTTTTTTTTCTTTTCACATTTTTTTTATAAAATAATATATTGTCATTTTCATGTTTTTTTAATTTTAAATTATATATTCACTCAATTTTAATTAATATCATAATATCAAACTAATATATATATAATCTTGTACTTTTAAAATAAATTAAATTCATTAATGATATTTATATGAAAAAATATATATTAGTTATGCATATAAATTAAATTCTTGAATAATATTAGTATGAAAGATGTATGTTAATTATGGATGAGTTATATATATATTGAATTATACACATTGATTTATATCATGTTTGAATGTTGAAAACGTCGTGTTGATATGATAAATGCTTATATAATTATAAATTTATTATGAATTTTTTTTGACAAAAAAATTATTATAACTTTTTAATAGTTAATTTTATAGAATAACATGCAAATTATGTTGTTATAACTTGTTAAATATTATTTAATAATAATGTCATTATGATAATAATTATAATAAATGTTATTATGTTAGTTTTAATAATAAAAATATTTTAAAATTTTAATGATTAAAAAATTAATAAAATTAATTAAGCCATTTATATTTAATTCGAAATTATAGCATAATGTGTAAAACTGTATTATGATGCATTATTTTAACAAATTAGTGAGATTGATTTTTTACATGTATATTTTGTATTTATAATATTTTTAGTTCTATGGAGCAGAAATAATTTTCTTAGATAAGTATTTATATTATAAAAAATAATTCAAAATGTATAAATATTTTTTAATGATTTATTTTTGTGTATAAAAAAATATTAGAATAATTTATGCTTCAACAAATAAATTAAAAGAATTTATGCACCACCATTCACTTATTAAGTTAATATGATATATTATTTATTCACAACTTTTTTATTGCTAAAAATTAATATACATTAAAATCAACTAATAAATTAAAAGAATTTATACACCAGTGTTGACTTATTCAATTAATAGGATATATTATTTACTCGTAACATTTTTATTGCTAAAAAACAATATACATAATTTTGTTATTGCTAAAAACAATATACATTAAAATCTTATATGCTAATGTGACATATTTTCATTTTCTCATAATTTATATGAAAGTGATTGTAATAAATTATAGGAAAATAAATTTAAAAAATGTGATAATAAGTTATAAATTGTTTTAAAGTCAATTTTAATTATATTAATTTAGAAATGTACATAGATAGGAAGTATCATATGGTTAATTTGTCATTAGGAAAATTAGGCTAACCACACATCACACACACACACACACACACACACACGTGTGTGTGTGTGTGGCTCTTTATTATGTATAAACAAGGTATAATTAAATGACATATAAATTGTAAACACAAAATTTTCAAACTAAAATTGTGATTTTCCTTATTTCTCGTCGGAGTCTAGGCTAATGGGGTGATCTATATTGGAGGCAATGCCTTGCACTTCAACTCTCCAGATATCACAAATTTTTCAACATGATGGTAAGTCATGATATGGTTGAGAGGACCTCTAACACATTGCATATGTGATTTTTTTTAGGTTATGGCATGCGGTGATAATTTTTACTCCAAGTGATTTTTTTTCCACACAATCTAATCTTATTTGGTGCCTTTTACTATACACAAAGTGGAGATGATTTATTAGGTTTTTCTTGTACCATCATCTAACTCGTGGTTTTGTTTTTTTTCAATCCCAATGGGTGGTTGTGTACATCAACACGAGGGTTTCAAGGAGACAAACATTGCCTTTATTATACTCATATTTACTCTTCTTGGCATTATTGTAGTGTTTTATAGGAATTGTGTTTGTGGCTTTTTGAACTTTGTGGGTATAATGATAATGATTTACCCATTTTGTTAAGAATGGATTTACATGAGATTTGTTTTCTTTCTCTCCATTTTCCCTTTATTTGTCATAAACCTCCATGCTTGCAAAAAGAGAATTATCCCACAAGACCATAACAATTGCGAGGAATGAGCTTGAATCATTAGGTCAACGATTTGCAACATTCACACTATCATTTATTTTTTCTTTTGAAACAACTCGACATTTATAAATTGTGAAAATTGCTTCTCTTTTTGTGGTACCTAGTGCAATCGACACTAATATTCCATAGCAATGTCATCAATAACATTTTGATTATTTGCTAGGGAAGGCTTAACTTTTGTTATAAAACTATTAAGACTGTTAGCATTGCTTTTATTCCGAGTATTAAGCATCTTAAATAACTAAAATACAACATCATATGGGGTACAATTACATGTAATGTTAATGTAATCATCAATGCCACAAACATTTATTAGTGTACATGTGATAGGATCATGTTTACAATTAAATCACTACTTAAATCGAATCACAAAATTGATGCTTGCAAATGGATATTTTGTGATACTAGAGAATCATTGTTGATATTTGTTCTCATAATGCTAATTTTTTTGTTTAAAATTAGCAACTAGCCCATATGACAATGCCGGGGACATTGCCACCTCGCGGCTCTTGTTCAATAAAAATTTCTCAAATCCAATAATTTTATATTGAAAATCAAAGTTCAACCCCATTGTTGGAAAATTCGCCCAAAGGATTTTTGCCCATTTTAAAATGACCTGACTACCATAATTTTGAAAAATGAGTGGAAAGGACGGATTACCTCATTGAATAAAATTATTTTACAAAATAGGGCATTCTTTGAGTGCCCGTTCTACAATGCTAAAATGGTTGTATCAACATAGAATTTGTTTTGTGGATTAATTTGAATTTAGAAAATAGTTATTTTAAGGTACTAAGCGTGTTAACAAATGTGATAAAGTGAAAAACAAATTTCACATAATCCAAGAATGTGTCACATAATCTTTGATACTAAACCGATATAAAATATTGAATGAATTATCAACATAGAATTTGTTTTGTGGATTAATTTGAATTTAGAAAATAGTTATTTTAAGATATTAAGTGTGTTAACAAATGTGATAAAGTGAAAAACAACTTTCACATAATCCAAGAATGTGTCACATAATCTTTGATACTAAATCGATATAAAATATTGAATGAATGAAGGGTTTGAATCGTTGCATAGAGGAATTCATTATAACCTAAATGGTGGCAAAGTGATGCATGGTAATTTATTTCAATTTGGGGTTTTGTGCTAACACCTTCGCAAAAACAATCTAATTTTTCATGGGGTTTTTTTTATTTTTTTTAGGTTTTTGTCATATCTATTGCTTTTTGAAATTTCCTTAGATTCTTGCTATGGGTTTTTGAAATTTCCTTAGATTCTTCCTTGGACATACTTTTTTATGTTTTATTTGGGTATTTATTGTATAAGCTTTATCAATTATAGGATCTTATATGGTGTTGGCTTGTTATGCATTTTAACATCAATCTCACATTTATTTGGTCTAATATAATGGACATGCATATCTTGTTGTAGACTATTGGCTTCCCTACTTTGAAATGTTTGTCTTTTAAATACTTACAAATCGAGGGCTACTACATATTCTCCATCATTGAGTTGATTCTATGATAGTGAGGTTGATGCAATGCAAGAATTGGTAGTGTCTGATATAAAGCTTCCACCAATCCTTTCTTATGGACATATTCCACAACTTGTTTCTTCTAAAAAACCCCAATGGAAATAGAATCAATGGAAAACATGTTCCTAACATGCCAAGTACAAATCAAATAAAAGATAATATAAATAAAATATAGCAATACAATTGTTGTTATGAATTTCAGTAAAATTATGTTGGATGTTTGTTTTAAAATGTTTTGTATAAGCTGTGATTGTGATTCCACTGTTTTCCTCTATTCTTGTGCCCAATCTCAAGTAAGGAAATATTTGTTTGCAAACCATAGGCATGTCTAAGTAGATTTCCAAAGACTTCAAAGTCAACTTCATCGCACGAGCTACCATCCCCAAAAAGACACATATTATAGCCCACATACCTAAATATGGGATCATATATTGGGTTGGATTGTTATGCATTATAATATCAATCTTGTACTAATCGGGTCTAGTAGAATGGACATGCATATGTTGTTGTAGACCATTAGCCTCCCTACTTTAAAATGGTTGTCTTTCAAATAATACAAATCAAGGACCAGTAGTTATTCCCCATTGTTGAGCCAAGTATGTGATAGTGAGGTCAAGGCAACGCAATAATTGGTAGTGTCTAATATAGAGCGTCCACCAATCATTTCTTATGGACATATTCCCACAACTTTTTTCTTCTAAAAAACCCAATGGAAATAGAATCAATGGAAAACATGTTCCTAACATGCCAAGCACCAATCATATAAAAAAGATATATCAATACAATTGTTTTGAATAGTTTCAATAGAATGATGTTAGATGTTTGTTTAAAAGTGTATTGTATAAGATGTGACTATGATTCCATTGTTGTCTCCTCTATTCTCGATGCCCAACCCCAAGTATGTAAATATTCATTCGCAAATCATAGGATTATCTAAACAAATTGCCCAAGAATTCAAAGTCAACTTCATCGCAGAAGAAACCATCCCAAAAAGACATACATTGTGGCCCACATACCTAACTTCCCTTGAACTTTTATGAACTGTTATTAAAAGAAATCAAGAAACATTTTAAGTGAACAATCATTCATTTATGAGCACACGAGAAGGATTTTCCCTTCCACATACATCAATAGTGTCATGATTTAAGAAACATTTTAAGTGGACAATCATTCATTTATGAGCACATAACAAGGATTTTTCCTTCCACATACATCAAACGTATCATGATTTAAGGTGATTATTCTATATTCCTTTATATTCCTTATTATGTTTGACTCCTTTAGGATCAAAGTTGTTTCTTATTTATTTATTTTGTTTATATTTTCTACAATAAAAATTTACACAAATTACAATTGGTGGTGATTTCCCTAGTTTATCTTGTAATTGAGATTGATGTAAATCATTGTTCGATATTTTTATCTATACTCAAAAGGTCTCATTTCTATTGTATGCCCAAATAAGATTCCTATAAGCCCAAGTCTTTAAGCCCTTAAAGACTTATGAAATATATTACTACTGCGAGTAGCTAATACATTGATGTTTTGGATGTAGTATACCATCTTTTGACTTTCGTTCATCTTTTCAATTTTTTTTGGATGTTGTATGTGTTGTTGTGTGACCTTTTATGTAGTGTGTTTTTAGCTTTATGCCAAATATTTGTTCTTTTCTCATTATGTTATCTCATGCATGTTTGCGTTACTATCATTTTGTTTAGCTTGCATAAAACCCTACAATAATTATTTATTAATGTTGTAAGGTGTGTATTATGTCATCATGATTGCATGTTTGTAATACACTAAAAATCAAGGACAAGCAATTGCATTCAACCATATATAGTTATTGCAATATTCTTTGACACCATCAAGAAAAAAAATGCTATTTATGATTGTAGGGTAACATAAAACATTGAAGAATATGATAAACATTGGTGATGTATCAAAATGTGCAATTATGGCATTAAAAACTTATTTCCATCCAAAAACAAAGCTTGACTCATATTCTTTATCAAATTGTTTTATATGGTTTGGACAAACTTCATCCATAAGGATTTCAAATGTTGAAAAAAATTATAAATTAAAGTTGTTGAAATGTACATAGAACCATTAAGAATGTGATGGAATCAATTAAAGGCATTGTTGATAAGAACTTAGAAAGAGATTTATGATTATGTTGTCGCAAGGCATCCTAGTGGATGATATGACCTTAGTTAAGGGCTCCATTAAGCTTATGCAATTCAAGGATATGAGGTCTGAGACAAGCTACTACAATCACTGGAGTGAGGGAATTCTAAAGATAGCCTACATAGGATGGTTGGGCTAAATGAGGGAGGGGCCAATTATGTTGACCATAAGGTTTAATGTGGTCACTGGGACAAGCTTAAGAAGGACTAATGTGGCTATTGGGACAAGCTTGAGAAACAAGGTTGAAAAATGGTTGAAGCGTTGCCTTTAAGGTTGGTTATGGTGAACTATTAGGGTTGGTTATAGTGAAGTGGTTGTAAGTGTTGAACTTAGACTTGGGTGTAAGGAAGTTAGTTTCAATTTGTTTCATTATTTACAAATTAAATAAATTTGTTTAATTATTTATAAATTACATCACATATTTATTATGCATACTTAACCAAACCAAACTTCTTTTTTTCTTTTTTTAAATGTCAATATTTTAATGCTTTAGTTACCATCTTCCAGATTTTAATGCTTTAGTTACCATCTTCCAAGTCATATTTTAATGCTTTAGTTACCATCTTCCAGATTTTAATGCTTTAGTTACCATCTTCCAAGTCATATTTTAATGCTTTAGTTACCATCTTCCAAGTCATCTTCCAAGGCATTGTAACCATTGGTATATAGACTGTGCTCATATTGAGCATTATAACCATTGGTATATAGAGAGACTGTACTCATATTGAGCATTAGTTACCATCTTCCAGATTTTAATGTTTTAGTTACCATCTTACAAGTCACTAACAGCAGTAGGCATTGTAACCATTGGTATATATAGAGGCTATACTCATTGAGCAGTAATTGATGATAAAGTCGCTAATAGGAGCAAGCATTGTAACCATTGGTATATATAGAGACAATGCAATGTAACCATTGGCATATATAAAGACTGTACTCATTGAGCAGTGATTGATGGTAAAGTCACTAAAAGCAGCAGATTGGTATATGTAGAGACTGTACTCTTTGACCAGTGATTGATGGTAACAATTAATATATCTTTATTCAATATAACTTTAATGGTTACCTTAAAATCAATTTTGAAGAATCTCAAATATCAAGATTGATGTTTTAGTTACCTCTTCCATATTTTAATGCTTTAGTTACCATCTTACAAGTCACTAGCAACAGCAGGCATTGTAACCATTGGTATGCATAGAGATACTGTGAGACTGTACTCACAATATTGAGCAGTGATTGATGGTGAGAATGAATATATCATTATTCAATGTATTGAAGATGAGAGGGAATTATCCAACTTGTCTTCTCTGAAGAATAGTAGTCCCCACATGACGATCTTCACCTTAATCTTACCATGGTGAGAGAGAGTAATAACCCAATAAACTTATCCTAACTTCAAATATTCAGTTTAAATCTTCTTGAATCAAGATTCAATACGACTCACTGAGCATTCCTAGAGAGAAAGCCCTCGAGTAGAACAAAAATATATTTACAAATAACAGTTTAAATCTTCTTGAATCAAGATTCAATACAACTCGCTTAGCATTCCTAGAGAGAAAGCCCTCGAGCAGAACAGAAATATATTTACAAATAATGGCGCTGCTCTGCTTCCCCATCGCTAACCAGACTTTGTATTATCTATCTGAATCTCTTTCTCAGTATTGATCATTCACATCTTTGGCGGATTTTCTGACTGGAAACGATGCCCTCACTCAACGGATGTGCAACCTCCCATTTTTACTGGATGTGCATACCCCCAATTCTATACTCAGCCTTGCTTATGCTACAAAGAACAATGGTCTTACCTAAAAAAACAGAAGACCCACAAATCAATTACTAGAACAATAAAATGATAATGTCAGGGGAAAGACAATTTACAGCAGAGAGAGATATTTCACAGCTTTGGCATCTTATCTGACTCGAAACGACTCTGTCACTTGACAGATGTGTAGCCTCCCTTTTTTTACTGGATGTACGTACCCCCAATCCTAAACGCGGCCTTGTTTTCTGCCGCAAAGAGTGATGGCCTTCCCTGAAATTCAGAAGAGCCATAGATCAATTAGTCAAATAATCAAATTATAATGTTAGGAGAATGCAAAATCAAAGCATTGAGGGGTGGGTGTGAATACTTACATTAGAAATGGCAAAGGATGTGATATCCTATAGCGCGAGGGAAATGCAATGCAAATTCCGCGGAGGAGGAGGATGGAGAAATGTTCTCCTTATTGTTGTTATATTCTCCTTCTGCGAAAGAAAAAAAGCCGCCTGCAAACTGCAAATACGCCTCCATTTTAGATCTCAGCTGATACAATAGAGAGGGTATATGCAGAGGCAGCGATCGAATGGTAGAGAAGTATGACATGTATTTGTAAGATTGGATTCTTTATGGGGTGAGCGGATTTTCAAAATTTGAGATATGGTAAACCTGGAGGGAGATAGTTGTTCACTTGAAATTTTTGAGGGAAAATTTAAATCTTCAAGTTTGAATGAGAGGGAAATCTCTATCATTTTAGTGAAGGAGGTAAGTTTAGAGACACTTTCTCTACGACCTGCTATTTACAAATGTTTGTCGATCTGTACTGAGGTGTTTGTTTCCCTCCACCTGTTCTAATGCTAGAGCGCATGAATATGATTAGTATTTTGGATTCCACGCCCCTCTATGTACCAGGAAATAAAATTAATTACAGACTGCATGTTGAGAATCCCATTCCCACTGACCGTTTTGTTCGTTATTTAAGTTAGAGCGGGGCCTACATTTAATTCAAGGGTTCGCTGCCCTAATTTCCTATAGCCCTGCCCTTCCATCTTGGTGGCTGGTTTAAAACAATTGCAAATGCCTAATGCCTAATGCCTAGTCAATTTGACCAAGAAAAAAATGCAAAACCTTAAATTTGAGCGGTAATTCTCATTATTTTTAAAAATGCAAAACCTTAAATTTGAGGGGTAATTTTTATTATCTTTTTTCAAGAAGAAAAAAAACACTTTTTTGATATTTCAGAGAATCAAAAATAATATTTAGAAATCAATGATAATGTGTATCATATTATGTCAATAATAAAATAGAAGGAGATATCCTTCAAGTCACAAAAAGAATAGGCCATCTCAATATGATCTTGTAGCCAATACACATAGGGGTGCAATAGAAACCTCAAACCAGCACAATAACCAGAAATCTCTCATTAAACCCTCCCACACAGTCCATAGGAAGCACAGAAGGAGCCCTAATGGCTTATCCAAAGGAAGCACATAGGGGGCAAAGAGAATTCTCCCCATACTAAGGCATACTAAATGCCAAGAAAGTAGCTCAGCAAAAGGAGCTATGACACTTTAAAACAAAGGATTTAAAATCAAAACTCAATTCTTTCCTAAAAAAGATGAGTAAGCCATTGTCATTCTGCATGTATGTTATAAGCATACCTTAAAAGAGCAGTAAGGTTCCACTTCCAATAGTCTCTCCTTCCAAGATCTCAATGAAGGAGAGTTTTCCCATCTCAAGAGATAGTGCTTCCTTTGATAAAACATCAACACTCGTATTGTGTTCCCTATAAATGTGTTGAAATTTTATAGAGAGAAACGAGGTCTTGACCTCAGAAATGTGATCACGCCAGTGTTCTAAGTCCACAACAGCTAGCCATGCCATAGAGTTTGCCCAGATTTTGATAACCTGGGAGTCCCCAAAGACAGAGAGAGTGGCAAGGCCAATAGAAACCGCAAAAACCAATGGGGACCAAAGTGCCATCAATTCCGCACTTTTGTTGGTCCTGACACCACAGCCCAACTTGATGTGAAAGTAATGTGAGGAACTGATATGAAGAGTAAAATCTGCACCCCCAATGTTAGATGTTGTGGCACCATCAAAGAACCCAGAAGGATAAGTGACTGAAAGACCTGATCCAATATCACGATGAGCAATTTTTTCGCCCACTACAAGAAAAGCATTAACGAGATTCAGGATCCTGTGACAAATAGATCCAACCATCGGTTCTTGATCTTCAAAAATGCAAAGATTGCGAGTTTTCCAAATAATCCAGATAGGAAATTCTCATCATTTCCTACAAAAGCATAGGTATAGAAGGGCATGATCCTTGGAATGATAAAATTTAATGTTGACCTTCATGATTGAACATCGTTTCCTAATCCCATCGAGTAGTTTTTAGACAAAAGCAAAATATGACAACACGTGGCAAATCCCAATGAGAGGATCATATCAATGACAGTTGTTTGTCTTTCACTGAAAGGATCACTTCAATGTAAATAGTGTATTTCTCTCTTTTATTTGAAGTCACTTTTAAATTGTCCATCTGCCCCAAAACTGGATCTGCAATAACAAATAGTAAAAAATTAAAATTATCATAGGATAAATATAGGAAAATCTATAATATATAAAAGCTAAGCCAAATCATCTTCATCTTCAACTTCAATGGAGGGTTCGGCATTGCTCTTATTTCCCGAAAAAGGCACGATCTATTGCAATATAGTCTGTTGAATCTAGAAATGGGAGGGATTACACTAGGCGAGGTGCTTATTAGACTCAGTGGTTTGGCGCGGTATTTTTATATGGTCCTGGAACAGGAGGTTCTTAGATGGATTATTCCACCAGTTAAACAACTGGATCTAGTTCTGGTTAAATGGATCAAATTGTAGGTGATACTTGTATTGATTGATCTTATTGAATGAAGGTATAGTGGATGATAGCTGAATGAAAATCAAATAAATGTCAGATAGCAGCTGAAGAGGTTATCTACATGCTAATTTTTCATAAGTTTGTGGAGCTAAACGTACCAATGGTGCCCAGACTTGTGTCATGTATGCAAAATGGAAAGGTAAATACTTGGCTGTCAAAAGATGAGGAATTGGAATCCATATATTCCAGAGATGATTTATATGGTCAAAGAACATATATCCAGGATTCTAGGCCAAAGAGGCAAATTGAATATGGGTGACAGTCGCATGATAACTAATATTCATAGACTAACCCTTAGACAAGTTTATGCTGCTACCATAATCAAATTGACAAAGACGTACAATGATGAGAACAAAACAAAGTGTGAACATGGTCAATCAACATGCTGAAACTCTCTTTGAAAGGCTAGTTATACATATTGTAGCAGATGGGACAACCTCTTTGGAAAATGATGATTCACTCTAACATATCCCAGCTTGAGGAGACTACTCGCTATTTTAGGATATTGGCTTTTATCCTCCTTGGAAGACCCAAAAGTGCTACATGGAGGTTTCTTGTGGCATAATTAACTTAACCTACTTCCTATTTGGGCATATGATTGACTTAGCTAGCATCTATTATTGGAGCGCCCCAAGGTAATTTTTGATTTGGCACGTGTGATTAGTTATAAGGGGATCTATATATCCATACTACATTGAGGAGGAGGGCACAATCATATCAACAATACAATGTGCTTTTGAGTAGTTGCTTTGGCATATCTTAAAGATAAAGGCATTGAAGAAGAAGAGTGCCTAGCTTGTCTAAGGGTCATATCATGGTGCATTTGCATAAGAGTGATATGGAAGGAGTAGTCAACGCCTTGCTTCAGTTATGTTTTTTAATGTTTCCAATGACACTACTAACTTTCCATACTCTTACCCGTAGCAGTTTTAAGCCTATTGAAAAAGCATTCATTAAGTTTTGTTTTGTATTGTTGATTTGATCTCATGCCCGCTGAAACACAAACTTGAGATATGATCTATGGGCTCTTTTACAGCAGTATGAAAAGTGCATTATGGTGGAGAGATTCTTTTGATCATTAGAGACAAAGATAAGTGGAGGGATCTCTCTAGTGTAAAGAGGTTAGTTGTTGCATCTCCAAGCAGTTTGAAGAATAAGTATACAACATGTTTGTAGTCAATCTATTTTTATAGCTTTGTATGAAAGCATTATCATGAGCATATTGGTGGTCTTTCAAAGTAATAGGAGTGATAGTAGGCGCAAAATACAATGGAATCATTGGGTATTTTTATCTCCAAGGATGGCATACACACCTGAAGAAACAATTTTGGAAGATGTAAGTGATGATGCAAGGATGTATGAATGTGCCTACAAATAATAGCTGGCATCAAGTACCTTATACTTCAGCTACCAAAGCGACATCTACAACGATGTTGGGGTATCTATTGGAAGCTTCTATTCTGTCAATAATGGGCAGTTAAAGGATGTTGTGTTTGCTGCTAATGATCTGCTCAGATATTGGAAAGGTATTAAACCTTGTTTTCCATATCACTATTTCATTATTACAGTATTGCATTTGTATGAGACAAACATAAGGCACTAAATAACAACCCTACCTAATGGGATTTAGCAAATAGTAGCAACCTACAGTAGAAACAGAGTTGTTGTAGCTAGATTTACGTGTGAAGCTGTTAGGGATTGATGTGGAATATTTGATAGTGAATTCAATCTTGTAACAGCTCCATCATATTGTACATGGCAATATGTTTGGAAGCATTTGAATGGATAAGACCTGGGCATAAATCAAGATGTTTCAGCAGTCATACACGACATATTGTTGACCTAGTCTCTATTGCTCAGAATTTGGAAGATGTACAACACTCTAGGGCTGAACACATATGGAAGCATATCAACATTTCCATGGCCTTTAGAGCAGCAAAACACTTCCATCTTGTGACCCTTTCCATGCTTTTGAGAGCAAGTTTGAAGAGAAACCAATTCTGTGTTTTTAGGGCAACAATCTATGGTTTCCGGCAGCAATAATGACATATGAAGAACCAACATTCAAAATGGGACATTTTGAGCAGATTTTCGCCCAAATTTTTGGGCAGGATAGGGCTTCAATGACCATAATATACCAATAATAATAACAATTGTTATTTCCAAAATTTTATGACACATTCCAGTAACATATGGAGCAACATGATTGAAAGGATTTTTGGCAAATTGTGACCAACGTGCATTGTAGCTTGTCATAAAATATGCCCCAAGACTGAAATGGTTATCTGAACTTTGACGTATTGGAAACCTTGTCTAACAAGAGTCAACCTTGTGTCATGGCAGCTTGAGATATATGCCATCGAAGTTGTGATACCTCAGGTCCTCAATACAAGTGAATCATTTAAGAAGGAGTTAATTAGGAATGATAAACATATATAACATCTATCCTATGAGTAAGTTCACTTCTATACATTGGGGTTTTAATTTAATATGTGGCACCTTCACTGCATATTTTCAGGAACTTGGAAGTAACTTGGAACACTTTGAAGACATTTGATTTGATGTGATAGAAATTTGAGATAGACATTTGATTGGATGAGAATGGCACTTGATATCCCAATGATTAAAATGACCCAGTTTCTTACATTTTCCCCATAGGATTATATTATCCCTGGTGTACTTAATCCACTTCAAATTTAGTTGGTTGAATTAATTTTCACGGTACATATGGATATGGTTTACATTCAACTAACTTTGTTTGCTTCAATGAGTGATGGTAGTAGACCTTTTTAATTTCTTGGCCTATGATCCTGGAATTCCCTCAAGGTTAACTCTCTAATGTATATGTTTGAATATTAATGTACTCATGGATGATTTTGTATGCATGGTTATGTTTTTTGATGGACTCGACAGGAGGGTTGCATTGTGTTCAAATTCTATTTGTGAATGTAACTTAAAAATAAAGAAAAAGAATTACAAGTTAGTAATGAAAACACATAATACAACAATGTATGTGCAAACAAATTGGAGATTTTGTCTATGTATTGTTATCCATGGTATTATTTTATAATATGGTCATATTAAACAACCAAATGCTTATATGGTAATCACAACAACTTTAGCAATTACCTAAAAATAGTGCACTCCACTTAAATAGTGAGCAGATTTTATGCATGGAAAGGAGAACTTTATCTCCACTATTGATTTAGGTTGAAGGGTTCAAATCTTCTGCATGGTTGGATAAGTATTTTGGGATTTTTCCCAAAGATTATTTCTGCAAATTCAAGCTAGGGAAAGAGGAGCAATCAACCCTATGCTTATGCATGAAATATCAGTGATAAAACTAGTGCATCCTCCTCCATTTGACCCCTAAATTGATGAAGTTTTATCTTTGATCGAGTGTTGGAAGTCAAGAGGATTATTTCATTCTTCAAAATCATCTCCATTATTCAGAATTCACTAGCTACTTCGCTACTTTCCAGGCCATACTAATAGTTTGTACCTAGCTGCTTAGATGCTGATAGTTGATGCACATAGCGATTGGTGTCCATGTAAACTTACCAATGCGTGTATTAAGGAATGAATGTATTAAGTAATGAAACGATACAACATGCGAACAGTCAAAGCCCCCTCGATTCACATATGAATAATAAAAAATGTTTAAAACACACATGCGACAAAAAAATAGAATATTGACATACATACAATATTAAATACAAATATTATAAGAGAATTGTAATAGAATTGGCAAGAATAGAGATCAAATTTGATTGGTTTTAATTTTAATTGGAATGGCATTTAGTCTTGGAGCCAAATTAACGAAACCTTTTTACAAAAAAAAAATGCAAAAAATAATATATTTTTTTATTTTTATTTTTTATGACTTTTAACAATTAAGCAATCTTTAATATTTACATGAAAAAATGATATATTTTCAATAAAACTTATTTTGAACACATTAAGTTGTCATATGTGTATCATTAATTTTATAGTTCAGTAACATAACAACTATTCTATTGTATTTTTTTTTCTTCAGTTAGAGCACACTTCATTATACCAAAAAACTACTTTGACTATGCCATAACCATATTGGGTCATCCACATGCAATCCAAGCTTGAGAGATGTAAGAATGATAAGGATTGGGCACCTAAGAAAAAATAATACACAACTCGGAAAACATTTTAAAAAAATTCCTACATACGAAACAAGTTAGCAAAGCTAGCATAACCGGGGTAGGACATAATTTTTTTTTGCTCAACACTTGTCGTGAAAGCATACATGTATGGGATGGAGGGGAAATGGAATAAATCCTAAGTCAATCGAATCCTTGCAACTCAGTGCATGTCTGAGTCTCAACAATCCACCTTTTAAATTCAACCAAAATATCAAAAGGACTTTATTAATGGCTAGATTTGAGAAAGTTCTAGGTGTGAGTAATTAAGGGACCAAGGCTCTAAAATTTGTTGTGTTTTGTACTAGTCCCCGATTCAGTGAGTGGACAGTCACGGGTAGGAATTTAATTTATTTAATGAAAACAATTAATGTGTATACCTCTATGTGGAAAACGTTTTCCATGTTGATGCATGCCACTACCCTTTTTATTGTCTAACCATAAGGCATGATAATGAAGATATGGTAAATTTAATATAAGACTTACTTATAGTTGTCTCTTACTCTTTGTGTCTTGGCATATTTAATATTTTATGGTTGTCTCTGCTCCTTGACCCAATTTGTATTATAAGGTGAGGATGTGCATGCATAATAATCCTTAGTTATGACTATGAGATGAGGATTTAAAGGGAAGAGGATGTAAAGAAAAGTAAATTTTATATGTATTTTGGTGGCGTTGAGGACAAATGTTGTGGGAAACCACAAATGTTTGGAAGGATAGAGGGAGATTACATCACGATCATGCCACCCATCAAATTGAAGACTATTCTTGAGCCACCAATCTTTTTATTTTATTTTATTAATAACCATTGTTTCTCCATATCGTGTGCCCAACGACGCCTCTCTATAACAATGCATAAATCAATCTCTGCATAGTTTGTGATCCTAGCTACTCCTCTTAAAAAATTGAATTTCAATAGTAGATACAAGGCCAAGAACTCTCCCTAAGGTCCCTGACATTAATTGATGATGATTTAATACATGGATCATAATGTTCTATGATGACATCCCACTAAAGTCCTTAAGTGACTAAAATTCGATCATTAAACAAAAATACAATAACAATTTGACAAATATTTTCGAAAAGGATTAGCTTAGTGAGAATATCAAAACCATATTCTTAAAGATCATGTAAAGAACTCAGACTTTGGCTTCTCAAGAAACCGGTAGCATATTCTGAATAACTAAGTCGCCCCGCTTGAATATGGAGTCCCTCCTTGGAAACATTATCTACAGTTTGATTGACTTCTTTATAAATGTGTTAATAATGAATGCATGGGAATAAACATGAAATTTGTTGTAGTTGCTATACCATAGGATTTAGTTGAGTGTTAAGTACCCTTAGAGACCTAGTAATGAAATTATAACTAATCCATAGTTGTCAAAAACTTGTAAGGCTTGTGCTCCTCTTGAAAAAGTGAATTCTAATAGTAGATACAAGGCCAAGAACTCTCCCTAAGGTCCCTGACATTAATTGATAGCATTTTCATGGGGCAGCCACTAGATGGCTTGTCCCACTCTAAGGAACCATGTGATCAATTTTTGACTTCCCTATTAGATGTCTTTAATAGCTTTTTCTTGAGAATGTTTGAAATTTGACTTCATGCCTACCGCCAAAATTTCCTGACTCCCCATAGAATCTAGAGCTAGCCCTCCCAACAATTCAAACTCCATAGATTTTTTAGATCTAAGATTGCAATAATAATCCCCCTTGAAGATGGGGACCAATAGAAAAATATACCTCCCTTTCCATGGAATCCTCACTCTTTAGGGATCCATTCTCAAAATCATCTATAATATTGATTAGGGTATCAACGAGAGGATTGCAACCCTTTTTAGAGGAATACCCCTAAAATATTTTGTAATGGAAGGAAGCATGAATTTACATATTTTAACACCATTTTGTGGGCTTACAATAAAATGTAGGAGAATGCAATAAAATGAGACAATGTATTGACATATTTTGTATAAATATTTTAAATTTAACATTTACATGACATATATTTTTTTCAAAGTAAACAACTATAACTATTTATCTATATATATACACATAGACAAAAATTGTCCATTTTATTTCACTAGTACACATAATACATGGCAATGTATTATAATATTTCTAAAAAATTCAATTACATCATAATTTTTAAAACTTTACAGAAAAATGTTTTACAAAATAATAATGTTCTAAAGATAACATTAATAGTTAAAAAAAATTATATATTTTTACTACTTAATTTTTAAGGATAAATTAAGTCTTACATTATTTTCTATGAGAGACTTAACTATAACACTCCTTTACAATAAAATGAAAAAAATGTTTTACAAAATAATAATGTTCTAAAGATAATATTAATAGTTAATTTTTTTATATATATTTTCACTAGCCAATTTTTAAGAATAAATCAAGTCTTATTATTTTTTATGAGAGACTTAACTATATAACATTCATTTACAATAAAATAAAATAAAAATGTTTTACAAAATAATAATGTTCTAAAGATAATATATATATATACTCAATTTTTAAGAATAAATTAAGTCTTATATTATTTTCTATAAGAGATTTAACTATAACATTCATTTACAATAAAAAGAATATATCAAAAAAATTATGATTTTGACATTAATTTATTCTAATAATGCAATAAATATTATAATAATATTGTTAAAATTTTACATGTAAATAAATCTCAATTAAATCATATTAAAATTAAATTGATGATGAATGTACTAAATACAAAAAAGTCAACATAAATTAAATAAATAATTCCTAAAAATATATTTTTTTGTTTAATTTCATTTAGTTTAATTTCATTTACAAGTTCAAGACAAATAAATGCTAAAGGACAATAAATTTTTGGGAATTTACAATGAATCTTAGTCACATCATTGTAGAGTTATTTTATTAATTTTATTTATAGTCAATTTAGAAAAGTAACTTAACCATGGTTATTTATATTGTGCATAAAAAGTAGTGTAGGAGGTGAGTTGTCATATATACCTACCCCATAAAACCCCTAACTCATAATATTTTAATATATCTTATTTTTTGTAGTACATCTCTTAGGAGGCCCATTTTTTACCTCAAATTCTCTCTAATGGAGAGGGAACCCCTGTCTCAATCCTCTTGAGGAATGGAAAAAGGGAGATGGAGAACCATTTAGGAGGATTGCAAAGGAAGCAGAGGTTACACATCCCATTATCCAATCCACCAGATCCAAGAGAATCCAACTTGGATGAGCAAGAGTTTGAGAAAGGTCCAATTAACTCTGTCATATGCCTTGGAAAGGTCTAATTTTAAAGTGAAAGTTCTCTCCTTGTTTTTATTGATGGTGTGAAGTGTTTCATGTGCTATAGAGAGACACCATCATGTATTTTTTAGTTAAATAAGAAACCAAACTATTCCTAAGATATGATCTCGCTCATCACAGGATTCATCCGTATGGCAATGACTTTTTCTATAAGTTTGTAGACCAAATTACAGCACAAAATTGGTCTAAAATCAACAAAGGATTGAGCCTTCTAATTTTTTGGTATGAGAGCTAGAAATGTGGAATTGATAGCTCCCGGCACTTTCCCAGATTTTTGTGATTCCTAGACTACTAACAATAAGTCATATTTCATCAAGTCATAAAACCCAAGGAAGAATTCCACAAGGAATCCATCTGGACCGAGACTCTTGCTTTTCTGAAATGAAGTTAAGGTAGATTTTAATTCTTCCTCTGTGACTTCCTTCATTAAGGTTTCATTCATTTCTTCTGTAATCGATCTTGGAAAAAGTCTAAGAACTTGTAAAATTGCTTGGATGCGACATCCCTCTTTTTCTTTAAAAAGAGAGTTGAAGAAGGATACTCCGACCTTTGCTTTATCCTTGAAATTAGATACCAATATTCCCTCATCATTTTGGATTTCACTTATCGTGTTTAAGTTGCGACGATAGGAGGCATAACGATGAAAGAACTTAGTTTTATTATCCCCTTCGGCAATCCAAACTGCTCTACTTTTTAATCTCCAAAGGGATTCTTCTTTAGCCAATAAATTCGATCTGGTTGTTTCAAGATCCTTCAATTTTTCCAACTCTTCTAAGGAGAAGATTTCGCTGAGATTATTTTTGTACAGGGCTGAGATTTCTGCCTCTACTTCTTTTAACCTTGCTTGTTGTTTTTTATTGTAAATGAGAGCCCATTTCTTTGAGCTTGTTTTAGCTTTGGCTATACTATCCATAAATTGCTTCATACAAGGGCGGAGGGGTTTACAGGGACCCAAAGATCCTTGATCAGCTGGATGTAACTTTCGTCTTTAATCTGTGACGATTTGAATCGAAAGGGATATTTAGAATTTTTATCCTGCAAAATTGAAAGGAGGATGGGACGATGGCCTGAGAGACCCCCCTCCTCCACCCATGAAGAAACAAAGAGGTGATTGTCCATTAAGAGATCTAAAACTAGGAATCTATCCAACATTTTTGAGATAGCTTTGTGTCTGCTTCTTCTATTTCTCCAAGTAGGTTCAAGTTTGCATGGTGTGACATCCACAAGATTATTGGTTGCGAACAAAGAGACAAAGAAATTACTCATCGAGTCAGGTCTAGCAAGGTTCTCCCATATTTCTTTGTTTAAAACTATGAGATTGAGATATTCCCCCAATATTATATTAGGATCCTCTAAAACTCCTAATGAGACTAAATTGTCCCAAAATACTCTTCGATTTATGAAGGGTCCATAAACATTTAATAGGGAGAAGGATAATCCTGAAGTAGAGTCCTTTAAGACTGATTTTATAATTCAGTCATAGCAGGATGAAGAAACTTTTTCCAAAGCCGGGATCCAACCAGTTAATAAGCCCCCTAAGTGACCATCCGCGTCAAGTGAAATAAAGGACCAGTCTTTTATCCAATGTCCAAGTAGAGCTTGGGCCTTGATACCTTCTATCACAGTTTCCTAGAGAAAGATTCTTGATGGTTTCGGGGAGGTCCTCAACCTTTTGAGGGCATTTTACTTGGAGGGGCCCCCTAAACCCCTACAATTGAAGGAGAGAATCAGCATTAGAGAACCCTGGGCTGGGCACAGCCTGCTCTAAGGGCCCTATTAATGGTAGATTGTTTGCCTGCCTTAATCTCCAGAGTTGCTTTTTTTTTAGCCTTTGTTAATATATATATATATATATATATATATATATATGATTGTATATGATAGTTTTATGGTTTATATTAATTTCGCATATTCAAGTGAGTTATAATAGAAATTTTCTTTTTTTAATTTTTATGTTTAATAATGGTGATTAAATTTTTTTTTTCACTTGGAATATATGTATTCTTAATATTCAGGAAGAATCAAGGACTCCTTAGTTACATATGAGCTACATAACATGTCACATAGTGAGATCTGAATTTGGGTGGGGAGTATAACAATATTCCTCTTGACCACCCAATCTATACTCAATTTACTGGTGATTAAAGGTATCTATTATGTCAAATCCGTTCAACTTTGCTTGTGACCCCATCCATTGGTAAATGTACCCACAACACACCAACCATTGAATTAAGATAGTATAATATTATAACGGTGTATTGTATACAAGGGGCGGCAAGAGGGGGAGGGATTATCTTCAGTCCCGATGCCTTAATTGATCTCCGGTATGCTTAGGGATTAGACAATGCTACTAATAACCAAGCGGAAACTTTGGCACTACTTCAAGGACTTCAACAACTTAGGAAAAAAGGAATAATGCAAGCAAGGGTAATAGGAGACTCACAAAGCCTCATTGGTCTTAAGGTGAGAAAATCCAACCCGAAGGACATCCATCTAAAACAAATTGTCCTCAGAATCCAAGCCTTATCTTCTAAATTCCAAAGTCTGAGTTATTTTCATGTGCTTCCTAAAAACAACAAGGAAGCCAACCAAGCCGTTAACAGATCGGTGGTCTTGGAACCTAATGTCCTACTGCTAAATGATAATTCCCTCAAGTAGGACCTACTCCCCTAAAGGGAGCCCTCTTACTATCACGTGGTGGTTTGTTCGACACGTGGTGTCTCAACCCGAGAAGGTGGCAACTCAAGCTCGTTTAAGGACAGGACGAACAAGGGAGATGGAGTGTGAGTGCGGAGTTGATGGGTCTACCTAGAGTTCTGAACTTGCAATGGCCTCGTCTGGAAGTTACAAAGTAACACAGGTTTGATGAAACCAAACGAGCCCTGGGTGAGAGAAGCAAGGATGATTAGAAATATGAATCGCGCCCTAGAGATTATCCTCATCATGGAAGCATGAAAATGGATTTGGGGGATAGACATCCATTCTAGTGCATGTGTTCGTCTGATTAAATGGAGTGGAGATAGGAAACAGCTTATTGCTATTATCAGCTTGCATCGCGCTCTGTTTGTTCTCCTTCGGCACTGCACTCAGAATCAAGGGGCTTTGTTCTCTGTTAGAGGGTCAAAGGGTATGGACTCCGGTGACGACAACCGTGCTTGTTTCCCAGAGCACGGCTTGGCAGCCATGGGGCATCATTTGCTCAGGGTAAAGGAAGATGTGAAAACTAAGAAACATCAATTGTGTCGGTTTAGAGGCAAGATGGAAGAGTGTCTGGAGCATGTGGAGGAAGAAATTCATGAAGCCAAAGTGGGTCAAATGGAGCAAGCAGCAGTTTAGGATAGTTGATGTCAAGAGCATGCACAAGCCAGTCAGGAGCTCTTAGAGAGGCTGATTCAAGTGGAAATTTAGATTGGAATGATGGTCTTTGAAGTCCAAGTTCGGAAAGAAGTAGAAGCCAACTAGAACGTGGCTGATGGTATAGGCCCAGGGACCTCCCTAGGAAAATAATCAGGTTTTAGGAGATGTTTTTTGTCTACTTTTGGGACATTTTGTCTGTATATTTCGGCATATAGCTATTAGGACCATATATTTTCTTCTTGTTTTCTATTTTTACGGACAATATGGAGCAGACCATCTCACTAGTAATGTTTGTAGTAAACTTTTATTTGACTTGAACTTTTGATATAATTCTCCCAATGCCTCTACATTTGGGCTTTGGTTAATACAAAATACTATCTGTTTTTGTTTTAAGAAAAATGGTGTATTGTATACTATGCTATGAGACCATCTTTTTGGCAAGTTGTTATTGCAACATTTATTATACTAAAGTTGCGTAAGATTTGTAGTTAAGTTTATTGACAAAAACAAGCACACACTAGAAACAACTAAAAATAATAATAATAACAAGTGTTGATGTCAAATATTATAATGTATTAAAAGCACTCCACAAGTTACAAAAACGCCCCTTTGACTAAATAGTCAATATTGGGGTTATTTGTTATGCTAAAGTCACTCAGGACTTGCTCTTTGCCCAATCCAAAAAATACAAGTGCAAGCACTAGCACCAACAATAGCACAAGTGATGCACTATCCATGCCAAAACATGTTTTCTCCTCAACAACCTGTCCTAGCCCTCAAGGTCCATAAGATGAAATGGGATGAAATGGAAAGATGCCAACTCAAGGGTTTCTACTACACGTGATGAGAATTATTCTCCATGGAATAAATGTAAGGAACACAAATTATTTATGGGAATTTCTAGGGAGATTTATAATGATGAAGTTATTGGAGGGACTTGAGATGAAGTCATTCCCACCACATTGGAAGTTCCTCTTTTTAAGCAACTAGGTGAAGAAATACACTACTATATCCATGTTGTTGACAACTTTCAAATTATGATTGTTAATGGGGGATTTATGAAATGTGGTGGTCGATATGAATGTGAAACTCCAAATGGATAAGAATTTTTTTAAAGCTCACATGTTTTTCCATTGAAATGGGTGGTTTTGATCTTTTTTTGTATTAAATGGATGAGAACGTTAGGTCCCATCATCTTGGATTTCCTATAATTATACATAAGTTTTCATAAGGATCGGAAACTACCTACTCAAAGGTCTCAAAGTGGGTTCTCTAGAAACAATCAACTCCCATAGTATATAAAAAAAAACCTATGAGGGGGGCATTATGGCAGTATTGCACAATTCCAATTCATCAAGATTAATAGTTTGTATGGACACTTCTCATCCAATTCATCAAGATTAATAGTTTGTATTAGACAAACAGCAAGTATTGAAACTTCCCCAAGGATTTCCACCCTCACATGGAGAACATGATCATAGCATCTCACTTCTCCCTAGAAGCCTTCCATCTAATGTGCACCTAAATCATCATCAATTTTCCCAAAGGAATGAAAATGAAGAGATTGTATAGAATTTATTAGATGCATTTTGTGACACCCTACTAATATTTAATTTAATAAAAAATTAAAATCAATATTTTACCACACATTTAATATTTACCAAATATTAAAATAACCTCAATTGTGATAGTAAACTAAGTAGAAGGGAAATGACACATACCTATAGCCAAAAAGAAAATCTTATGGATGTGGCTAAAATAGATCGTCGCTACAACATAATAGAAAACTAAAAGTGGGAGACCACTCTCCTCCCAACCAACCTCCCAGTTATACACTAAGAACCCCCAAGCCCTCACTTAGCAATACCAAGCCAAAAACATTATCATCATCATAATCCTCCCTCAACCTCCAAAACTCCCATCTCCTCCAAGCCCCCTAGGAACAAATAAGGAGGATAAAGAATAAAATACATTGTCCCGCTCTCATTTCCTCATTTTTAATATTTCTTAAGCTCTCCCCCAATTGGACACATGTCCCCACGCAAAAATCCCCAATTATATAAGTAGCTCATATTTATTTACTTTATTCTATCTCCCCAATAACCTCCTCTTTAATTTAATTAGATTAAATTAACTTAACTTATGAATTATGCAACTTATGTTTTAATGGATCCCCAAGTACTTATTATGAATAATATTACTATAGGAATATGGACCTACATAATATAATACTATTGTATAAAGGTAGGACCCACTTGTGTGGCCATCATGAGTGTCCTACACCTACACTATAACTTGGGTATGTCCCCCTAAAATTAATGCAAATATGGGACAAATGGGTGTCACATACTCCCTCTTTCAAATAACTTTGTATCGAAGTGATCATTACAAATTTCATGATCCCAATGCTTATGTTTCCTCCATTACACACACTCATCCTAAGAATTCATACCATTCACCACCTCCATAATTCTCCACACTAATACTCTAGATGGTCCTCCTCGCCATGGAATGGTCCCTTTATTATAAACTATCTATGAATCATATAGTAAACATCAAAAATTCCCTAGAAATTTTTTGTAACTTACCCACCCTCCCAACTTTCAGTAAATCTACATCCTCATTTGAATTAATTGGAATATAGGCCTCATCAAGATTAGTTGGCAACTAGTTACCAATACACCAACCTCGACATCAGGATGATTTTACCCTAAGCATGTCTAAAGGTGTAATACCCCAATTTTGACTTGGAATGTATTTAACCACAATTAAGTAAATGATGTAATTATGCTAGTATGAATTCCTAGTGCGGTGCTCAAGGCCAAGGCCCGACTAGTAAATGGATAGGCATATATGATGTATATATTTTATTTGGACCATATGATTGGCTTATCATTCCAATTCGAAATGTATGTAACTATTATGTTGGAAATTAATAAAATGGTCTAATATGGTTGTGTAAAGAGCACTAGAGGGGCTATGATTCCACCAAAGGAGAAGAGGAAAAGGGGGCCTATGGGGAAACTAAATCCATGTTTCCAAGTGTCAACCTTAGAACTTGACCAAAATCTGCCATGCACTTTAAATTAGTCAATTAATTCCTTTTTTACTATTAACCCAATCATTGAATGCATATGTGAGGTTGGTGGAGAAAGTCACTTCATGTAGTTATTAAAGCATGGGGGTTCTGATAGTTATGTCAGTTTTCAGTAGTCATTTTCTTCTATGGTCAAAAGCTATGACAGTTGTTTTTTCACCATCATGTCATATCCCTTGGAGTCAACACCCTTTTGATCATTCTTCCATGCATGTTTTCCTACATTACGTAGACTTCCATATTGTTGTTCAAGACCATTACCAGACTGTGTTAAACCCAGAAAATTCGAATTTAGAAACACAGCTTCAAATTTGGAAGGGAATATTGATGGTTGTAAATGAGCAAAGAGGTTGGGAAATCTAGGAACCCTTAATCATTGAGGTTTGCCACCTATGAATGCTTGATAAGCCATAGATAACACTGCCAAAGGTTCTCTAACAACATACAACAGGTTGGGCTCTTACTACACACATTAGTAAGCACTGTAAGGGTTGGATTCCTTGAGAGAATTGTGGATCAATGAAGGGGAATGCCTTCCTTTGTTTTGTGGGGCAGTTGAAAGGAATGCCATGGTTGTGATGGCTGAGTTAGACCTTTGTTTTTGTTTTGGCTAAGCGATGTGAGTAGAAGGGGTTGTGGGCTAAGAGAGAGAAGCATGTAGGTGTTTCCTTCACCCTAGTGGCCTCATAGCCCAACTTGGGGGTGGCCTCTTAGAGCAGAAAGAGTATATGCTAGACAGAATGCCTACATTTGGGTGGAAAATCATTCTTACACAACCAGTTTCTTGGATCTCTTTTATTAAAGATAAGTATTATTTTGTTCCTGATGTGTAATGATATTTAATTATATGCCTGTAACAATTAAGTTTTCATATGCATGTTAGATGTGTGTGTTGTTCTTGATTTTCGTTGTGTATTTTGATGCTACACCTGCAAATGTTTTTATTGTCATTAAGAATTTGTAATTGTGGTTATTGGGAAAAATATGGAGATCCTCAATCAGTTCATGACCCCTCTTGTCAATCGGATTGAGGGATGGGGACATGACAAAAGGTTGTCCTATATCCTTACCTATGCACCCTCAAGGATCCCAACCCTAGGCATTAGAATTCCCTCCATATACCTACCCCATTGGGCTTCTATAAATTCTATACAAGTACAAAACTATTAGCTGAGTATTGTTGAGTGGGTCAATCCCCATCCCATAAGGTGTTACTTGCAACCATTCTCCCTCATGGTTACTTGATCTCATGAGATCCTAGAATGAATCGCCCTTGATGGCTCAAAGTGGAATACTTGAAACAAAACTTCCACTCACAACATTTACTGAATCATTGATCATCATTGTAACATTATGTAGATCTTGAAATCTCAAGAATATGTAGGTCATTATCACATACCATAATGGTCATGCCATATTATTTATCCAATATGCGACAAGAAGCCATGTGTAATTTTCACATGCCATCAACTTATACCATGAAACCATCATGAAAGAAATTGCATACTATTAATCAGATTAACACCATTATGAATCAAGAACCATGTACAATCACTGCATACCGTCAATCATACAAGACAAGATGCAATATTGCATTGCCGTTAGAATGGAACCATAATGGAATACAAATCCATATGCAATACCATACTATATGACATCAAATCATACCATGAAATCATCATAAAACATAATCTCATAATACTACCCAACAACATTTAACTCATCACAAATATGGTAATTTTGCATTTAAATCCACGTGTCCATCACGCTCATTTAATATTCAATTATTAAAAAATAATTATACGCAATTATCACATGTTAAATTAAACAAAACAAATAATGAAGCCTAGCATGAATGTTTTTTCTAAATATATTATTTCAAACACATGATGTTTGAAAAAGGTTGTAATGGACATCAACAAAAACAAAGTAAGAAAAACAATGAGTCCTTGACATATGGAATAAGCACATAGTTATGGAGTGCAATCCCAAATGGAAAATGCACATTAAAGAAATTTATTAATCTGAAAACACTGAAAATGAATTAAACTGATAAAGCATCTAAACATAATAATATAAACATTTTCAAATTACTTTATAAAATGTAAAAACTTGTGATTTGAAAATATAAAAAATCTCAAAAAGAATTTTTCAAATTTGAATTTATTTTTATAATAATATTATATTTCAATAAAATTGTTATGGATTATAATAATAGACAAAGAAAAAATGATAGCTTCCAATCTCTTTAAAACAAATTTTGTTCAAATTTAAATTTATTTTAAAAATAATATTATATTTCAATAAAATTGTTATTGATTATAATAATAGACAAATAAAAAATAATAACTTCCAATCTGTTAAAAACAAATTTTGTTAGAAACCTCTAAAAAACCAAAACATTTATCAATTAATAAACATTTAAGCTTGCTCCTATAGCCACACTTCAATTCCCTAAGAGTACAAAAGTCTTATTATGCATAATTCCTAAATATTTAACCATTAAATAGCTACATGCATTCGAGACTAATTAGTGTCAATACAGTTATTTTTTAAGACAGCTTAAAAAACATTTAATGTCAATGGTTACGGTTAAAATGTAAACAATTTACTAAGTTTAAGTTTTTCCTCACCTACAAATTAAACATTTTAATGCAATTACGGCAAAAGTACCGTAGTTGAAAGAAAATGTTACTTTAAATGTATTTTTTCATGAGAAGATAGGGACCAAACGGGAAGATAATGAGCCTTTGTGCTCAAGGGAAGAGACCAGGTACAAGGAAAAAAAAAAACCAATAAATCTAATACGGTGCGATGTGGGGCCGTGAGAAGAGGAAGTTGTGCATTTATCTATAAGGTCACATTGAGCCCACTCTAATCCAACTATGAACTGCATTAGTAAATTTGAGAACTTTATGAGACCTAGGCACTAAATGCACACTTAGGTCATTACAAGACCCTTTTCTATGAAGTCGTTGGGATATCAACTCAGAAGCATTACCTACAAATTGGCAATTATAAAAGGTTGCAAATATCTATATAGAGAGGAAAAAATGGATATGAGAACTTTGTCGTAGGCAGTAGAACCTTCGAATGAAGTCAAGCCTGAATTTCCATCTAGAGCACTTTGCAATGCAATATTTACTATTTAATATTGTGGTTGTGAGGATATGAGTTGTTGAATTGATTGTTGTATCAAAATCAACAACTGTCAACTTTGCAATCGCAACATTAAACACTGCCTTGTCAAGTGTTTATTGTTCACCGGAAATCAAGACTTACGAAAACAACCCTAATCTCAAAAATCATAGTTAAACCAATCAAACAGAGAACACCTCTAAACATAGTTAAATCAATCAAACAAGGAGCCTCTCAAGAAGAAAAAAACAAAGAATGAAGGAAGAGAAAATCAAGACATGGAGAAGACAACCCCGAAGTCCCAGTGTATAGGAATCTGGTTTCAAAAAAGAGCAATCGTCGAAGGATAGAAATTCTAATGAGGAGATGGGACTAGACTGATTGATATGGATGGAACTGTATGAGAAATCTAGCCAGCCAACCAACCAAACAAGCAGTCAATCACTTAAGAGATGATGGGCCCATAGGGTACAAGTAAACATTACAAGGTGACATGGAAGAAGGGGCAAGGATGTAGGCCAATTGGTAATTGTACATTTTGTTAAGGTATTGTTAAGAGTCATTGGTTTGAGTCTCTATGAAATGTACGTGAAGGTTGAGTTAGTAGCTGGTCGCGGCTAGGGGTTATAGTGATAGCCGTTAGAATCTACCGTGTGTCACACAAGTACAAAATTCGCACCGTTACTGATTCCCTTAATACATTTTAAGAAATGAAAAAATGGCACGGAAGAAGAGGTCATTGTGAACTCATGGTTTTGTTAGCCAAAACCGAGCCAACTAAACTTGAATTTACTACTCAGTTATTAAAAAATTTCACGTCGACTTCTTTTTCTTTTTCTTGTTGAGTGAAACTTGTCTAACTCTCGACTAGACAAGAAACCAAATATGGTCGGACTTATCAAGCCGACTCTTTTACCTCGACAAGTTCTTACTTGTCGATTTTACCAACAGGTTTTACTTCGACCACATGTCGGCTTCGACAACTTGTCGGTTTTACACTTAGACAGAATTGAACCGACTACTTGTCAGTTTTACCCAACCTATTTACTTAGACTCACTTGCTTTGGTTTGGTTTTAGTCAGAATTTACAAAGCATGTTTCTTAGTCTATAAATGTTTTTCACCTGTGAGTAAGATGAAGTAAAAACCATCACAATAACAATGAAACAAAACTATAAAAAACATATAGCCAAATATTTAGGAATACTTGAGTCGACCACTCTGTCGTAAAACCTGGAACTTTCACGGAGTGAGAAATTTATGAATTCATGTTCTTTCACTCAACCGTAATTGTTAAGAACATATACACAAGTAAATATGGACGAAATGTGCAGCTAAATAAACATGCATTCAACCATAAACTATTTTATATAAATAACTTGTCCGGAAATAACAAAGGTAATACAAACTTGTAGATATAAACTTGTCGGCTCACCGACTGGTCCTTTTACAAAGCTTCGGCTCTTCTACAGAATCACACACACAGAAGCTTGAGCTTCAACTTCACTCTCTGCTCAGAGTTCTCTCTTTCTCTCTTTCTCTCACCCAAAGTTCTCTTGTCTAACTTCATTTACAATCTTCTTCTTCTATGTATAGGAAACCTAAAAATTGCTTCTATGTGTATCTACAGACTTGCCATTAATGGATGTAATAACTATCTACCTACAAACTTAGCTTCATAAATTAATTCGACTGGTTTAGGTTGCCGAATCGTGGACTCTTCCCTCTTGTCAGACTGACCAACAAGATCTTGATTGATACGGACTCTGACAGAGTCGGCTGAGATCAGATACGGATCTGCGAGTAATTACTTTTTCCAATGCTCCTCCTTAATTATGAGAAGATGGGGATTTTTTAAAAACAAAATTTACAAAATGTTTCAGAGCTTCGACTTGCTCTGTGCATGATAGAGTTCACTGTGCAGAACTTGTCATTCCAAGATAACTACTCAGATACTGGAATGTGTCCTTTTCCAATGGTTTTGTGAAGATGTCTGCAAGTTGATCTTCAGACCTGCAAAATTCCAAACAAATTTCGTTGTTGTTCACCAACTCTCTTATGAAATGAAACCTTATGTCGATGTGCTTGGTTCTCTTGTGAAACACATGATTCTTTGATAATGCAATCGCTGAATTGTTGTCGCAGAAGATGGTTGTTGATTCTTGATGGTTCTGTGACAAGTCTTTTAACACTCTCCTCATCCAGACAGCTTGACATGCAGCACTTGTCGCTGCAACATACTATGCTTCTGCTGAAGACAGAGTTACTATGGGATGTTTCTTTGAAGCCCATGAAACAAAACCTGTACAAAAATCAAATGTGTACCCATATGTGCTCTTCCTGTCATCTATGTTGCCTCCATTGTCACTGTCAGTGTAGCCAGTGAGTTTAAAATTTTATGAGGTTGAATACATAATGCCAAGGTCTTTTGTGCCACTTACATACCTCAAAATTATTTTACCTACTTTCCATTGTGAGTCTTTTGGTGACTCCATGAATCTTGAGATCAGACTTACTCCATACATAATGTTTGGTCTTGTTGCTATCAAATACATAAGGCTGCCAACAAGCCTTTTAAACAGCGTAGGATCTACAGTTGATCCTTCATCATCCTTGCTCAATTTTAAACATGTTATTACTGGTGTTGGGGATGTCTTGCAATTAAACATGTTAAATATTTTTTTAAATTCACTTGCATACTTTGTCTGTGATTTGAAAATAGCACTTTCAGACTGTTGAACTTCAATGCCTAGAAAAAACTTCATAAGCCCCAAATCAGTCATTTCAAATTCACTTTCCATGACTGCTTTAAATTCTTCTATGCCAAAATCACCAGTAAATATTAGATCATCTACATACAGGCAGACAATTAACATTTTACCTTGCTCATTCACTTTGGTGTACAATGTCGGTTCACTTTCACTTCTGTGAAATCCATTTTCAGTGAGATAGGAATCAATCCGACTATACCAAGCTCTAGGAGCTTGNATACACTTTATGCTCTTAACTTGGAACTTCATAGCCTTGTGGTTGTTCCACATATACTTCCTCTTCTAGATAGCCATTCAAAAATGATGACTTGACATCCATTTGATAAGCAGGCCATTTGTTTTGTGTAGCAATGGCCAAAACTGTTATGATTGTGTCCATGCGTGCAACAGGTGAAAACATTTCATTGAAGTCTATGTCGGGTTGTTGTGTGAACCCTCTTGCTACCATTCTTGGTTTGTGCTTCTGCAAATTCCCATCAGCATCTTGCTTTGTCTTGTAAATCTATTTGGCATTGATTACATCTTTGTCTTTTGGTACATCAACCAGTTCCCGTGTCTGGTTCTTCTCAATGCATTCTATTTCTTCATCCATGGCTTGTGCCCATACTTCTTCTTTAACAGCTTCTTCAAATGTTAGTGGATCATATATAGGAGAAAATAATGCAAAGAGAGAGAATGAATTTGGTGTACCAGCTTCATATATCTCATGCAGGTTTCTTGTCTTCACCGGTTCTATCGATGTCGACCTTGATGAAATGCTTGATGGAGTCTGTTGTCCTCTTGGTGTGCTTGTCGGTATAGCTTGAGTTGCCACTTGTGTCAATGGTCCTTGTGCTGAACCATGTTGTGGTGTCATGGGAGTCAACGATGCTGCGACCGATTGACTTACATGTGGTGTTTGAACCACTTCCTCTGCCACATCATCATTGCCGAGATTTGACACAATCTTGACATTTATGTCGACAATTCCATCCCATGATTCATTCTCGACAAATTGAACATCTCGGCTGATTATCACTTTCCTTGTGACAAGATCATACAACTTGTATGCTTTTGTTTCTTCAGAATAGTCGACAAAAATACATTTTTGTCCCTTCTTGTCTAGCTTCTTTCTCAGCTCATCTGGAACATGAGCATATGAATCACAACCAAAAACTTTTAAATGAGAAACACTATGATTCATACCTGTCCATGCTTCTTGGGGAACTTTGTTCTTCACACTCTTTGTCGAAAACTGGTTCATAATGTATATAGCAGTTGCGACTGCTTCACCCCAATATTCATTTGGTAAATGCTTGGCTGCCAACATGATGCGTGCCATTTCCATGATGGTTTCATTCTTCCTTTCGGCAATACCGTTCTGCTGAGGTGTATACCGTGCAGTGAATTGTTTTTGTATGCCATGGGTCTTGCAAAAATTTAAAAATTCATTCGAAACATATTCACCTCCTCTGTCGGTCCTTAATATCTTGATGCGATGTCCACTCTGGTTCTCCACGAGTGCCTTGAACTTCTGAAAATAACCAAATGCATCATATTTATGTTTCAGAAAATATACCCATGTTTTTCTTGAGTAGTCATCAATAAAAGTTAGAAAATAATTGCAGCCACCAATGGATGATGCCTGCATTGGACCACAAATATCAGAGTGCACAATTTCAAGTGTTGTGCGTGCTCTATATGACTTTCCAACTAGAAAAGTCTCTCTGTGTTGCTTTCCAAAATTGCATCCTTCACAAACCCTTTCTGGTCTGTCGATCAATGGCAATCCTTTCACCATATTCTTTGTGTGCAATAGCTTCTGCCCAACAAAATTTAGATGTCCAAATATGAAATGCCACAGCCAGAACTCATCTTGAACTTCTATTTGAAATGTAGCTTGCAAATTAGTGTTTTCATTTTCTTTCTTGTCGAGGGGCTCAACTATTTCTTTACTTTCTACCTTGAATGCAGCTCTTGTGTTTGTCTTCCCTTTCATGTCGAGAACTATCCTCAATGGAAATAAGTGATTGCTTGTCATTGGCACTTTTGCTATCAGTCGGTCGCTTGGACTCTTATCTTTAATCACACAGTGATCATCTTCTATATAGACTCTGTATCCTTTTTGTATAAACTGTCCAATTCTTAACAAGTTATGTTTCAGACCTTCGACATGATAGACATCAGGGATATACTTACTCTCCCCCTATTTGGTTATAATACCGATGGTACCCTTTCCCAAAACAGTAACTTGGACATTGTTTCCAAGTGTAACATCAGTTTGAACTAAATTATCTAGACTGGAAAAAAAACTTAAATTACCAGTCATATGATTGTTGCAGCTTGAATCTAAGTACCATATGTCATGTGGACTTTCTTGAACAGCATTGCATTCAATTGGAGATGTCGATGCCATTAACATTGCACTTGTTGGAGTGCTAGTGTTGGTCGACTGATTTGGGCTTTGCCTTCCTTGGTCATATTGTTTCTTCCTATATTCATATGCATAATGACCAAATTTCTTACAATAATGACATTGGATTTTTAATTTATCAAACCTCTGGCCACTTTGCTGACTTGAATTCTGATAGTCTCCTCTATCAGCAACATTTGCATGACTTCTGCCTCGTCTTCATCTAGAATAACTTCTTCCTCTGCCTCTGAAGTTGTTTCTCCCCTACCTTTACCACGGCTTATGGATGATTGTGCTTCGAATGCACCTTCCAATGATGTTTGTGTTCTGTTGAGCCTATGTTCATGATTGATGAGTGAAGCTTGCAACTCATCAATGGTAAACAACGACATGTCTATGTGTTCTTCCAAGGTCACAACCAAGTTTTCAAATCTTGGGGGAAGACTTCTGAGAATTTTTTCAACAACCCTTTGGTCTTCTATGTCTTCTCCATGAGATTTCAGTTGGTTTATCAAACCAACAACTCTGGTGTAGAATGAGTCTACAGTCTCTGAATCTTTCATGGATAGAGATTCAAAATCCCTTCTCAAAATATGCAACTTGGAAGTCTTTACCTTTCCCAAGTCTTGATAGGCGCTCTCCAATGTGTCCCATGCTTGCTTTGGATTAATTGTTGTTGCTACTCTTGGGAGTATGCTTTCATACATGGCTTGATGTATGTAGAACAGGGCTTTTCCATCTTTCTTCCTTTGTTCCCTCAAGGCATCTTTCTCAGCTTGTGTGAGATTGTTATATGTTATCATATATGTTGGTTCTGCATAACCATGTTGGACTATCTCCCAGACATCTTGACCTCTGAACAAAGCCTTCATTGTTAGAGACCAATATTCATAATTCTTTCATGTAAATATTGGATTTTGCAATGAACCAGAAGTGGAAGCCATTTTTAATTTTTAACTTCCCTTAGAAAATTACTTTTCCACTTTTTTAAGACAATATTTCTTTCATAAACCTTGCTGTGATACCAGTTAGCCAAAACCGAGCCAACTACACTTGAGTTTACCGCTCAGTTATTAAAAAAATTCACGCTAACTTCTTTTTCTTTTTCTTGTCAGGTGAAACTTGTCTAACTCTTGACTAGAAAAGAAACCAAATATGGTCGGACTTATAAGCCAACTCTTTTACCTCTACAAGTAAGCAAGTTCTTACTTGTCGATTTTACTAATAGGTTTTACTTCGACCACTTGTCGGTAACCGGCAACTTGTCGGTTTTACACTTAGACAGAATTGAACCGACTACTTCTCAGTTTTACCCGACCTATTTACTTGGACTCACTTGCTCTTGTTTGGTTTTAGTCAGAATTTACAAAGTATGTTTCTTAGTCTATAAGAAAATAAATTACGAATGTTTTTCACCTGTGATTAAGATGAAGTAAAAACCGTCACAATAACAATGCAACAGAACTATAAAAAACATATAGCGAAATATTTAGGGATACTTGAGTCGACCACTCTGCCGTAAAACCTGGAACTTTCACGGAGTGAGAAATTTATGGATTCTTGTTATTTCATTCAACTGTAATTGTAAACAACATCTACACAAGTAAATCTAGAGGAAATTTGCGGCCAAATAAACATGCATTCAACCATAAACTATTTTATATAAATAACTTGTCCGGAAATAACAAAGGTAATACAAAATTGTAGATATAAACTTGTCGGCTCACCGACTGATCCTTTTACATAGCTTCGGCCCTTCTACATAATCGCACACACAAAAGCTTGAGCTTCAACTTCACTCTCTGCTCAGAGTTCTCTCTTTCTCTCTTTTTCTC
This sequence comes from Pseudotsuga menziesii, assembly GCA_001517045.1. Lineage (NCBI taxonomy): Eukaryota > Viridiplantae > Streptophyta > Pinopsida > Pinales > Pinaceae > Pseudotsuga > Pseudotsuga menziesii. The sequence goes on from LPNX010742758.1 coordinate 61,072, forward strand.
ACCCAGAGTTCTCTTGTCTAACTTGATTTACAATCTTCTTCTTCTATTTATAGGAAACCTAAAAATTGCTTCTACATGAATCTACAAAATTTCCATTAATGGCTGTAATAACTATGTACCTACAAACTTAGCTTCAGAAACTAATTCGATTGGTTTAGTTTGTTGAATCGTGGACTCTTCCCTCTTGTTAGACTGACCGACAAGATCTTGATTGATACGGACTCTGACAGAGTTGGCTGAGATCATATACGGATCTGCGAGTAATTACTTTTTCCAATAGGCTTTAACCAATTTTGAAAATCCAAGAAACAAGTCCAAGAAAATAAAAGACTCCTACAGCCTAAGAGAGGGTAGTCTAGCAGCAAATATCAATTCATCTTAACAAATTGGGACAACCATAAGTTTCAGTAATGACCTCCCCCGAAAAAAATAATCACAGACTGCAACAGATGTCAATTTGCGAGATAGTAAAGCGGAAATCTTTTTAGACTGGCCTTGCTTCATCAATTGCAATCACCCGGGAAAACAAATCATACAAAATGACATTCATGTATGGGATTTCCCTCAAAATACTGTGACATGTCCCCAGAATTAAATTCATATGTGGCATGTGGCAAATAAGTGGAGATTTTCTGACCAAAAATTTAAGATAAATAAATAAATAAATTGAAGAATGGTTTTCTCTGGTGTTGAATGGTGGCAATGGCAACATGCAATGTCCTGTATATTATTCTCATGACACAAGTGTTCCAATGGAGTCCACATTTTGTCCAATTCTTGAAATGAGTTTTCTCACGTACTGAAGACTTTGTTCAAGACCTAGCATATAGAAACTGAACAGAGGTCACTTTTTTATTTAGAAAGAGATGAAATGTGCAATGGCATCTCATACTTGTGGTAGGGTGATAGTTAACATAGACAAAATTTCACAACAAGATGGCATTCCTTCCACAAGTAAGAAGAGTTTAAAGGGTTTTTGAGAAACTAAAACATTTCATGCCAAGGTACAAACTTTGATCCCTCCATTAGAAATTGGAGATCAAATACATGAAATGCCAGCTAATGGAAGTTGTTTCTTATCCACCACAAAAGATATGATTGTTGCAAACAGTCTATAATATTGCATAGAGGGAGCATGGCAGCTTAAATATATTTTCGTGTTCAACATTTGAACTTTGATTTGCAATCCTTCTCCAGGGGACATTTTTTGGATGAAGCATTGACAGCTCCTAAGAAAATAGCACAAAGGTCTGGAAATATGCAGATCGTCCCAAGCTAGGATTCAATTGGATAAAATATAAAATTGAATTTAGAACCTTAACGTTTAACTCTAAATGGAATGTCGAGTTTATGTGAAAAGGTTGGTCCTTGACAATGAACGTTCCTAATATATCTTGACAGGACCTCTTAAAGAATGAAAGCATTCCATGTCTTTACACAAGCTCCTTATGTGTTTTTTTGCTCCTTTTTTAGCTTCTCCTTTACTTGGTTTTTTTTGCCCTTTTTTCATGCAATGATTATTCCTCTAATTCTTTCATTACAGGCAATAAAACTTCAAAGTAACAACTAGATTCACATGCAACAGTTGGATTATGAACTTCCATAGGCAATAAAACTTCAAATTGACAACTAGATTCAATTCATATGCAATAGTTGGATTATGAACAACTTCCATAATGCAATGGTTGGCACAAGAATGGTCACTTCAACAAATTTTCCAAAGATATATTTCTCCTCCTCCCTAACAAAACGAAGAAGAATTTCAATAAGCATCCAAAACTTGGAATAAAAAGAGAAAATGGCTTTGGGACACTTCTCACTCCAATAATGCAAAACCTAATTTATGCCCAAACACATTCTCAGTTTTGGACCTGCCACCAAACAATCTCTCCAGGATTGGAGACAAAATTCCTTCCCCCTCCCTCCCCTAAGGAGGATAGAGAAATCTCGGCTTATGAAAGCAAGGAACTTCCTACAATCACTCTAGAGGTTGATGGGCCTCAATAGGATGAATCCATTGTGGGTCATTCTAGGTTCTAGAGATTGAAGGGCCTCAATAGGATTAAGCCATTGTGGGTCATTATAGGTTTTAGAGAACATAGCAAAAGGATTAAGCATTCAATCTCTGGGTCATTCTAGGTTTTAGACAACATAGCAAAGGATTAAGTATTCAATCTCTTGGGAATGAAGGAAAAAGGACATCTGCACTTTTGTTGAAGGCCTATCAACTTGACCATGTATTTGCATTAAGGAGAAAATCAAGGAATACACTATTTAAATGTTGGACATTGGGTTTAGCGCTCCCCGTGAGTTTCGTGACATGGACTAATCGCCTCCCGAGATCCTAGCTATGGCGATTGTGGTGGAGATTAACACCTGCGGGTTTTTGTATAACAAAAATCGTGAGTTCAACAAATGGTATCAGAGCCACGGGTCAAGGGTTTGAAACTCACCCAACTCGCGTTGGGGGGAATATTGTTGGACATTGGTTTCAGCGCTCCCCGTGAATTTCATGACATGGACAAATCACCTCCAAAGATCCTAACTTTGGAAATTGTGGTGGAGATTAACACCTGTAGGTTTCTGTCTAACGAAAATCATGAGTCCAACACTAAATCCTAGTAAAGTTAAAGACAAGGAATGTTTCATGAAACCTTGAAACCATGGCTATCTCAATCCCATGCCCTCCAAAACTGGGCAAGGCAGGATTCCTTGTTAATTCTACATTTCCATCACATATTCCAATCTCATTGTAGCCGAGAAAAATACCAAGAATGATCGCAAGTCTTGGTTTTGTAAAGGATTGTGAAAGGAAAGAAGCCAATGATTCTGTACCTTGAAAGGCAAGGAAAAAATTGATACCTAACAAAAACCTTTCATGACTACTAACATCAATCATTCATCCTTAGCAATGCTCTTACAGAACTCAATCCCTCTAAATGCACCCTGATTATTGACTTCAAACATGGACACATCAACTTGCAATTTAATGGGTAGATGAGGCCATCACTGACACCATCATTAGCAGTAAAGTACATGATCTCTAACTGTGTTGTTATTGCAAGATAATAGAAACCTTAAAGGTCACATGTAAAAGGATCCAAAGAAATAATTTTCAAGTTATGTAAACACTTAAGTTATGTATCATGAGTGCAAATTATAAACATAGTTTTTGAATGAAGCATAAATGATTTAGCACTATAATTAAAAGCATCAAATATTGGTCAATGGATTTTGCACATAACTTAATCAACATCTTCTTATCTTCTTAATACTTATTACCAAAATTTATGGTGATTCATTTATGCATCGATGAATGAACCAATGTTTATGGGGTTAAAAAAGTAACTCAGTAAAAATCAATAACATAATCTACTTAACTTTTAAACATAAAAAATTATATTGGAAAATGGCCCCAAATGTAGCATTGAGTCAGTTACAAGGACATATTACAACTTATGTATCTTAAGGTTGAAACATCATCACAATGTTATAAGTTTATAATCTTTATGGAATTTTGAAAAGTAAACCTCATTAGGTTCTATCATTACGAGGGATTTGAAACATGGACCTCATTGAAACATTATGGTTTGTATGCCATGGGGTTTGTCTTAAATTTGTGAACCATTGATCTACAGGAAAATATTAAAATTGTAGGAATGAAATTATGTAGTGGAATAATCAAAGAAAATGTACACTAAATAGGAAATTCAAGCCACAAATTTGAGATAAATCTTACAAGAATTGATCAGTTAATTACAACATTAATATTCATTCATTAATCAGTAATACAATGGTGGTACAATAAGTAGAATTCGAATACTGTGGATAATATTCGAATCTACCAACTAAACCTGACTAATTATCTAACTCGATGTGTCTAAATCACTGTTGGAGCTCACTAGTATAATTCTGTATGTATAAATCAGTGTACAATCAATTAACTAATGAGGTAGGTGGGAAAAAGGCGCCACTCTCCTTACATGCATGCAAAACTGGCTCTAGGCTAACTAAAAGTGAACTAACTGATTGTAACTAGAGGTTGACTCAGCATAATTGCTTACCTACTACAACCAACTGATGGAGGATATTGGCGGCACTTAGAGTGGGCTCCTATAATGTAGGGATTGGTCTAAGAGACACATGAACTCATGCATGCACATGCAGTAAGTGGCAGATAACCTCTATATGTGTTCCCCACACTCTAGTACAATAATAACTCCTCCCTATGTTAGGCAAAATGGCCTAATAGACTATATTGGACAGAGGAGGATTAACTAATCCTTACACCCCCCCTTAATCCTAACTTTGGACAACTTGGGCCCTGGAAACTAGGCCAAAAGTCACCCATACAATCTAAATGAAATAAAAGGTTGCTTAGTAAACTAAGGAGAATGGAGAAAACCTCAAGGGAAACCCCCCCCTGTAATACTCCAAAATTTCATAAAAATTTAAAATTTTTCATGTAACATAAAATGTTTGCAGTCGTCATTACCTAGGAAATAATTAATTGCTAACGGTTACTTTAATCTGTATTAAAGTAGAACTGATTTTTTTGTAAGACTCTAGTTTAGTACACTTACTAGTTTGTTTTCATAATTCCATGTTAAGGAATTGAATTACGGCTTGATATAACAGGAATTAAACATATGTTAAAACTTCTAGTACTAAGCTTGTTTTACTATCTTATGATAAGTAGGAAAGAACTTCAGTTGAGATCGAGGCTTACTTAGCTTATAGCTAATGCAGTGAAGTGATGCTTTTGTTACAGGTCTTTTACAGGTAAGAGGTTTGTTACCATTTTTCCAAATCGAGATTATCATCTCCACTAGCATAGAATAAATTGTTAGTTAAATTATTTGTTTTACAGCTTGAGCAATGTAAGAGGTATCGTTGATCTTTATTGTTTAAAATATTCTTAATTAACAGTGATGACAGTGTTTTAATAATATGGATTTAGCTTAGTTACGCTTATCATCACAGAACTTGTTCATTTAACTTTCATCCTGTTATTTTCAATTTAAGACTTGTATGTACTTCTAGTAGATGCATCTTGTGAAACAGATTTCTTTCTACAAATAAAGAGTTACAGTAACCTAGGAGATCCATGATCCAATTGAAGTCATAAAGTACTTTGACTAATAACCACATATGAAAACTAGTACTTAGTATTCAGGATAGTTTATAACTACTCTAATACTTACCAAATTGAGATGCCTTGATACTAAATGTTTTTCTTAAAACTATAGTGTTATTACCCTTTTAATTTAAAGAAACGAATTATTCTTCTAAGAGGTATATCCTATTATCCTTTGTATGAATTTCTCATCTCATAAGGGTATTATTGATCAAATTCTACACTAGCGTCCAAAGTTTAATACCTAGACTAAAGTCCTAGCAATGTATCTTCTATAGTTACAAGCATGTACATGTAAATGATTTCCTTCATCATTTTGTATCTTCCTAATACCAATTACACAACCCTGTTTATAAAAGAAAAACAATGAAAAGCATAATTTTTCCTATACCATCTCTATGGTTTTAGCTTATACTATGACCCTAGTTTTAACCACTACCTCCCAAGTTATCTACTTGGGATAAATCAAGCATAAAACTATAATAAAGATAACACAACATGACATGAATATAATATAATATAAAATGGTTTTAAATATGGTATGACATGAAATATATTACGATATTAATTCTTTTATACACCATTATGTGCAGGCTGCAACAAGGAGTTTGAACTTTAATACCAAACCCATCCTTTGCAAATAAATTTAGAGTTATGTGGTCGATTCTTATTTGATAGGGTTTTGACCTTGGAGTTTCTTCCATATAAAAGAATCTCTAAACCCTAAAATCTTGCCTTTACCTAAGTTTTAAACTTGCTCTAGAAGAGTGGTCATGGGCTCATGGCCGCTGCCTGTTTGTCCCTCCACTATGTCAAACTTCCTGCCAAACCACCTTCTTCTCCTGCGTGTAGAGGTGTAATTGAACACTATCTCTGGTTTTGTGGACGAAACCTTCTCTTCACCACTACTTAGCTCTGCAACAACGATGCTCCTATCATTACCTTGCCTCTCAAAGTGTTTTTAATCGTCCCCTGGTGCATTGGTGAGCCGAGGAGGTGTGCATGGCTCTTGGGTTGTCGTAGTGTGGATGGAGTTGTTTATTGTATTTATTTTATTTGGGTAAAATTCAGATGTCTTCACAACCCATTTTGTAGAGTGGAATTGACTTTGCTTCGTCGTGGGGTTTTTGGTTTTTAGTCTTAAACTCTGTGAGTCATGTTTCCTCCTGATAGAGCTTTCTTGAAGCTCTTTGTTCTCTGTAAGGTGGCTGAGGGTTTGAAGTATTCATCTTTTCATAGTGAACACAAAGAATAGAACCTAGGTATGAATTTTTTTCAGTTTATTTGTCCAAACTTGCAATAAATTCAAAGTTTTTCATTAAAGACTGAGATTTAACTAAATTTGGTTCTCTATTGCAGGTTCCAAATCAAAGAAATTAACCAATTATGAGTTGGATGATTGCTAAATGAAGGGGGCTCCACAACAGTGTTTCTTCTGGTAAGCCTTGGTTTCGCTGAGGTTCTCCTGCAGTGGTGTATGGTGTTGGTTTTTTAAAAATAATGGAGTTTGTTGGGTTATTCGTTGGTTTTCAGCTCGGTCGTGATAACTGTGTTGTAAAATTTGGTAAGGCCAGGGGCTGATACATGATGTTTGATTCAATTTTTATAACGCCCTAGTGGTTGTTTAGAAATGAAAGGTTAGGGCTTTCATAACCGAGACAACTGCCTTTGATGTTGTAGATTTTGTTTAAAGTGATGTTGTTTTTTGAATAGGCTTTTAAGCCTTGACCTTGTGATGTAAAAGGCCTTAGGGTCATAACTGATATGACTCAGTTCAGTTTTTTTTTTACTTTTGCTTAAGGCTTGGATAAGCCTGAAACTTACTATTTTGTAATTTATGTTTTGGATAATACATGTGTATTGTTAATGTGATCTTAAAATATTAGGGCAGGCTTGTACTATTCAACCGCTCCGGTTTGATCTTTGTGAATTCGATTTATCACCGGTTAATGTTAAATTAAATTAGTATTTATTTTACTTCTGTGTAAAATTGTTACTATAGATTGAACAGTGAGTATTTAGATCTTATTTTGATAATTACTGTTAGTACTAGATTTCTGCAATAATATATAGAGGAGAAGAAATTTACTAAGTAACCTAAATCTTTACTGTATTCTCTAAGTGTGAAAAATATGAAGACAGATTTTTATTTATTATTGTTGCTTGTGAATAAATGCTGGTAATTTCATTATTGGTTTACCCTAGTTTGCATTTTCACTTAGATGAATTTATTTGGTAAATGTTTAGCCTTGTATACAGTTTCTTTTAAGTTAATCTTAGTTATGTTAATTTCTTGTTTATATATTATCTGTTTATTATTAAAATAATAGATTTATTGTCACGTCCCCGTCCCTCACCCGGCGAAGAGGACGCGATGAACATCATCAACACAACCAGGCAAACCGCCCCATGAACATTAAACAGAAAACAATGCTGAAATTAAAACTTACAAGCATACACAGATGCAAACTCTTCAATCATACAGCAGAAGCAACACAAACACAAACAATTCCAGCATTGAGCATGTTCATCATCTCACATAATACAGTATATAAATTGCAGAGGTGGAGTAACAGCAGCACTTATCTTTTGATGAAGAATTCACCCGCAACCAGCTACGTCACTGCAACGTTCCACCCAACCATAGGCCAGCTTGCTCATCAATATCTCAGCAACGCTGCCACCCCCGAGCTGGGCATGATTCCTCCGGAATAAGGGTCAATGCAGGCTTACACATAGCCAAGGGGGCACCAACAACCAAACCAAAATACCGTTGGGTTTAACAGGCCTACATCAAACGGCCAAGCCAGCACAGTCCGTAGACCAAAGCCAGGGCAACTCAACAGCCCAACACATAATGGGGACAACGGCAGCTATGCACAGTCCCTAAACAGGGAAGAATACGCAGCCCACAGAAGGGAAAATCAACAACACTCATCCTGTGCACCAAGGAGAAAGACACGGCCTATGCAACCAAGGGCGAAACACCCACATAGTCCCCAATTGAAGAAGAAATCGGACTCGCAGCCACATCCGAGATCATGGGAAGAATAGAAACCACCCAAAACGTGGGTGAAATACAGCAGCAAGCAGAAATCGTGGGTTAAAAACCATGGCCAGCAAAATGTGGGGAAACAACAGCCCCAAAACAAAACAATGAGCACGGCTCTCACATGGATAGAACGCCCCAACTAGTCTGTGCGTGAGTGCAATTTTGCACCGAACAGTAAAAACACAAGGAAAACATACCCGACCTCTGCGTGTGGATACCAGCCTGCGCGTGAGCACGAACCGACCAATGCGTGAGGTGAACAGACCACAGCTCTGCGTGAGAGAACCTATGCGTGAGGGTGAGCGACAGGACATGAATACCACCAACCATGGGGAGAATGGAGTCGTGGAGAAGATGGAGGAATGGCTTGCCTCCTTACCCACATTTTTTCGCCAACAATAAATTCCCTCAGCCACTCAGCCATAACTCCCCAACCACCAGCTGAAGCATTAAAGAGGTTGACAAGGTTGGATGAGACAAAAGGTGACAACAACAAAGGTGGAAAAACAACAAGGTAATAAAACATGGGTTTTCCCCAACAACCAAGGTTTGACGTCCCCCACCCCTTATCCTTTGGAACCATGCCCTTTTTATTCAACGTTGCACTGTCGTAGCTGGTTGTGGCTCGTTTTAATTGATGTGCGTGTTTACATGATGCCGAATTATAATGTGCCTAATAGCACAAGATACCACCGGGAATTATCCCCCATTGCCGAAACATACACAACCAAATCGATGGTGGGGCTTTTGCCTTGAGCTCCTCACCACGATTAATTACAATATATACATCATGCAAACGGGGTCAAAACCGGGGACATTACACTTATAATAATAATTTTGATTTACTGTGTAAACCATTACACAGACTAGTAATCCTATATCTTTGGATTTTTCCTAACATATCTGTCTATTTTGTTTAAGTACCCTAACTAAATAAAAAATATATATATAAAGAAAATATACATTCAATTCATACATATGAACCTGTAGAAGGTAGTAATTCATATTCATGCATACTTCATTCGATAATTCTTCTGAAATTAAACTAAACTACTGTACTAGAGTACTACCTTTATAAAAGGTGTGGAAAAATACAGTTAGGTAATTTTTATCTATCAATAAATCTAGAAATTCCTATAATTCATTTACCCTAATCTATCTAGTTCAAAACTTAACTATCTTTTCACTATAAAAATATTTCTCCTAACTAACCCTAACAACAACATAACAGCAATATAACAACTCATTGCTTAACTCAAGTTTTCAGATAATAATAAACAATTAGATAGCTAGATAATCAAATAGAACCTGGAAAATAGATGAGGTGACAACAGCTTAAGGAACCTGTTCCTCCCAACCAACTCCTGGAGAAAAGATGGACTACAATTCTCAGGAACCCCAAGCTTGTCTCCTGGTCCACTTGGTAGAAGTATTGGGTGAGAGATGTAATCTAGTAATCCTCTGCAACTCCACTGAGTGTTCAGCAGTAAGTCATTTCTGCATGCAGCAGTATGAACTCAACTTAGAATAGTTGCACTAGTTCGAGTCTTCAGCAATTTTCCATTCAAAACATACTTCAGCAAGTCCCCTCCATCGAATTTTCTTATGCACTTCTTTCTCTCAGAATGTTCACAAATCCAGAATGAGCAGCCTCAGTTGTCTTCAATGGGAAGTTTTATTAGCATCCCAAGGTCTTTTGGGTCAGTTTTTACTTAATTAGCCACCTGCTCTTGTTCCACTTTCTTGGGGAACATGACAACAAAAATAAGGAAGTTGCCACCTACAACAACTAGAAGTAGTTTGAGGATGCTGCCAAGTGTCAGTCTTCTCTCAACCCAGCCTTCTCCATCAAGTGACCAGTAAAACACTCATTTAACAGCTTCCCTAATTTGTTGTCTCATCTTTCATTTATTTATTAATAAAATATTCAGCAATTGCATTAAATTATCCTTGACCCCACTTAGTCATTAATTACATAAAATGTAACATAATGTTTCTTAAAACATAAAATGTTTTGCAAATTGGGGCATGTGACATACACACCCCCTTAAATTATAACATCGTCCTCGATGTTATTTATTCTTCGTCTTCAGAATTGCCCTGGAACAGAATTGGATATGCATCCCACATATGACTCTCCAATTCCTAGGTGGCTTCTTCTGGACTAAGGTGCTTCCATTGCACCTTCACTTGGCCAATGGTGCGATTCCGAAGCAAGATCTCCTTCCTTTCGAGCATACAATCCGGCTCCACCAGAAAATCTCCTTCGGGCTCCACCTGCACATCATTCCAGTTTATAACATGAGTAGCATCATGTAGATATTTTTTTAACACAAAAATATGAAAAACATTATGAACCTTCAAATTTGGCGATAAAGCCAATTGATATGCCACCTGTCCTATTCTGGACAGTATTTCAAAAGGTTCGCGATATCGGGGTGCTCATTTAGCACAACTTCCTAATCTTGGAGAAGTCTTTTTAGGCCTCACCTTAATAAAGTCATGTTCACCAACCTAGAACTCCTTTTGAGTTCGTTTAAGATCTGCTTGACTTTTCTGTCGATCTTGCGCAACTTTCAAGTTACCTTGCACCTTTTTTACAATTAACTCCATATCTTTTAATAGTTTAGGTCCAAATACTAACCTGTCAACTGGATTACTCCATGAGATGGGGGTATTGCACTTCCTGCCGTACAAAATTTCAAAAGGACTATATCTTGTTGAAGCTTGGTAATGATTGTTGTAAGCAAACTCCACAAAGTGTAAGTACTCTTCTCATTTTCCTGGTTGTTCTTTAACATAAATTCTGAGCAGATTTTCCAATACCTGATTCACTCTTTTAGTTTTTCCATCTGTTTGAGGATGGAAAGAGGTACTGAAATTTAATGTAGTATTCATTCCTTTAAACAAAGACTTCCAGAATTTTCCTGTAAACTTAGGGTCTCGGTCTGAAATTATTACTTTCGGTATTCCATGTAAACGAAAAAATTGTTTCAGGAATATATCAACAATATTAGCATATTTGTAAGTAGTTTTTACAGGTATAAAATGAGTTTCCTTACTTAGTTTATCGACAACTACCATTATTGAGTCATTCAGGTTTTGATTTCTAGGTAGTCCTGTAATAAAATCAAGGTTGATTATCTCCCACTTCCAGCTAGGAATAGGTAATGTCTGAAGTAACCTGGCTGGATGCTGGTGTTCAGTATTTACTTTTTGACATTCAAAGCACTTAGCAATGTATTCTACCAGTTCATTTTTCATGTTTGGCCAAAAATAATCCTTTCTTAACATGGTTATAGTCTTCTGATAACTAGGATGTCCTAAGTAAGGAGTCTTATGAATTTCGTTTAAAATCAGCAACTTAATATTAGGTACGTTAGGTATGTATAGTCTATTATTATATATTAATAATATTTTTTCATTTAGACTATACCCTATACTTAAACTTTCAAATAAATTTTCTCTTACATTTGCTTGTAATTTCTGATAATTTTCATCTAATCTTACTCCTTCCTCTAGCTATTCTTCTAAATTTATTTTATAGGTGTTGATTGCTGCTACAAAATTTAGTTTTGCATTCCTACTTAACGCATTAGCAACCTTATTTTATTTTCCCTTAATATGTTGGATTTCAAAATCATACTCGCTAAGGAAAGCTAGCCACCTAGCTTGCCTTGCATTTAAGTTAGGTTGATCCAACAAATATTTTAACCCTTTGTTATCTGTCATTAATATAAAATTTCTTCCGATTAAATGATGCTGCCACATATTTAAGGCATGTATGACAACAACCAATTCTAAGTCATAGGTCGCATAATTTTTCTCATGAATCTTCAGCTTCCTAGACTCATATGCAATGACGTGTCCTTCCTGAGTTAAAACCCCACCTAAACTGTCATTGCATGCATCAGTACACACTATAAAGTCTTTATTAGGATCAGCAATTCTTAAGATTGGTGTGTTGGTTAATAATGTTTTTAACTTTTTAAAACTATCTTCACACTTTTGACTCCACTCGAATTTCTTCCCTTTCTTCTGTAAAGAAGTTATGGGATTTTCAATTCTTGAAAACCATTTGATAAATCTTCGATAATAGCCAGTAATCCCCATGAATGAATTAGACGTCAGTTACGCCTTTTGGGACTGGACATTCTTCAATTGCCTTTATCTTTTCTGGATCAACAGAGATCCCTTCTTTAGTCACTACATGACCCAGGTACTGTATTTTATCCTTAAAGAAATCACATTTACTGAAATGTGCATAGAGCTGATGTTCTCGTAATTCTTGTAAAACAATTTTTAAGTGCTCTCCATGTTCTTCTTTAGACTTCAAATAAATTAAAATGTCATCAATGAATACGACCATGAATTTATCAAGGTACTTATGCATTACATTATTCATCAGACACATGAAGACAGTCGGGGAATTAGTAATCCCAAATGGCATAAGAACAAATTCATAGTGATCGTATTGGGTCCTAAAAGTTGTTTTAAAGATGTCTTCATCTTTGATTTGGACATAGTGATAACCAGATCATAAATCAATATTCAAAAATACAGTCGCTCCACGTAGCTGATCAAACAGATCATCTATGCGGGGTAACGGATATCTATTTTTAATAGTCATTTTCTTAATTTGAGGGTAATCTATACATAATCGTAGAGTTTCATCCTTATTTTTAACAAAAATAACAGGTGCTCCCTAAGGAGACACACTGGGTCTGATATAATTCTTATCAACAAGTTCTTTTAACTATGATTTTAATTCATTTAATTCCATTATATTCATCCAATAAGGGGCTTTTGAACTAGGAACTACACCAGGTACTAGCTCAATAGTGAAGTCTAACTTCCTCTTCGAAGGCAGTCCCGAAATTTCTTCCGAAAATACATCTGAATACTCCCTCAGGATCGCAATGTCTTCCAGTTTTAATTTATCTTCATTATTAGTATTTTCTTCATTAATTACTATTACAGTAAAGGCTTTACAACCCTTTCGAGCATCTCTCTTATGTTGCAAAGCAAAGATCTGTTTTATAGTTGTTTTCCTAGGGATTCGTCTTACATTTATTGTTTCTCCATCGTTATTTACGCAAGTAAAAGTTTTATCGAAACAGTTCAGGACTACCCTATGTTGTTCTAACCAGTCCATACCAATTAACATATCATAAGAACCTAAAGGTAGTACATTAAGTTTAACATAGGTTTCAAACTGACCCATGTTTACAGTACAATTATTAACAAAACTAATCACTTTTCTTTTTGCGCCAATAGCTAGCTGGACTAACCATGACTTTGAAACCTTTTATACTGATAAATTGCTTTTTTCTACTGTATCAGGAGAAATATAACTTAATCTAGCCCTTGGATCAATTAAAATAGATATAGGTGTTTGATTCAGCTTACCTTCCACTTCCACCATGGAAGTTTGATAGTCCGCCTACCTATTTTCCAGTGTTGCATTGATCTTGGGCATTGTCCTTGCTAGATCACCAACATTCATCTCCTCCTGTACCATATGTATGTTGCTAACAGTATTCTTCCAGTTGGGGCAAACTGATGCATAATGAGGACCATTACATTCCCAGCATTTTAATGGTTCCTTTCGTTCAATATTCTTGGTGTAATTACTGTGATTATTAACAGGTTCTTTATTTCTTTGACCATTTGGGTTTAACTGTGAATTACCTTTATTCCCTTGGAAATTTTTATTAGGAAAATTTCATGTGTTATTATTCTTAAAATTAAGATTAGGTACGAAACTTTTCCTCCTCTGTTCAAAATTATTAGTTCTTTTAGCCTTCCAATTTGTCATACTTTCCTTTTTCTGATTCTATTCATAACAGAAATTTGCCTTTCTCATCGCTTCTTCTAAATTTTTTGGATTGTCATATTCGATTCTATATTTTATATGGAAAGGTAAACAACTTAGAAACCATTGTACCTTAGGCTTCTCATCCACAATATAGGGCACATATCGAAGCAGACTTAAAAATTTATTGTTTAGTTCTTTCATGTTCATTGTTGCCAGTTTTAATTCATAAAATTCCTTATCCCACTCTTCGTAGTACTGTTCTGACAAGAATTTCTTCTTAAAATATTTCTTAAACGTTCTCCAGCTAATGTTCTTCTCTCTAATGCCTTTTACTCATTTTAGGTCCTACCACCAAATATCTGCCTTCCCAGTGAGGTTGTAAATGGTCATTTTGGCTTTTCGTTGATTAGAATAATTATAAATTTGAAAATATTTCTTCATCCCAAACAGCCATGATTCAACCTCTTCTCCTTTCTCAATTTCACCGTTAAAGGTTGGTGGTTTTATTTTCTTAAATTCACCTAAAATCTCCTCGTAAGGCTTAAATTTTCTCTTTCTTGTCTGATGATTATCTTCACTACTATCACTAGTATACTGATAATTTTTCTTATGTGAATTGCCATAAATCTCATAGGATGAGCTACTTTCGACTTTAGACTGTTTAGACTTTTTATTTTTATGTTGATAAGGTATATCTTCAGATTCTATTCATTTATCTTTTTCTTCATTTTGAAATTTTTCTATTAAAATCTGATTCAACTCCTCCTGAGCTCTCATAATTCTCTCATTTTCCTTTTTGACTGTTTCCATCTCTGTTCTTAGTTCTTTAACCGTTTGCAATAATTCAGAGGAGTTATTAGTTACTTCTTATTGTATGGGTTCTCTTCTAGAATTACTTCATTCAGTAAACAGGGACTCCTTGTCCACATATTCCTCCAATCTTTCCATACCTGCAATTTAACTCAGAAAAATTTCTCTAGAAAGAATATTTCAAAAGAAAAGTAATAATGAGTATGCATGTCTTTAAATATATTGTTTATCTATGCAAGGTGAGCCACATTCAGGCCTAGTGTCTGAACCTTATGCTCTGATACCACATGTAATACTCCAAAATTTCGTAAAAATTTAAAAATTTTCATGTAACATAAAATGTTTACAGTCGTCATTACCTAGGAAATAATTAACTGCTAACAATTACTTTAATCTGTATTAAATTAGAACTGACTATTTTGTAAGACTCTAGTTTAGTACACTTACTAGTTTGTTTTCATAATTCCACGTTAAGGAATTGAATTACGGTTTGATATAACAGGAATTAAACATATGTTAAAACTTCTAGTACTAAGCTTGTTTTATTGTCTTATGATAAGTAGGAAAGAACTTCACTTGAGATCGAGGCTTACTTAGCTTATAGTTAATGCAGTGAAGTGATGCTTCTGTTAGAGGGCTTTTACAGGTAAGAGGTTTGTTACTAGTTTTCCAGATCGAGATTATAATCTCCACTAGCATAGAATAAATTGCTAGTTAAATTAATTGTTTTACAGCTTGAGCAATGTAAGAGGTATCGTTGATCTTTATCGTTTAAAATATTCTTAATTGATAGTGATGACAGTGTTTTAATAATCTGGATTTATCCCAGTTACGCTTATCATCACAGAGCTTGTTCATTTAACTTTCATCCTGTTATTTTTCAGTTTAAGACTTGTATGTGCTTTTAGTAGATGCATCTTGTGAAACAAATTTCTTTCTACAAATAAAGAGTTACATTAATCTAGGAGATCCATGATCCGATTGAAGTCATAAAGTACTTTGACTAATAACCACATATGAAAACTAGTACTTAGTATTCAAGATAGTTTATAACTACTCTAATACTTACGAAATTGAGATTCTTTGACACAAAATGTTTTTCTTAAAACTATAGTGTTATTACCCTTTTATTTAAAGAAACGAATTATTCTTCTAAGAAGTCTATCCTATTATACTTTGTATGAATTTCTCATCTCATAAGGGTATTATTGATTAAATTCTACACTAGTGTCCAAAGTTTAATACCTAGACTAAAGTCCTAGCAAGGTATCTTCTATAGTTACAAGCATGTACATGTAAATGATTTCCTTCATCATTTTGTATCTTCCTAATACCAATTACACAACCCTGTTTATAAAAGAAAAACAATGAAAAGCATAAATTTTCCTATACCATCTCTATGGTTTTAGCTTATACTATGACCCTAGTTTTAACCACTACCTCCCAAGTTATCTACTTGGGATAAAGCAAGCATAAAACCATAATAAAGATAACACAACATGACATGAAATATAATATAATATAAAATGGTCTTAAATATGGTATGACATGAAATATATTATGGTATTAATTCTTTTATACACCATAATGTGCACGCTGCAACAAGGAGTTCGAACTTTAATACCAAACCCATCCTTTGCAAATAAATGTAGAGCTACGTGGTTGATGCTTATTTGATAGGGTTTTGACCTTGGAGTTTTTTCCATATAAAAGAATCTCTAAACCCTAAAATCTCGCCTTTACCTAAGTTTTTACCTTGCTCTGGAAGAGTGGTCGCGGGCTCATGGTCGCTCTACCTGTTTGTCCCTCTGTTGTGTCAAACTTCATGCCAAACAGCCTTCTTCTCCTACGTGTAGAGGTGTAATTGAACACTATCTCTGGTTTTGTGGAAAAAACCTTCTCCTCGCCACTACTTAGCTCTCAACAATGATGCTCCTATCGTTACCTTGCCTCTGGAAGTGTTTTTAATCATCCCTTGGTGCGTTGGTGAGTTGAGGAGGTGTGCATGGCTCTTGGGTTGTTGTAGTGTGGCTGGAGTTGTTTACTGTCTTTCTTGTATTTGGGTAAAAGTTAGATGTCTTCGCATCCCATTATGTAGAGTGGCATTGACTCTTCTTCATTGTGGGGTTTTTGGTTTTTAGTCTTAAACTTTGTGAGTCGTGTTTCCTCCTAACAGAGCTTTCTTGAAGCTCATCGTTCTCTATAAGGTGGATGAGGGTTTGAAGTATTCGTCTTTTCACAATGAACACAAAGAATAGAACCCATGTATGAATTGTTTTCAGTTTATTTGTCCAAATTTGCAATAAATTCAAAGTTTTTCGTTAAAGATTGAGATTTAACTAAATTTGGTTTTTCTCTGTTGCAGGTTTCAAATCGAAGAAGGAAACCAATTCTGAGTTGGATGATTGTTAAACAAAGGGGCTCCACCATAGCGTTTCTTCTGGTAAGCCTCGGTTTCGCTGAGGTTCTCCCGCAGCGGTGTATGGTGTTGGTTTTTAAAAATAATGGAGTTCGTTGGGTTATTCGTTAGTTTTCAACTTGGCCGTGATAACTATGTTGTAAAATTTGGTAAGGCCAGGGATCGATACATGATGTTTGATTCAGTTTTTATAAAGCCCTAGTGGCTATATAGAAATGAAAGGTTAAGGCTTTCATAGTCGAGACAACTTCCTTCGATGTTGTAGATTTTGCTTAAAGTGATGTTGTTTTTCAAACAGAATTTTAAGCCTTGACCTTGTGATGTAAAAGGCCTTAGGGCCGTAACTAATATGACTCAGTTCAGGTTTTTTTTTAACTTTTGCTTAAGGCTTGGATAAGCATGAAACTTACTATTTTGTAATTTATGTTTTGGATAATACATATGTACTGTTAATGTGATCTTAAAATATTAGGGCAGGCTTGTACTATTCAACCGTTCCGGTTTGATCTTTGTGAATTTGATCTATCACTGGTTAATGTTAAATTAAATTAATATTTATTTTACTTCTGTGTAAAATTGTAACTATAGATTGAACAATGAGTATTTAGATATTATTTCGATTATTACTGTTAGTACTAGATTTCTGCAGTAATATATAGAGGAGAAGAAATTTACTAAGTAACCTAAATCTTTACTGTATTCTTTGAGTATGAAAAATATGAAGACAGGATTTTATTTACTATTGTTGCTTGTGAATAAATGCTGGTAATTTCATTCTTGGTTTACCCTAGTTTGCATTTTTCACTTAGATGAATTTATTTGGTAAATGTTTAGCCTTGTATACTATTTCTTTTAAGTTAATCTTAGTATAAATGTTAATTTCATGTTTATATATTATCTGTTTATTATTAAAATAATAGACTTATAATTATAATTTTGATTTACTGTGTAAACCATTACACATACTAGTAATCCTATATCTTTGGATTTTTCCTAACACATATGTCTATTTTGTTTAAGTACCCTAACTAAATAAAATATATATATATATATATATATATATATATATATATATATATATATATATAAAGAAAATATACATTCAATTCATACATATGAACATGTATAAGGTAGTAATTCATATTCATGCATACTTCATTCGATTCTTCTTCTAAAATTAAACTAACCTACTGTACTAGAGTACTACCTTTATAAAAGGTGTGGAAAAATATAGTTAGATCATTTTTATCTATCAGTAAATCTAGAAATTCCTATAATTCATTTACCCTAATCTATCTCGTTCAAAACTTAACTATCTTTTCACTATAAAAATATTTCTCCTAACTAACCCTAACAACAACAGAACAACAATATAACATCTCATTGCTTAACTCAACAATATAACATCTCATTGGATAACAACAACAGAAAAACAATAATAAACAATTAGATAGCTAGATAAATCAAATAGAACCTGGAAAATAGATGAGGTGACAACAGCTTAAGGAACTTGTTCCTCCCAACCAACTCCTGGAGAAAAGCTGGACTGCAATTCTCAGGACCCCCGAGCTTGTCTCTTGGTCCACCTGGTAGAAGTACTAGGTGAGAGATGTAATCTAGTAATCCTCTGCAACTCCACTGATTGTTCAACAGTAAGTTAGTTCTACATGCAGCAGTATGAACTCAGCTTAGAATAGCTACACTAGTTCAGGTCTTCAGTGCTTTTCCACTCAAAATACACTTCAGCTAGTCCCCTCCATCGAATTTTCTTGTGGACTTCATTCACTCAGAATGTTCACTAATCCAAAATGAGTAGCCTTAGTTGTCTTCAATGGGAAGTTTTATTAGCATGCCTAGGTCTTTTGGGTCAGTTTTTATTTAATGAGCCACCTGCTCTTGTTCCACTTTCTTGGGGAACATGACCACAAAAATAGGGAAGTTTCCACCTGCAATAGCTAGAAGTAGTTTGAGGATGCTTCCAAGTGTCAATCTGCTCTCAACCCAACCTTCTCCATCAAGTGACCAGTAAAACACTCATTTAACAGCTTCTGTAAGCTGTTGTCTCATCTTTCATTTATTTATTAATAAAATATTAATCAATTACATTAAATTATCCTTGACCCCACTTGGTCATTAATTACAAACGTTAACATAAAATGTTTTGCAAATTGGGGCATGTGACACCCCCCCCTCAAAATAACCAGTGAATCGGGAAACAAGCTATACTTAAGAGAAAAGTTTTGTCTTTGGGAAAAAACTTGTAAAACATTTGCTACCATCTGCAGCAACAATGCAGTGTCTTGGTTCTTCTATGCATCAGCATCCTGAGACTGAGCATGTGAACCTCTCGATTTTCTTCCAATCTGATGAATGTTGCTTGTGTTTCTTCTTTCTGGAGGAGGAATAGAATGATCAATTTTGCTCTTCAGTGGTCCAAATTGTTCATCATTCATTATCATCAAGTAGCATTTTTCTAGGAGTTTGTTGCACCACTCTGTAGATACCGAAGCTGTGTGAGAGAGTGCAATATGTTCAATCTAATACTAGGACCATGTTCTTCTTCTGTCATCTGGATTCCCAGCACCATTCCGAGCTGCTTCAATGAGATTTTAGGCCTATTTAGGTTTATGCCACTGATTTGGAATGGGAGCTGGATTTGGATTTAGATTCTCATGAGGTACAACCTCAATATCAAGATCATGTTGATCTTGTTCCTCATCATCTGAGTCTAAAATGTGAGACAAAATATCATCATCAAATGGAAATGGAAGAGTGTTTATACCTCCTTTTGCTTCGGATTGTGGTGGATCAAGCAATTGGTCTTCTTCAAACTAAACATTGTGGTCTATGAAGCACTTCCTAATGAATATGGTGTTGTCATTGATGCCAACATTAATGACAAATGTGAAGTGTGATGACATGACATGAAGCCTAACTAAGCAAGTTGGAAGGGCTTGGCCAATTGACCCATTCTGTGGTCATTTGCGACTTGATGAGGTCATGAACTCTTGAAGATGGCCTTAGGGCTTGGAAAATACATGGTAACCACATACATTGTGCATGAGGACATCTTAAGGCTTGGAAAATACAGGGTACCCACATACATTGTGCATGAGGAATTGAAGGTATGGAGTTAACACAAGTTCAAACAAGAATTAAAGCCCAAATACATTGAAGTCAAACCAAAATTGTACAATGAGAAAAAGCCTAAAATATATCTAAGGATTGAAGTCGGCCCCATAAAAATGAATAAATTACTCTTAGATGAATTTCCACAAATCGACTCCAAATGAATTTGACAGGTTGGCCCCAAATATTATGGAAATTTAGTATAAATAAAGGCTTTATGATCTCATTTTGAGTGGATCTTCGTGGATCTGTTTTGTAGCTCTGAATTTTCGTACATATAGTTGAGGCAGCCGCAGAACGATGGTAAAGATGGACTGGTATTAAAATTCAAAAAAACTACGTGATTTAGCTCAGCGACTGAGGAAAAATTGTATGGACTGAAGCAACCAAGGGTCACATCTTGTGGCAAAATATTTTGTTCTTTGTAAAGAGATGAAACTCTACTTTTAGACTTGTCTTGGGGATCTCATCAACACACAATCATTCCATACTTAGTCAATCCTAACACTAACTTACACAGTCTCGAAGTTAGTAAAGGAAGATGACAGTTTCGTGGATAGGACACCTTCACATCAGCAGCTGAGATTTTCGTGGATATGTTGGCAGCAAGAAAAAAAAAAGGGAGAGGCCAACTAAGGAATTTTGTGACTGAGGTAGATATAGGGAAGGACCAGCCCTATGGGCAATTTATATTTTGTAATATGTTGCAGAGTGGATGGTCAAACTTAATGATTCAGTGGTAGATTTTGTGGCAACAGCAACACAAGATATATACTTTTTAGATACCATCCGAAGTTAGGATATTGCAGCAGCATAAATCACAAAGTATCCTAAGGCATCAACAGACACAACTTTGGGACATGGCTCATTCTCCCATCATAGGTTGAGGTATGAATTTTTGTTTAACCTAGGGTTATCTCTTGAATCCAAATAAACAAGACTGTTTTTGACATGATGATGAGTAGCTTGATATAATTAACGACATGGTTGTAATAATATTGAGAATATCTCTTGACTAGTGACATAAGGATAGAGCAGTGATAGGTTTTTAAGCTGAGGTCTATGTGGACAAACTGATTCCATGATAATGTATAGGACATGACAGACTGATATGTAGAGTAGACCTTAATGTTCAGACCTTGATAATTGGCTAAGTTGAATATTGACATGACAGTGACGACACGTAATTGATGAGATGCATGGAGTAGAATGATGGAGTCATGATGTTGATAGACAAAATGAGGATGATGTGATTGTGATGATGTATGAAATTTAATGTGACAAATATGTACTTGTAATACAAGCTAGGTATTTTACATGCTTTCTTAGTAGGATCTAAGAAAAACTAGGAAGGGTCCTAGAAAAGGAGTTGGTGCTCTTTGTTTAAGTAGGTGCTGAATTTCCATCACGGTCGTAGCCATTTGAAATACAAAAAGATTACAAATATAATATCTTGTGTCTCTTGTGAAATGAGTTGATGATTATGTGTTTTTATTTGAGGAATGAATTGATTATTGAAGCATAGTCTATTGATGAATATGATGTTGAATTTAATGTGAAGTGATGACTTAAGTTTTAGAGTTTGAAGAAGTTAAAATTGAAGTAAGTTCAAGCTCATCGATTCACACCCCCCCCCCTCTCGGTGAGCCATTGTGTCTAACAATTGGTATCAGAGAGGGGCCTTCAACATAAGCCTAACAAGATTGAAGCGATTTGGGGACACAATATGGAAGGATCAACAAGGCTCATTGACCATGAAGTTCTAGTCTTGGAAAAATCAGATTATTTTGGATGGAGAAGTAAAATGAAAAGTTACTTGAAGAAATTCGGTGTTTGAGATATAGTGGTTAATCCACCTAACCATCCCAGCAAGAAGACAAAGGCAGCAGTTGAGAAAGACAATAAATTTGCATTGAAGTTTTTGATGGACGGACTCTCAAGCCCTATCAAAGAAAGCATTGGAAAGTAGACTTCAGCTAAGAATATCTGGTTCAAGCTGGAAGAAGAACATCAAAGGAGGATTCAAGACAAATAAAAGGAAGTAGAAGTCAAGGATGAAAAGCAAGAAGAAAAGAAGGTACAAGCTTCAGATTCAAGTGAAGGTAAGTACTCTTCAATGGATTATAACTCTGAGTGTAATGATGATGAAGTTGTTCTTACAGAAGATGAAGAAGAAGTTTTTTTGAAAGCAAATAATGCATTTACAAGCACTTTGACATATATTGATCTTATATCCAATCCAAGACTCAAGAATAAAATGTTGAGGTCATTTGAAAAACACAAAGAGGAGACAAAAGCTTTGCTAATGAAGTTAAAACTCAAGAACAAAGACTTGAAAGTTAAGCTGCAAGATCAAAATGATGAAATCAAGGAATTGAAGATTGGATTAGCAAACAAGCAAGAAGAGATTGGTGTAGATCCTAAAGATCTTGAAGAAGCAAGATGGGTTAATACTGATATAAAGGTCCAGTTGGAGGAAGCTAAGAGAAGATAAGATGTGATGAAGTTTCAGCTAGAAGAAAAAGAAGAAAAACAAATCAGAGACTTGAAATGGAAATTGTTGGTCTTAGAAAGAAAACTGATAAGTCAAAAGATCATGTGAAGTTCAATGAAATTTTAGTCATCCCGAATGAAATTCTAAAGTGCCAAAGGCTTTCCTTTGACAAGTCTGGCCTTGGGTTCAAGAAGGAAGAAGACAAATTGAAAGAAGTCGTGTGGTCCCCCAGAACTTCTGAAGCTGAATCCAGCATGGTTGTCATGCACATGTGCATGCCAGCAAAGAACTTGGAAATTCAAAAGTACCTCACAAAGCTACTCCCACTCATCAAATCCATCCTGGATGAAATTCTAAAGTGCCAAAGGCTTTCCTCTAACAAGTCTGGCCTTGGGTTCAAGAAGGAAAAATACAAATTGAAAGAAGTCTTGTGGTCCCCCATAACTCCTGAAGCTTAATCCAACATGGTTGTCATGCACATGTGCATGCCAGCAAAGAAGTTGAAAATTCAAAATTACCTCACGAAGCTACTCCCACTCATCAAAGCCATTCATTTGAAAGAAGAAGGACAACTCCAAGATTAAGCCAAACATCAATGTATGTAAATAGATTTAATGGCTATTGTTTTTCTTGCTCTAATTTTGGTCATAAGGCTATGGAATGTAGATCCAATGTAAGAAGAAGTGATGGAAGCCCTAATGACAAAGTTAGGTGTTGGAGATGTAATCATCTTGGCCATATTACTGACAATTGTCACACAATGAGGTGCTACTCTGGTTTTGGTCACAAGGCTAAAGAATGCCCAAGTCAAAGGAGTCAACCTAGGGTGAGCCCATCATATACATCAGCAAGGATAACTAATGAATCATGGAAGAAGTATAAGGAAGGAAAAATTGAAGATCAAAAGACAAACAATCTAAGCCAAGGACACTCTAAGGTATGGGTAAGAAAAAATATTTTGCTGGATCTAATGAAGTTGAAGATCAATGCACAAAAGGTGAAGGTGGCTGCCATATGGCAAGCCATACTTAATGCCATGAGTTCATCATTGGAGAATGGACTCAAATGGTATATAATGGCTCTCCAAGAAGTAACAGGTCCTAGGATCAGATTGCAATACAATAACAATTGGTATGAAGGCTTATCTTGTATTTTTTAGTGGTGCAAAATTAGACTTCGAATCATGTACAAGGATGATGCATACACATTCTCAATGATTTAGTAGTGTTACATCTATAGCAGTATGGAATGAACTCTCAGCAATAGATATGATTCACAAGTATGAGTTCATGAAATACTTACTACTGACTTCTGATTGAATGAGTTATAAGGAACAAATGGAGATATGTTCACCATCAATTGGTTTCTGATTTTAAGGATAGAAGGAAAGCTATAGCAAAGAACAATCTGACTTGACAATGAATAAGATATCAAGGAGCATGCAAGTTTACTTGAATAACAACTGGTATTGGCAGCTACAACATATTGGAGCAGAAAGAGATTATCCATGCAAGTAGTGGGCTGACTGAAACTGATTTTATGTCTATAAAACATCAATTGGTAAAGCATCAATAGGTATCAACAACAATAAGACCCATAGATGAAAGGATTTCCTGAAGCATCCACAGAAAATTAAGAAGTATACAAAGAAAGGGGGAGTATATACAAAAAAAAATGAAGAAATCGAGTGACTTTTGGGCATGAAGAATTCTGGTGAAAGCCACAGCAGCAGTAGCATGAAGGACATGAAATCCATAGTAAAGTACACCGGCAATTTAAAGTAAGATAGAGACAGCAGCCAATAAAGATTACCTCGATGACATCTTGATAACAGTGATTGAATTGGACAGTATTACCTTGACAGAGATGATTGATATCTTGAATAAGCCATTATACAACAAAATCATGTGATAACCATGAAAGCAAGGTCATAGCATGTATGTGGATATTGCAAGAAATTATTCAAATACAAAACCAAGGATACAAAGATGATAATTCGGGGTTTATAAGTAACAGACAATTGGAGGATAGGCTCAGAAAAATTTAACACATCTTACTTCAACCACTCAGAACAATTTTTATTTCTATGTTTTGGAAAAGTAAGAAGAATGAATGTGATACAACATTTTCTTGGCCAGCTTCATAGCCACAACAGTGTGCAATATCTAAGGGGGAGTATGACAAATATTGATGCTTGAAATTTGATACATGCTTACCTTTTATGAATTTGTTGAATTCTTAACTCTCCAGCCTTGGATATGATTAACAGGGATGACTTGTTGTTGAGTTATATTGAACATAGTTGGTTATAATCCAACTGAAAATGAGGAGCCACAGTACCTAAGGTCTGATAAGCCAAAGGAAACAATATAGGTGCAAGTTTGAATAGCATCTTGGCCATCAACATATAAAGAAGTCATCAATGCAGATCTTGAAAAAGAAGAAGTTCTGGAGTGAAGCTTAAAAGACTTATGAATATAGCTACATGTGTCTTATCTCTCTTAATTCGGGCTAGATGACTGGGGTTTTGCATGCACACATTTCTATCTAAATTTCGGACACCTATAGCAGTAGCATAACTTGACTTTTTCAATGCAATAAAATGAAGACCAAGGGGGAGCTTGTTCTAAGCAGCTATAGTAGTACACTAGATAGGTGGAGTGTGTATACTTATAAAAATATGAAGATGACAAATAATGAGAGCAGAAATCGCATCAATTCAAGCAGCCTATTTGAAAGGGGGAGAACTTACGTGAAATTTGAAGATGATCCAAAGCTCAGATCAGAAGTTAAAATGATGAATTCAAAGCTAAACTTTTTTGGGGGATTGTAAAGCCTTTAATGGCTCATTGACCCTTTGTCCTTAATGTCAAAGGGGGAGAGAAAATAAATGTTGATTGCCATCAATGACAAAGGGGGAGATTGATGAATATGGTGTTGCCATTGATGACGACATTAATAGAAAAGGTGAAGTGTGATGACATGACATGAAGCCTAAGCAAGCAAGTTGGAAGGGCATGGCCAAATGACCCATTCTATGGTCATTTGTGACTTAATGAGGTCATGAACTCTTGATGATGGCCTTAGGGATTGGAAAAGACATGCTACCCACATACATTTTGCATGAGGACATCTTAGGGCTTGGAAAATACATGGTACCCACATACATTGTGCATGAGGAATTGAAGGTATGGAGTTAACACAAGTTCAAACAAGAATTAAAGCCCAAATACATTGAAGTCAAACCAAAATTGTACAATGAGAAAAAGCCTAAAATATATCTAAGGATTGAAGTCGGCCCCATATAAAAGTGAATAAATTACTCTTAGATGAATTTCCACAAGTTATCTCCAAATGAATTTGGCAGGTCAGCCCCAAATATTGTGGAAATTTATTATAAACAAAGGATATATGATCTCATTTTGAGTGGATCTTCATGGATCTGTTTTGTAGCTCTGAATTTTCATGCATATAGTTGAGGCAGCCATAGAATGATGGTAAATATGGACTGGTATTAGACTGAGGAAAAACTACATGATTGAGCTTAGCGACTGAGGAAAATTTGTATAGACTGAAGCAGTCGAGGGTCAAATCTTGTGGCAAAATATTTTGTTCTTTGCAAAGAGATGACAGTCTGATTTTAGACTTGTCTTGGGGATCTCATCAATGCATAATCAGTCCATACTTGGACAATCCTAACACTAACTTACACAATCTTGAAGTCAGTAAAGGAAGATGATAGTTTCATGGATAGTAGGACACCTTCACATCAGCAGCTGATATTTTCGTGGATATGCTGGCAGCAGCAAAAAAAAAGGGAGGAGCCCACTAAGGAATTTTGTGATTGAGGTAGATATCGGGAAGGACCAGACCAATGGGAAATTCATCTTTTGGAATATGTTGAAGAGTGGATGGTCAAACTTGATGATTCAGTGGTAGATTTTGTGGCAACAGTAGCACAAGATATATACTTTTGAGATACCATCTGAAAGTTAGGATATTGCAGCAGCATAAGTCACAAAGTATCCTAAGGCATCAATAGACCCAACTTTGGGACATGGCTTATTCTCCCATCAGAGGTTGAGGTATGATTTTTTGTTTAACCTAGGGTTATCTCTTGAATCCAAATAAACAAGACTATTGTTGACATGATGATGAGTAACTTGATATAATTAATGACATGACTGTAATATTCTTGAGAAGATCTCTTGACTACTGACATAAGGACAGAGCAGTGACAGGTTGTTAAACTGAGGTCTATGTAGACAGATTGATTCCATGATAATGTATAGGACATGAAAATATTATATGTAGAGGAGACCTTAATGTTCAGACCTTGATAATTGACTGATTTGAGTATTGGCATGACAGTGATGACACGTAATTGGTAAGATGCATGGAGTAGAATGATGGAGTCATGATGTTGATAGAGAGAATGAGGATGTTGTGATTGTGATGATGTATGAAATTTAATGTGACAAATATGTACTTGTAATACAAGCTGGGTCTTGTACATGATTTCTTAGTAGGATCTAATAAAAACTAGGCAGGGTCCTAGATAAGGAGTTGGCGCTCTTTGTTTCGGTAGGTGTTGAATTTCCATCATGGTCGTAGCCATTTGAAATACAAAAAGATTACAAATATATTATCTTGTGTCTCTTGTGCAATGATTTGATGATTATGTGTTTTATTTGATGAATGAATTGATTCTTGAAGCATAGTCTATTGATGAATATGATGTTGAATTGATGGTGAAGTGATTACTTAATTTTTAGAGTTTGAAGAAGTCAAAATTGAAGTAAGTTCAAGCTCACTGATTCACCCCCCTCCCCCCTCTCATTGATCCATTGTGTCTAACACTTTCTAGTTGCAAGTTCCATCAATTTATATGTTTTTGCATCCTCGGCATATCCCAACAATATGCATTCGCTACTTTGGGATTGGAAGGCCTTTCTCTTGTCCATAAGAATTATGGCCCGAGCTTTTGAACCAAAAAATATCAAGTGTGAGACATCAAGCTTATGCCCCAATAGTGCTTTGAAAGGATTGACCCAGTAACTGATTTGTGAGGCACTCTATTATGAATGTATGAAGCATAGTTTACAGCTCCAGCCCAAAGAGAAGGAGGAAGATTCTTTGCTTTGAGAAGACAAGTTGCCATCTCCTTCAATGATCTATTTTTCCTCTCAGCCACATCATTCTGTTGTGGTGTGTATGGAACTGAGTGTTCCATTTGAATACCCTCTGATTCACATAACTGCTGAAAATATCTTTTAATGTACTCACCTCCATTATCATATCTAATTGACTTGGTCTTCTTTCTGGAACTATTTTCAACCAAGGCTTTAAAAACTTTGAAAGTTTTGAATACCTCTGATTTCTGCTTCATAAAATATACCCAACAAAACCTGAACAATCATCAATAAAAGTAAGGATATACCTAGATCCATTGATTGATGTTGTAGGCATTGGTCCTGAGACATCACTGTGTATCATATCAAGTGTAGAGGCAACTCTAGTTTCCTTCCCAACTTCATATCTCTTCTTTGGATACTTACCCACCAAGCAACCAAGAGATGCTCCATTTAATGTTTGGATGAGGGGCAAGCCCTCAACCATTTTGTCATTGTGAAGTTGCTGGAGATATTTGAAATTGAGATGCCCAAATCTCTCATGCCACAACTTGTTTGTGTTATTGGCATGAGTCAATAAAGTTGGTGGATGTGAAGCAGGCACGAAATGGGAGAACTCATATGACTTGGAGGAATGATTAGCAAACCCTTCCTCTATGAGATCTCCAATAAATGATTCAGCGGTTTCTATTGTGTCAAAGTCAAATGTAACTCTCTTGGGAGAGCCTATATGAGTACTCTGATAAACAGACAACAAATTTGTTGCAAGAGAGGGCACATAGAGTACATTCTTGAACTCACCATGCTGGATTTTAATATAACCTCTCCCAATAGTTGGGATTTGATAGTCATCTCCCATATGAATGCTAGGTCCTCCTAGAAGATTTAGAGTGGTGAAGGATTCCCTGGAGGCAACCATGTGGTTGGATGCTCTAGAATCTATCAAATAATCCTTTGACCGAGTGAGTCCTGTAGTCAAAGCATGGAACCTCTCATGATCTTCAATCGGTTGTCCAGCATCAGACTTCTTTGTTCCATGTGGAAGGGAAATATTGTTTTATTCAAGGAGTGTTTATAGTTGGTCGATGGTCTTCTTCATGCATTGGCTCTCTGGATGAAATCCTCTCAAAAAGGAAAAAGATAGTTAGTCTTCTTGAATTTCTTCTTTTTCTTGGAACCTGAGGCTCCATAAGAAGATTTATGTTTCTCCTTTTGCTTTGAATCAGTGTTTTTGGTCTCCTTCCCTTTGTGCTTCCCTTTTTTTGTGCATTGTTTGAGTCTCCTACAAGGAGTACTTGATTCTTGGAGGTCTGAATCACTCCCGTTTTAACCAATTTATCTTGCTTTTGTATTAAGGACTCAACAAAAGCATCTAGAGAAGGCATCTTCCAATTAGGGATGGAAGCTCTTCTAGAATGGAATGTAGAGACAAAGACTCAGTATTCTGAGCCAAGCTTGCTCGTGACTAATAAAACCAGCTGCTCATCTTTCCTCTCTATCCCACATTGTTTGCATTGCAGTACTAGTGCCTTGTACTTTACAAAGAATTGCTTAATAGTTTCAAAACTGCTGGTTGTAGTGCAATGAGCTCATTCTCCATAATATGCCCTTGAATCTCATCTTGTTTTCCAAACAAAGATTCAATCTTTTCCCAAGCTTCCTTCGGAGTCCTTAGTCCCTCAATATGGAACAAAATATTCCAGGGGATGTAAGTCCACATGAAGCCAAAGGCTTCATCAAACTTATTCAAAAACTTGTTCTTCTCAACATACTGTTAGGGCTTAGTTTCTCTGCCCATTATCATCCTAAATAGGCCTAGCTTGTGCAAGGCTACCTGCATATCTTCCCTCCAATCGGTGTAGTTGAAGGGTGTAAGGATTCGGGGTACGACAATTGAAGAATTCTCCATTTTTCTGTATGTTGACCATTCAATTGCTCAAGAAGCTACGTAGATACTTGCAAAGAACACTACAAAACCAATTCAGTTCACAATCATATGTCAGTATAAGCCTTTCCAACTCGACATGTGCACTTTATCAAAGTTTGTCACACATGCATAGACTTCTCTAGACATAATCCAGAGTTAGCAAGGCAATGATTACAAGATTTATGTGGAAACTCAGTTGCTTCTGGTGCACAAGTGAGATCGAACAAGACTTGTTGTTAGCCTGAACAAGGCTCTGATACCATGTTAAATTTATGAACCATTGATCTACAAGAAAATATTAAAGTTGTAGGAATGGGATTATACAATGCAATAATCAAAGAGAATGTACACTAAACAAGAAATTCAAACCACAAATTTGAGATAAATCTGACAAGAATTGATAAGTTAATTACAACATTAATCTTCATTCATTAATCAGTAATGCAATGGTGTTACAATAAGTAGAATTCAAAAATTGTGGATAAGATTCGAATCTACCAACTAAACCTAACTGATTAGCTAACTCAATGTGTCTAAATCACTGTTGGAGCTCACTAGTCTGACCTTGGATGTCTACAATCAGTTAAGTGATGAGGTAGGTGGGAAAAGGGTGCCACTCTCCCTGCATGCATGCAAAACTGGCGCTAGGCTAACTGAAAGTGATCTAATTGATTGTAACTAGAGGTTGACTCGGCATAATTTCTTACCTACCACAACCAACTGATGGAGGCTGCTGGTGGCACTCAAAGTGGGATCATATAATGTAGGGATTGGTCTCAGAGGCATATGAACTCATGCATGCACATGTAGTAAGTGGAAGATAACCTCTATATGTGTTACCCACACTCTGGTACTGTAATAATGTCTCCCTAAGTTAGGCAAGATGGCCAAATAGACTATATTGGACAAAGGAGGATTAATTAATTCTAGCAATTTGAAACCTTGACCTCGTTAGAGTGTTACATGCAAACATCAACACTATAATCTACCAAATTTGACAAGTGAACCCCATCATAAGTTACAAGTTTGTACACCCCTTTGGAAATGAAATCTGAACCTCATTAGAACATAACATATTTGATCTAGGTAGCCATCCAAAGCCATCTCAAAAAGGATCCTAACACTACAAGTTTTTAGGTCATGAAATTTGGGCACATTTTTGGGGGCATTCTCATGTATTTCTCAAGCTATTACAACCAATTATTTAAGACCCAAATTTGTTTACTAATGTTCTTTCCAATGTAAAGAACACCCAAAATTGAGAACCAAGAGAAAAGTTATGATCTTGGAAGAACACCCAAAATTGAGAACCTAGCTTAGTTTCTATTCATCCCTAATAGTCTTAGGGTTGGGGTTCCTCCATTTTAGTATTTGAATTGGCAATGGTTATAAAAAGTAGCTTTGGCCTCTAGTTATGAGATTTTTTTGAATGAGCACAATCATCAAATATGTTTTAAAGATAAGATATTGTTGCTCTAGCCACATTGTATTCATATTTACATTTTACTATTTTTCACCATTGGATTCAACTTTTAATATTGCATCTTTTAGTTTCTCATTAATATTGTGTTCTTTCATTTATTCTCAACCCAATGTGGATTAATATTAGTCGCATTAGCATGCCCAAAGGCTTCAACATTGTAATTGTGCTTCAATATGCTTGGAATCCACACTTGACAACCAAGGCAATTCAAAATAAAAATCTTCCTCATAAATTCAACTTAAATCTACAATCATAGAACATTATGAACCTCAAAAACAACATTATAAACTTCCTATGAAATAAAATGTGGAACTACATTACAAAAACATAAATATGAAGAGATGTCCAAAAGAATTCATTACATAAAATAAGATAGTGTATCAAATTCAAGAATACCAATGAAAAATTCACTTATCTTTTCTCACAAGATACAGTATTCTACACATCTCAACCGTCCTTCAAACAACTATGATCCCTTTTCTCTTAGTGAATCACAACACAAAAATAAGATTTTGTTTCTTTTCTACATAGTTCCTCAAAAATATTATCTCAATAATTGCTCCATTACAAAAAAAGAAATCTCATTTACAAATGAGACTCTCGTTAAACTAATATAATGAAACATGAATAATAACATAATCAATATAATGAAACATGAATAATAACATAATCAAATGTCAACAAAGATAAGGCCTAAGCATTTGATGGATTTCTATGCTACGTGGTCTATTTTCTCCCTCCACAATCATTCTTTCTCTAAAAATCAACTCGTCCTTCTTATTAATGACAAAACCCTTAAACTTTATATATATGCACATTGCTCTCGAGCTTATGGAATCTTCAATCACTAGTCATAAAAATAAAAGTTAACAAAGCTATCCAAAACTTATTACACATTATATAATGCCCTAAGATAGATTATATAATTCATTTGTTTATACTTTTAAAATTTTATAATATTTTAAAAATTGCTCATAAAAATATTTATATTTATATAATAAATTTAAGATACAATTTACATACTTTGTTATTATAACATAATACACTCAATTATATGTTTAACACAATGCATATGAAAGTTCTTCATTAATATGTCTAAATACATCCAAAACTTATTACACATTATATAATGCCCTAAGATAGATTATATAATTCATTTGTTTATACTTTTAAAATTTTATAATATTTTAAAAATTGCTCATAAAAATATTTATATTTATATAACAAATTTAAGATACAATTTACATACTTTGTTATTATAACATAATACACTCAATTATATGTTTAACACAATGCATATGAAAGTTCTTCATTAATATGTCTAAATACAATGTCTTCATATATTCAAGGGTATGCCCTAAATATATAGACAATTTAATACATAATATTTTAAAATATTTTTAAGTAAATATATAAATACAATAAAAATATTCTTCAATGATTTCTTTCTAATATAATTATGTTGATAGACTTTTTTAATTGAGATTTGAGGTGAACGAAGATTTATGTTTTTTCATTTACGGACTCATTTTATGGTTGTAGTTCAAAATCTGAAGTAAACAATTATAAAAAAAGAATATAAAAAATAACCAATAGCTAGATGATAAATGATAACTGGTAGCAATGTATGGATAACCCATAGCTGAAGAATGGATAGCCAACAGTTCATGGCAGATAACTAGAAAAATGTGAGATAAAAAAATAAAAAATAAAAAATTGATAGTTGATAAATGGATAAGAGGAAGAATGTCAGTGATAACATCTAACTAGGTTTAACTAGACATGGATAACTCAGAGTTGAACCCATTTAACTAGAAGAATAATAGCATAGATCCATCTTAAATATGGATCTATAGAGGGATCCAATTTTTTTAAGTGTAAGTTATTTTTGGCTTAAATTTTTAAATATTCATAAAAAATCACACCTCAAACATTTTGATCCTTTTAGTGTTTGGTAAATCCGGGTATAACATGGATCTTTTAATTACTTTTCATTTAATTTTATTATTAGTTTTTTATTATTTGACATGTTTTTCTCTATTTTCTTTTTTGTTTTAAGAGAGTTGTTAGTGTAGTGTTAGGTTAAACACACATTGATCTCATCAATGTTATTTGGATGACACTCATTTACTCTAATTAATAAGCCATAATTAAATATATTAAAATTCTACAAAATGTATTTAAAGTTTACTATAAAAAAATGTTTTATTATTATTATGATAAATTATAATGAAAATTAGTTAATTTAAATTATTTTAAAAATATTTTAAAGTAATTAAAAATGGAATAAAATAACAAGGCTAGAATCTTCTAAGAAGGTTGAATATCTTTTAGAAAAAAGTTTAGCATTTCTAGTAATCATTAACGGTTAAAATATATTAGGCTTAATATATATTCTAGAGTGAATAAAAAAACAAATGAATCTGAAAAAGAATAATAAAAAATAATAAATAATCATTTNTAACTCAGACTTGAACCCGTTTAACTAGAAGAATATGACGACGTGTCTACCATTCCATAATTATCTCTCAACCAAAATTGTATAAATTTTTTATATTTGTTTTTTGATTGAAATCAATTATAATTGTTAAAATTATTGAAATTATAAAATCAAAATACTCTGAAATTTTTAAAAATGCTGAATCTATTTCTACCATTAATAATACAAATTAAACAATATCAAAATATCAAATTGCAGTTTGAGTAAAGATTCATCAACAAATTCTGACAAAAATAATGGAAAAACCCACTCCAGGTTGTAACGAAAAATCGATGCACACGATTGTAATTCCAAGTGTAACTCCCGGTATGCGCCTAACTGTAACTCTCGGTGCCCCCGGTGCCGTGCCTTAGTAATTGAGAGATTTGCGAAACATAGAGAGCATAATATATATGCAGAGTTATTTTCACAAGGGAAATGGAATATGACAAATAACTCATGCCAGTTAGCACCTGTTGCACACGGGATTGGGATTCGTTAGCTTAGTGTCCTTCTAAAGGCATACCACCACTGCGAGTTGCTCATATTTGCGATGGGGGTCACGATGCCTGCAGTTATAATGATTTTAATTTTCTCACTTGCGTAGGTCAAACCAGCCCTTCAGACAGCTTTGTCGAATACTATCAACAGGCAAACAGGTCTTGCTTTCTCTGTTTCTCTTTGGCGATTTAGGGAAGAAGATAAAAAGAGGGAAGGCACCCATGGACTTTGAAGATAAAGGCAGGCTTCTGTGGGTGATTTGTTCTAAGTCCTCCTAAACGGCGTGCAATAAACACCTCGCAGTGCAGGCTTATGTGGGTGATTTGTTCTATGTCCTTCTTCATGGCGTGCAATAAACACCTCGCAATGCAGCAATAAATGCTATGGCTGCGAAGCATAGAGCCATTGGATTTTGATCAAACAATTGGGATGCCCCGCATCAAACAATTGGGATGCCCCGCAGCTGCAGCATTAATTTTGAGAGAGTTTATTGCACACCATCCCTAATCACAAAAAGAAAAGAAAAAAGTTGACATCGCTCGCCAAGTAATGTGATGCGCAACAGCCAGAGTCTTTGTGACTCGTGGGTTCTCTCTACTCAACTTTGGAATGCCTTGATTTTGGTAGTGTGCTGGCCACCCCAGCCTTTTCTCTCTCAGGGGATGTGCATGTCATTGCCATTACCAGTATCGACTGGAAGGA
Source organism: Pseudotsuga menziesii (assembly GCA_001517045.1). Lineage (NCBI taxonomy): Eukaryota > Viridiplantae > Streptophyta > Pinopsida > Pinales > Pinaceae > Pseudotsuga > Pseudotsuga menziesii. The sequence goes on from LPNX010742758.1 coordinate 96,155, forward strand.
ATCTCTTGTTTGCTATGCATAATTTACCAAGCTGAAGAAGGCAAAATACTCATACCAATTTCGGAAGAATATGTAGTGACCCCATAAAGGTGACCGTCAGGGGTATGCAGTTTGTTGTTGATACTAGGAGGGCATTCTATTGGGTAATTGGCCTGCACAACAACTCATTGAGGCAAGGAATCCAAGAGGCTTGCCCTGATCACACATTCTTTAAAGTACGTAGAAATTCCATGAGGCTTGCCCTGACCAGACAAGGATCATAGACTGAATCGATTCTTTAATGGCTAGTGATTCATAGAGTGACTCATAGATCTGTGGAAGGAGTTTTTGCTTAAGCTAATTCTAAGATTTGGATTATAGCTAAAGAATCAAAGGGAAAGAACTATTCATTTTCCATAGGTTTGCAAACTCTCCCAGGAAGTATAGCTAGTAGCTTGTAACATTGGTATCAATAGTCTCATCATTCATGCACCTAAAGACTCTCATTCTATGTGCACCTAAAGAGTCTCATTCCATATTCAATCTATAAAAGACACCTTGAGAAGCGTCTTTATGCAGTAAGGTTATTGGCCAGATATATGGAAATACTGAGCTAGTAGCTGTTGTCTCACTTGTTGAGCCAACAGCAGCAAAAGCAAAGAGATAGAACTATAGTACTCTGCATGCTTTGCTTTGTCAATGACCTTTTAGGACCTTATGGCTTTGCTTCTCACAAAGCACTGTAACGTCCACTATAAGTGTAATGTATACTTATAGTGTAATGAATATTACCTCCTAAGTTGTACTTAGTTGGATTTGTAGTTGAGTAGCCAAACTGTGAACAAGTTTCTTGTTCATCACCAGATTTCTTGAGCATGTTATACTCCCATGGTGGGATTGTAATAAATAACGTAGCTATCTATCTATCTGATTACTGTAAAATGTTTTTTTATTAATTATATATTGTTTTTTCAATGACTTATAATTTTCGAGTTTTTCACCCAATCCTCCCAAGCTGGAGTAATTGTCTCCGTGTTTAAGCCTTAGGGGGTTATGAAAGCCTAATGTCAATGTATATTACCATGCTAGTCATTATTTTTAAGTCTAATGAACATGCACCAAGTCTCCCTAGGCTTTTTTTAAATTTTATTTTCTGTTAAATATAAAATTTCTCGTAAAAAAGAAATATTTTAATTGTAAAAATTCACTAAGTTATAACAGCGATACTAGGAAGTGGAATTTGCTATGGGGGTGTTCATTCTCTAACTCAGAGCACCCACTTTAGGCCTATATGTCCACTTTTGAGAGTGAAATTAATGATTATTAATCACTTAATTTCATTTTCTCTTGAAAAGTGAATTCAAAAGTCGAATAAATAAAACAAATATAAACATCCCATAAATCATGAAACATGTCTAGGACATGTTTTAGTCATATGCAATGGTGGATGTCCAGTCTCTAGCTAAAGATGATTTGAAGGAAAGTCGAATCGTGTGAGTTAGGATTGGATTGAGATCTCTCTCAAAGGGTGCGCATTCATCCATGACGGAGGGTGGACTTCATTGGGAGATGTGGCATTTTTTTGAATGGACCGGTGACCAACCTCCTCAAGGTGGCACCAATCTCTTCTTGTTCACTTCGAGTCACCTTTAGTTCACTCCCATTTCAACTCAAGACTCACTCCCCTTCACTTTGGCCTCCTGACACTTAAGGAATGTGCCTTTCTTTAGCTAAATGCACCCCTCTTTTGTTATTTAAGCAAGCATTCTCTCATTCATTATGGATGGTCAAAGGACCGAATCCTGCTTAGGCTTTAATCTTGTAATTTGTTACTCTTTTGGAATAATAGGCTTTGGAGGAAAATCTATGGTGTAGCGCATCAATTGTGTGATCACTGTTGTTTTATGAGGAAATTTGTATCAATTTCATGTTGTTTCTTTTATCATTGAGTCTAACCTTTGAGAGATTATTATTAATCAGTAGGAGAATGTGAAACAAGTTTGTTTACTTAATTTACACTTATGTTCTTCTATAAATAGTGATCTAGAATTTGCATGTCCTATTTGTTTATATTGATGCTATTATCATCTCTGGTGTAGGAAATACCAGATTTAATGTGTTGGTTGCAGTATTGTCTAAGTTGTACAAATGATCTTGCTTGAAGGAGTGGTTAATCTAGGTTGATTGTTCCATCTCTTCAAGCTGTTTCGAAAGAACATAGTCCCTCTGCTCCCCACCAACTGATCCATTGCCCAAAAGTTCCCCAGCTTCAAGAAGCTCTGTTTTCTCTTTCCTTTACTTTTATTTAAATTTTCTCTTGGTTATATTATGCATGCTTGCTTCAAAGTAGTTTTCCGTTAAAGAATATCAATAGATGCGTTGATAAGTATGCATTCTCTTAACTAGATCTGAAGATCTAGCTTCTTAACTTAATACTTAAAATTTATCAAGAAATCTATCTTTTGAAGTACTTAAGGTTGATAAATTGTTTATGTTTTTAACGATTTATCTCGAATCTTTAATGTTTTTTTAGGTGGTTGGTTTTTACTTTTTGGTGAACAAGTAAGAGAAGATGCTAGACGAAATTTTGTGGATTTGGACCAACCAGGACCCCGAAAGCATCCTACCTTGCTTGAAATCAAAACTTTGAGACTTGTAAACCTTTTGGATCCTTATCTCCAAAGGAATCCACCACAAAAATTGTAAAATAATAATAAAAATAAGTGGGATACCCAATGCCCAGTCTTCATTCCACCTTGGGGGAATCTGTGTCTTTTTGTGACGTGATATTTTTTCTTGCTTTTTGTTTATAAAACGCTTGCTTCGTTTTCCTTTCTTAGTTAGATTAGTTTAGTTACATTCTTTTCATTTCCTATTTCACTCAAAGTAATAGAATCTTGGTTATTTATCCCCCATTTACCTCGTGTGACCATCACAAACCTCCCTGAACTATGGTCAACAATAAGAAAAATGATACTTAGTGGCTAGCTTAATAGGGAAATCCATTCAAGGTTTTATCTTTAAAAGGTGATAGGTCGCATTGAACATACTACAGAGATCGGAGGGGTTTCTTAAACAAATTATGTCTCTCCCTATTGGACACTATTGTTGTGTGCTAACCTTAAGAGGATAAATTCTCAAGTGGGCCAAACCAACAAATAAATCCAATCTAATCAACTCATTCATAATAAACTAAAATTGACCAAAGAACATTGCAAAACATTTCCTTTTCAACATCCATTTACTTTCTTAGCACTGGTATACTTTTATGATTAACTACTTAAGTGAGTTTAATATGTCATGATTGTTTATTTATTCATATGTTGTTGGTTTAATTCAAAATTGTTAATATTACTTCAGTGTTTTCAAAACTCCAAGATTTACTTCTTGTAGCTTAGCTTAATCAACATTAACTTCTTTTTATTAAGGACGAACCACCTTAGCTTCGCTAGGAGTTGGCCTCAAGGAAGGAGTCAAGTATTAAGTAACAACAAACTTGACTCATGACTTGCCCCAAAAATGCACCCAATAGCTTGAATATTTTTGCCATGTTACCTGTATTAGAGGGCAACAGTGAACACATCAATGTACTTTTCTAAGGCCAACCTAAGTATAACTAAAGGAAGATGCCAAACATGCTTGCAGTCCTGGGAAGTAATTTCAATCAAGCAATGGTGTCGATGTCGAACTTTAAATACAAGAAGGAATGGAAAGTCTAGATGGGGAAGTTTACCTTAACAAATGCTAAGAAAAGTCCATCCATCAAGAAGCAAAGGCAATGCAATCTATTAAGGTGGATATGCGTCAATTATTATGGTGGCAGTTAGAACTAAAGTAGAAAGAAATCTCTATTAAGGTGGAGATGCATCAATTATTGCGGTGGCAGCTGGAGATAAAGTGGACTATTGCCTGAAGCCACCACTAAGCTGGAACAAAAGTGAACTACTTTATAAAGCCACTGCCACCCTGGAAAATGTGAAATTAGTGTAAAAATGATGTGATCCACAAGCATTTGACATTTGTTAATTTGAAATGAGCATTAGACCACTTCACTTTATAATGTTGAAACCAAATATTAAATTAAAATTACCCATCAATTTCCCTAAATCTCAATATCACACCAAATAAGATCTCAAATGATTGGGTTCATCAAGTAAAAATGAAAGTGATGTATCTAATTAATTAATTAAAAAGTATTTAATCAAATTTTAAGAAAAAACTGGAACTATAATAAATAATAAATACAAAGAAAATATTTTAAAATGTTCAATTAAATTAGAACAACCCTTTGCAATACATCTGAACTTTGTGTCGTTAGACTCCACTTTTATTTTGTTCTTCCAACTACCTGTCCAATATGACGCAAGGTTAAAAATTATTCTATCATGCCATCAAAATACGGCTACACACATCAAGGATGTCACCTCCGGACGACTGCAAACTGAGGAATAAGACCATGAAAGCACAACAATACGATCTGATTTATGCTCAATCAGGATACTTGTGCTCAATTATTTATCCCATATGTTCCTCCTCCCAAAGAGATCAGTCAGGTGCATCTCATAGGAGTAAACTACCGACACGATGATTTTGCTCGGTGTCAATTGTCGCGTGGGCCCTCCGGCTACCGTCGATCCCTTCCTCTTGGTTGTCCCTCCCTCGCCTGTTCTACCACCGCCTCCATCACCTCGTTCTCCAACCCTCCGTTGCCCCCGGGATCGCCGTTACATCCTCCGTCTTCTCTCTCTGTCCGTTGCAATCACCGTCCCTGTCCACCGGCAATAAATTTCGGGAATTATACGGCTGTTCATGTCATCTATCAATATATATGAATGTATGCAGTCCCATCTACTTCACATGACATGTTAATTATATGTTACATGAATGAACCCATGGCATATGGATGACTCGAATACTGCAATTACAGTATACAGTGTGCATTAATGTCATTTTCATTTCAAAATTTGAATTTTGAATTCAATAAAAGCGTCAATGTTAATTTGAATGATTTCGAATTTGTAAACCCGTCCAACCCATATTTGGAATAACTCAATATGTGCTTGCTCATTCAACAAATGGAGGAACAATATTCAACATGCAGCATAGTAATAAATGTTGTGGCGGCTGCAGTGTGAGCTGTTGGATCTCAAACAGATTGAGATTCAACGGTCCACGGTGTAACTGCCACAGCATTTATTACTCTGTTGCATGTAAAATATTTTTTGCCCAACAAATGTGATGGTGCCGGAAGCAGCTAAGCCAACCAACGGACGCGATTTTGTTGTTGTTTACTGCACCAGGGCATCTGATCCAACCAACATACACCTTTCACTGCTCTTCAACAGCCAGGAACCTGCACCAGGGCTGAGGTATTTCCGTTTTCTGCTCTTTCAGTTGGATCAGGGTTGTTTTATGCAGTAATTTATTATATTGGTTGTTCCTCGCCTCTATTTAAAAAAAACATCCACCCGCATTGATGAAGGTCTGTATCAGCTACTTAGATTGAGTTATGGTCGTTTGCCTCATTCCAACAAAACATCCACCCGCATTGATGAAGGTCTGTATCAGCTACTTAGATTGAGTTATGGTCGTTTGCCTCATTCCAACATCAAAATTTGTTTTCTATATTGTGCTATATTCCCTAAAGATTGACGAATTAATGTGGACCGAATGGTGGATAGCTGAAGGAGTGGTCAATAGCAGAGCTAGCAGCTACATCGATTTAATGGACTTGGGACGTAGCTATGTCAAGTTATTAGTAGGACACTGATTGTTTCAAACTATTTATGATGATTATGGGTGATGGCAGATAAAGTGTTTGTTTTAAGACAAGTTAAATATAAATCCAAGCCACGGCAAAGGATTTGGCTGACTCATAAAGGCGTTAGCTCAAACTCAGCATCACGCTCAAACTCAGCGCCTGAAACAAAGAGAGGAAAGGAGCCACAGAGGCCATAATTGCACATCAAATTCTGCATGGATTCTACAGTGGACTTTGTGTTACATTTCATTACATTCACTCCAAAAGTGACGGGGTTTTGAGTGATCAGATGAGATTGACATTGTTTAAATGTGTATAATAATTTTGCAAATGGGATAATACAAATTCTGAGTAATGGGTTTTGTCCGATGATATTGAGCTTGCTGTTTAGATGAGATTGGCATTGCTGTTTAAATATGTATAATACAAATTTTGAGGATTTGTCTTTTAAATTTGGATTACAACTATCGAAAAAATATGTTCAGTTATTTTCATACAATCGTCCATTCATGTATGCAAGTCATGTGCCTGAATACATTTACTGATCCCACACGCCACGTATTCACTCAAGACAAAACTCTAACTAAATCTGTCCATGGGATATTAAACATAGTTTAGTGTATTATATTTCATTAAAAGTTTTAAACCATTACGATTTTGGACTCTTATAATTTCTATTTTTAACTTTTAACTTAAATATTTTTACCATTTATATTTTTAATTTAACTTTTGATTACTTGTTGTTTTTGGTTTGATGCAAATTTTAACATTTTTAATATAATTAGGTTAGTCAAAAATATTAATAATGTTAAAATTATAAATAAGAATTTTTATTCTATTAAAATTGTTTTGATTTTGTCAATTAACAAATATATATATATATATATAGTCAATTAACATATATATATACACAAAGAGTTTATCTTAATAAGAATTATATTAATTAATTTTTATAAATAAAATAATTCATACTTTATTTTTATTTTTATTGGGATGTAATATATAATATATAATTTTAAATTTCTTAAAAATATATTGTTGTTTTTAATGTATATACTAAAATTTGAGTTATAAACAAGGTTGAGAGATGGATAAAAATAACCAAGTAGAGACTAATGTCATCTTTTAAAGACTAAGATATTTAAGTTCAAAGAGTGTTCAGGTTCTTATAGCCATTGAAGATTTCTATAGTTATTAACCTAATCAATTGTTTGAATGACATCCTTGATGGAAAATTAGTTTGTCACATAAAAAAATTAAAAAATGAGTTTTTCATTTTGAACATATCAAAAAATTTCATGTCCTAAGAGATCCCAATAGAGAGGTGGATAACCATGCCAATAAAGTATGGTGATTGTGTGAAGGAATGTTGAGAAAATAAAGGGATATTCCTTACAAACTATCCCCTCATTCTCTGTCACTAATATTTGATTATATGATGTTATGCACCTTAAGGGAAATGTCATATATCAGGCCATGCCTTCACAAGACAACATGTATATGGGAGAGTAATGTTGGGTGCATCACCCTTACAACACCTTCACACATGCTATACTTAATTCTTAGTGGGCTAAAATCAAGGAGGATGTATATTGGGGTTGCAGGTGGGATTATGACATTTGAGTTTTGTGTTGGACTAAAAACGAGTAGGGGATGCCCTTGTCAGTTTCCTCTAGTTCAAGTGGAACTCTAGGTAAGTCCATTCAACCAAACTTTGTGAATTCAATACATTGTAGGTCAAGATTTATATGAGCAAAGCTTTGGGAATTTGGATTTAGTCTAGCATTGTTGGGTTTGTCTTGATTTGGAAGTGGGTTGGTGTTCCAAGCATGCATGAAGATTACATGAATGGCAACCTGATTTCTATATTTAAGTGACAACCAAAGTTCATAACAATGAGCATCAATGTGATTCACAAAGTTCGATGATAATGGAAACACTTTTGTAATAAAAAAGGTGAATTTAGGTATTGGAAGAAGAATGTTCAATGTTATGGAACATGATTGGCAATATTTGTAAGGGGTCTCACTTGACTACCTCCAATATCTAAATGTCAATGGGATTTGTTCCTAGTGATCGTAAAGAGGAGGAAATTGTACACTAAATGCTTTAGGACATGGATCTAGAAATTAAGGATCACAACCTACTAATGTTGGCCAACTTGATGAAGTGGCCTCTTCCTTGAAGTTTATACTATTGAGAACTTTTTGAAATCATCTACAAAGGGTGCTAAAACTCCATTTGTTCTTTTTTTAGTTAATGGGCATGCCAAATTTTAAATACAAAAACAATATCTATTATTGTTACAATGTTAATCGGTTCAACTATATTATTTTAAAATACAAAACTATATCCACCCCCTTAAATATATAATAAACAACTAAAAATATAATTTGAAGTTTTTTTATCATTAATTTACATTCATAACATAATGAAAAAATGCTCTTAATTAAAGAAGATACATAAAGTGAAGTATCTGTGTAAGTTAAAGTCTTAAAATCCCTAAACTCTGATAGCAGACCATTGCTCCGAGAAAAGAGAAGTGGGTATGCATCCAGGAACTGGAATATAAATAATGATGTAAGTCAAGGATCCTAGATCCATCTCTAATAACATCCAAGACCAAATGGAGAAAACTCGATATAGAATGCCAACAGGAAGAACTAAGGAAGTACCTAGGTTGCAAAAGAGTTCCAATCGGGGCAGGGTTCCTATGAGGGAAGACTCCCTTATGATAAAGTTCATGCATTGTCGAATGTATTGAGCTAGCAGATATTTAGATATTTGGATCCTCAAGGAGACAGAGTTCCAGCCAGGAGCAAGGTTCTAGTTGGGGCAGAGTTCTAGCCAAGGGCAAGGTTCCAGTCGGGGCAGAGTTCTAGCTGGGCAGAGTTCCAGCCAGGGGCAAGGTTTCGGCTAGGGAAAAGTTCCAGTTGGGCATATTTCCAGCCAGAGCAAAGTTCCAGTCGAAGCAAAGTTCCAACCGGGTCACAGTTCCAACCAGAGCATAGTTCCAATCGGGGCAGGGTTCCTGTGATGGAAGAGTTCCTTCCAATAAAGTTCATGCATTGTCGAACGTATTGAGTTAGCGGATATTTAGATATTTGGATTCTCAAGGAAGTAGAGTTCCAACCAGGAGCAAGGTTCAGCAAATTAGAGTTCTAGTCGGAGCAGAGTTCCAACGAGGCAAAGCTCCAATCGAGGCAAAGTTTCAACCGGGGCAAAGTTCCAACCGGGGTAGAGTTCCAACCAGAGCAGAGTTCCAATCGGGGCAAGGTTCCTTCCAATAAAGTTCATGCTTAGTTGAACATATTGAGATAGCGGATATTTAGATATTTGGATTCTCAAGGAGGCAGAATTTCAGCCAGGGGCAAGGTTCTAGTCGGAGCAGAGTTCTAGTAGGGCAGAGTTCCAACGAAGCATAGTTCCAACAAGGGCAAAGTTCCAGCTGGGGCAGAGTTCCAGCCGAGGCAGAGTTCGAGCCGAGGAACAGTTACAAGGGCAGAGTTTCAACAAAGGCAGGGTTCCTGTGAGGTAAGAGTTCATTCCAATAAATTTAATGCATTGTCGAACATACTTCCTATAGAGATTTATTGAGCTAGCAGATAGATATTTGGAATCTTCACAGTTCTACGTTGGTAATGTTGGATGGGAAAAGTTCCAACCAGGGCACAGTTCCATCCAGGGCAAAGTTCCAGCCAGGGCATAGTTCCAACTGGGGCAAAGTTCCAAACGAGGCATGCATGCCGACGCAGAGTCACAGCTCCCTCTAGCAAAGTTAACACCACCATTGACCTATCATCCAGGGTGTCATCTAAATTTTTCCTTTAGCGTCTTTAAAATCCAAGAGGTTATTTTGACCTGCATGATAAAAAGAAATCACTCCCTCCCCATGTCAAATACAATCCATGCTATTCAAGGTGTAAAGATTTACCTGCATAATATCTTTCTTAAATTAAATAATTTTTTGTGACAAATTATAATTTGTCCATAAAAGTTTATTAGCTTATTTTGAAAAACTCAAAATCATCAAATAAAAATTTGCGTCATAAAATTTTATGTCATCATTAAATGAATCAACAAAAGAAGAAGATGTTCAAAACAAATCACTCCCTCCTCCATGTCAAATACAATCAATGCCATTCAAGGTGTAAAAAGTGTCCTCCACAATTATCTTTCTCCAAAGATTTCATCAACTTATTTTGAAAAACTTAAAATCATCAAATAAAAATTTGCCTCATAGAATTTTATGCCATCATTAAATGAATCAACCAAGAAAGAGATGTTCAACGCAAATCACTCCCTCTACCATGGCAAATGCAACCAATGCTATTCAAGGTGTAAAAAGTGACATGCACAATTATCTTTCTTAAATTATGCAAAATTTTATCAACTTATTTTGAAATATTCAAAATCATCAAATAAAAATTTGATTCATAATATTTTATATCGTCGTTAAATGAATCAACCAATTATATCAAATTCTATCCATATTTTAAGTATTAATTTTTTTAAAGTTATTGTATATTAAATTCTATCACTATAAAATTATTGGAACTTATTATGTGCAACCGAAATTTATAAAAAAATTTAAGCTTCATATCATCAAATGAATGAGACAAGCAAAACTTTGCCATTTAAAAAGTTTCAATGAGTTTTTTACTCATTTTTAAATTGACTTTAAATCAAATTCTATCAATATAATTAACTTATTATGGGTAAAGAGAAAACTTTGTCTACTAAAAAAAAGTTTTAATCAATTTTTATTCAATTTTTAATTTATTGTAAATTAAACAATATAATTACTAAAAGTTGGGTGAATATAAAAAGATGAGGGATTTTTTAGATGCAAAAAACACACATCTATTGTAGAAATTGAAAATGAATATGCATATTATAGCTTTCGGAAAGATATACCGAAGGTAGCCACCTAGGATGCCATGTAGGATAGGAGATGAAAACATGTGCGCATTATTGTTCTCCAAAACATGTATGCATTTTGTATAAAGTTATTGTATGTTAAATTCTATCACTATAAAATTATTGGAACTTATTATGTGCAACTGGAATTTATAAAAAAAATTAAGCTTCATATCATCAAATGAATGAGACAAGCAAAACTTTGCCATTTAAAAAGTTTCAATGAGTTTTTTACTCATTTTTAAATTGACTGTAAATCAAATTCTATCAATATAATTAACTTATTATGGGTAAAGAGGAAACTTTGTCTACTAAAAAAAGTTTTAAATAGTTTTTATTCAATTTTTAATTTATTGTAAATTAAACAATATAATTACTAAAAGTTGGGTGAATATAAAAAGATGAGGGATTTTTTAGATGCAAAAAACACACATCTATTGTAGAAATTGAAAATGAATATGCATGTTATAGCTTTAGGAAAGATATACCGAAGGTAGCCACCTAGGATGCCAGGTAGGATAGGAGATGAAAACATGTGCGCATTATTGTTCTCCAAAACATGTGTGCATTTTGTATAACAAAAACGCCTGCATATTTTGTGAATGCTCATTTATTCCCCCAAAATTGGCTCGTGACCCCATTCTCAATGTTCTTCTCATTTTCGTTCCAACCAATGACCAGAGCAAAAAAATGGACGCAATTTCAGTGTGTAGAAGCATCGTCAACAATTTTCTTCACCCCCCACAAGTATTTATTGTGTCCACATTATATTTTCATTCATTTGTATGCTAAAAAAACAATTAAAAAACACTACAATGAACTTTAAATTCTTTCCCAAAACCCAAACCAACAAAACAATTCCACATTCAAAGAAAAAAAGATACTCAAATGAGTCCCATGGGTGTATACTAGACAACAAAAGATACTCAAATGAGTCACCTCTATCTTCACTCCTATGAATGATTCCTCGTAAGTCTTGTCCCTGATATCTAGTGAAGAATCCTCTTATGAGCATAAACTGTAGTACTAGATTCCTTTTCCCATAAGAACATGGGTAAATCCCGATCATGGATCATTGCTTTGGTAGCCTTCATAATGAACATGTCTTGCAATACATGACATAATTGTCCACAAGAGTTAACCAGTAACATTTAAACAATTATGCAATTCATCAAAATATCTTGATTTCGTTTAAGGAAATAAAACTCCTTAATGCACAAAGCAATAAATACTTATCTTGATGTCAAATCACTCTTGATCCTCACCTCCTTGCATAAATCATTGAAGTGCTTGGAGGCATACAACCCATTCTTTATTGGAGTTTCCATCTCTCTACATTATCTGACTAGGAATGTAGTCCTACTAAGGAGGAGGATAGTCTTGAATTGACGCCCTTTGGCAAATACCTGGATACCATGTTCACAATAACAAACAAAAAAAATACAAATATTGCCAAATACTTCTCCAAATCAACTTTTCCTCTCATTGTTATTCTACTATGGATTGAACATCGATGTATTATGATGAAATAAATAGATTGACTCTACAATATCTAATACATGGAGCCAGAGAAACTATATAAATGGTGCATAAGAGAGAGCAAAGAAAAACTTGAGGAGGCATGAGACTCATGCATGACTCATGTGGTTCCGGGGCATAATAAAATATATGGAGCAAAAGAAAGTGTTGAAATGACATAGGGAGAATATGGTTTAGGAGAGAGAAAATAAATCTCAAGGAGTATATCTTCTTCATTATTAGTGGCATTTCACAACCCACATATAAACTCTATGACTTTCTATCAAATTCAATCACAAATATTTTACCCACCCTTGTCACCCACTTTCCAACATTTATTCATGTTGTTAATGCATGTATTAACTATCTTTAATTCTTCAAATTTAAAATCCCTCGACACACACTTTGTACTAACTAAACTGATCTTTTTTAATGAAATGCAAATCTAAAAACTTAGATAAGTATTAATAAAAAATTCTAAAATAAATAATTGGTACAATGATTATATTTTACTAAGTCAAATTATTAATATTGGTTATCATTTATATTTAATATTTTTTATTAAATGCATTTTTATTATATTATTATTAAATATTGATAGTATATTTTGTGATAATATTGTTTTTCTATTATATAAAATAATATAAAAATAATAATAATGGCTATACATATATATAAACTAATATTTGGGTTAGCTACAATGTTTATATTCATGACACTTTTATAAAACTATTGAAACTATTGAATTTCTCTTTAAGTTCAAAGCTCTTTTAGAGAGCATGGACATATGGGCATGGCATAGTTTATATTAAAAATTAAATAAAAAAATAAGTGTTGTTTTCAATTTATAAATATATTTGTATATATGATAAGTTTTTACAATGTTGATGTATTCTTAATGTTGTTTTGTAATTTTTGCATTGGACTAACAACAATTTTATATATTTTTTCACCAAGAAATAAATTATAATTTATTATTCAAAAATTTGAATCAAAGTTACATGAAATGATCAAAACTTACGTCCTCTACACTTTCACATCATATTCCTCAATACATAAAAAATTAGCATAAAAACCAAAGTTGACTTTTCTCATATCTCATTTATAAAATAAGAGACTACATTGCTATACATACAAAAAAGAACTAGATACATGTAGCTTAGTCCTCCTAACTCATATATAAAGAGATTTAATAGTTAAAAAGAAATATTTTAAGGTTAAAGAATTTGTCTCACAACTTATACAACAACCAAAGAAAACCTAAAAATTACAATCTAGGAAAATTGTATATAGCCTCTTTATGTTACTCTTTGCTTCATGTATACTTCAAAATATATGTGGCCTTCTTCATGACCAATAGAATTTTTGGAAAGACTATCTATTGTAGTATTGAATTGCATGTAGACATGCCTGAATGAGATAAAATAAAAGTTCTCTTTCAAACTGACAATTATGATTTCCATTGAACCAATAAGGAGACCTATAGCTTAGCCTTCCCATCAACCCAATCTACAATTACTCTAGAAGCACCAACCACATGCAAAATAAGATATTTTTATTAGAAGTAAAAAATAACATTCCTCAAAATGCCATAAATTCCACCATGGTGTTTGTGCCTTCCCTCCCCATAGCCTATCCAAAGAGGATATTTTTAAAATCTATTTATAATTATAACCATTCCAACTCTAGAATATGCTTCTTGTGAAGCCCCATCAAAGAGGCCAATAAGAAGTTCATAAAAAAGATTGAGCTAGAGAGTTCCTTTAATTGGTTGGGAATGAAACTCTTTATACACCCCAACAATTTTTTAGATTACCAATGAAGCATTTGCCTTTGAAGCCCCATCAAAGATGCCAATAAGAAGTTCATAAAAAGGATTGAGCTAGAGAGTTCCTTTAATTGGTTGGGAATGGAACTCTTTATACACCCCAACAATTTTTGAGACTACCACTAAAGCATTTACCTTTGCATTTTTTAAAAGGACATTGTTTGAGTGTCTCCAAATTTCTTATATAATGAAACTTTAGGAAAGTTTTTATGATATTCATATTTAATGCATCTAAACAAAAAACAACAAATATCGTACATATTTCTAAGTTTTTATATTAGTATCTCTCTTATTTAAAAAAACTAAGTAGTTTGGTTTATATTAGGATCTCTCTGGTTCAAGAAACTAAGTTCTTTAAATACAATTTATTTGTTTACTATTTAGTCAATAATATAATTTTATGAATAATTTATAATAAATTTTCAATTTTTTAATTATACTTTTTTTTTATCATTTAGTTTCATTAAAATGTTTTTAGCCTCCTTATTATGTAACATCTTAAACAATTGTATGTATCTTTATTGGTTCATGATTATATATCTTTTATTTTCAAACATATATTTTTATGATTTATAATTTATAATAATTTTTTATTAAACAAATGAAATAAGCTTTCACCATTAACCCTAATTTTAATTTTTTTACTTAAATTTTCCTTTTTTTCATTTCAAATTGTTAAAAATAAACATCCATTTCTTAAAAAAAGAAAACTCATAAATCTAAAAACACTTAAAATAATTATAACATATATATATTGCTAATTCTTCAAATATAATTACTAACAAAGTTCAACTATGCATTTATAAAATATTCATATTTTTTAACTTACGTAATCATATTGGTATCCGACATTTGATGTGTATTTTACGAAAATAAAATGGTTTTTTAATATTGATATTTTTTAACGTACGTAATCCTATTATTATCTGACATTTGATGTGTATTTTCAGAAAGAAAAAAATGGTTTTTTACCACATTGCTTAGTAAAACTAATTGTAAAAATGTCAATGGCCTCAAGCATTAGAATGCAAAGCAAAGATATTACAAAATATCTATTGAAACAAGATATATAACCAAATTAGACAAATGTCTCTGTTTGAATTGCATTTCTTTGCACAAATGTTGGTATCGTGTGACACGAAAGTCCCACGGATGCATGGATTTATGATACACAAACTACAACGATATTTCAATTTTTTTTCACTTCATTTCACTTGCTTCTTAACGACATTGGTAGCGTAGGCCAAAGCATTGTTGGTAATGGGTCCCGCAAGTGGTCGAAGAGATTTTTGAAGGGTCATTTTTCCAGTCAGGATTGCCTACACAAAGAAACAGAATGTGAAGAACATGGCCAGCCGTCCTTTCTTTATTTCCTTCACCTTTAGCTCTGCGAAGGCCTCTCGGTCGTCAGCCAGCCATCTTTCTGCATTGTCTAAGCAGGAACATACTCCTGCCGAGGTGGAGGATAGTCTTCTTGACACCCTTTGGCGGATACTCTGATACCCTGTGCACAATAGAAAACAACCAAATACAAATATGGATAATTAATTCTCCAAATTAACTTTCCACTCATTGTTATTCTACTATGGATTGAACATCCATGTATTCTGATGAAATAAATAGATCGTCTCTACGATATCAAAAACATGGAGCCGAAGAAACTGTTAAAATGGTGCATAAGAGTACGATATCAAAAACATGGAGCCAAAGAAACTGTTAAAATGGTGCATAAGAGAGAGAGTAGAAAAACATGAGGAAGAATCATGTGGTTCTTAGGTGAAATCAAATCAAATATATGGATCCCATCAAAGTGTTGAAATGATAGATGGAGATTATGGTGCAAGAGAGATTAAAGAAACCTCAAGGAGGCGAAATCATCTGGTTTTGATTGTGATTTTAGCTTATGATTTCAAAATATGGTTTCATCCTGCAATCTGCGACTTTTTATAAATGTAAAATAATTGGAAATACATGCTCTGTTCTTTTGCACTTCATCGGGTTCATAATGGGGCATTGAGTGTTAAGATCTATCAGAAAATCCTCGAGCTGGTTGGAACTCGAAAGTTGGAACCCTAATTCTTTGCACATTGAACTATGGGTAACCTGTCCTGCATAACACATATCAAAATCGGTCAAAATTGAATAGTTCGAATTTTATGAAGACAGTTCTAAGAAATACCATCAAACAATATGTACATCTTGTTACCACCTAAGTGTTACAACCTAAGTTGTACTTAGTGGTTTTTATTAAGTGAGCCTGGTGAACCGGACAAAGATGATTTGTTCGGACTTCAGAAGACCTTCGAAAGTGCTTCTTAGAAGTGCTTGTTGTACTATATCACATGTTCATACCCCCTCGAGGAGTCGTAATAAATACTCTAGCATGCATGATAGTGTCTGTAAAAGACTCGGTCTCATAGACTTTATTTGTCAATCCGATCAGCCCAAGGTGTTTTTTCCCTTGGTTAATATTGGTTGTTGAATAAACGACTTATAATTTCTGAGTTTTCCACTCAATACCTCCAAAGTTGGGGTGGTCGGCTTGGCATTTAGGCCTATTGAGGTTATTAGAATCTATGTGTCAATGTATAAACATGCTAGGCATTATGGTTGAGTCATATGAACATGTATAAGTCCCCCTAGGTTTTTAATTTTTTTTATTTTTTTTATTTTTTCAACATTTTTTTATTAAAATTTAATTTTTCCAAAACTTAGGCTATTTTTTAATAGTTTAATTGGAAAAATTGGTTTTGTAATAAAAGTGGGCTCAATAATCAGTTTCAGTCATGTAGGTGCTCATTTTCAAGCTAAGGGCACCCAGTAAACCTAGAGACCCACTATTTCCAAGTTTTGAGTGATTTTCCATCACTCAGGTCAGAAAGCCCCAAAAAATCAAATATTGATTATTTAATTGATGAATTAATTAAATAATGGAGAAAACCTCAAACCTTAAATCATTGGGATTTGCTCCGATTTGACTAAAATCAATCTCATCGGCTTGGGATTGATTGGATCTGACAATTCCTTGACTAAAGGAGGTGATCTGGGCTGATCTGGGAGTGCACTACAACATGCAATCTTGGGAATTTTCCCCCCTCTCTCTCCTCCACACGTGTGGGCTCATCTAGATGAGTTTTGGTGGATGCTTCAATCAACAGGTTGAGGTGTCAATCAGATTAGCTCTCCAATTGACAATTAGACTCAGTGGAAGCTCAGTTCAGCTTCAGATCAGACATTGATGGACTCTCCTTCAACTGCAGTTGTCTATCTCCTTGGGATTTGTGCCCCCTCTGGGATGGGGTTTCATTTTTTTGTATAAATAAAGCTCAGGCTGCCTCTTCCAAGCTAGTTAGAGTTGGATTGAGGAGCTATTGCTGTTGTAACACTGTGTAATATCTTTTACTATTGGAATAAAGTGAAGCTTTGGAGGCCAAATCTGTGTAATGCTTTTATATGTGTGGATTTAACATTGTCTTGCAGCTTTTTACCATTGGCTTTCTCTCAATTTTTGTATCTGAATCCTATCTGGCTTAATGATTCAGCTGAATCAATAGGAGTATAGCTAGGCAAGTAAGATTAATTGCTTTTCAATATCTCATAGTATATATGCTTAAATATTCAAATCATACATGTTTAAATAAGTTTATTTGCATGTAATCTCTCTCTCTTTCTTCATCTATTTCTATCCAGATCTTATAAGGTTTTGTGCAGGATTGTTTGTTAGTTTTCAGGTAACAAGGGTTGGATGAACTGTGGATTTAGCTTGACTCCATTGGGCATCCGACTGTTTTGTGAAGGCATTATCCCTTGGCATTCCAATAACTAGTCTTCTTTGCAAATCCATTCCCCGACAGCAAGCGCTCTTCCTTTCCTCCTCCTTCAAATTTCTTCAAAATCAGTCCGGTTACTTCTTTTGCAGCTTTAAATTTGTGTAGATCTATCAATTTTAGAGTTCATCTTACATATATTTTTCTGCCTTAAAGCTCATAAAACTAGATCTCATTCCTAAAGAAATTTTTACAAGCATTCTAGATCTAGTTTTAGGGAAAATTGTCATTTTCCAAGGCTGTGAAAGTAGATCTAACGCTTGTTGAATACATGGTTGTTTCCTTAGAATCTAAAAATTTATATTCAGCAATTTAAGTGCTTCATATTGGCTGCACCCAAAGCAGGCCAAGATCCCGAGCAAAGCTTACTTTCCTTTGTTATTTTCCGCTTCTTTAAAAACTAATTTTAACTTAGAATTTTTGGGTAAAAAGTTTGTTCATCCAAAAGTACTTTTGGGCATATTTTGATAAGCTTGCTGGTTTTTAGCATGTGTAGCAGAAAAGAGGAGGAGGCGCTGTCTGGAAAGCATTTTTGGACCATTCGAAACACCCCAGGGGGTCTCCGTCTTCCAAAAATTTCAATTTTTTGCAATTTGTAAACCTTTAGTCTCATTCCATATAAGGACCAAGTGGATTAATTTCAGTTTGTTGATATTGTAATTGCTGCTAATAAAAAGAAAAATCTTTTCGAATAGGCTCTTTCCCCTCTAGGGGGATTTGCGTCTGTGTCATTTTTTACTTTTTGTTCATCTGTTTTCAATCTAGTGTAGTTCTAATCTGCAGGGTAGTATACTTTGACTTATAATCATTGCCATATTCCATATTTGGTTGTTTCAAAGTAATTTTAATACTTACCCCGCAAGCCTCCTTTTGAGACAAAAGGTGAAAAAAGGGTCGTGGTAGTCTAATTAGAAAATTGTGGTTTGCTTATCTGCTTATGCTTCATCTACTATCATCATTTGTTTTAGTAATCATAATTAAATTAACCCCTCCTTGATTCCCCGTTTGAGGTCCACTTGGACCGAAAGAGGTTCATGGAGGGTTTTCTTTTTAACAAAAACACCTCCTTTAAAATTTACTAAAAGTAACAAAGACTCCAGTGTGTATGCTCTGTACTTGGCTGCGGTTCATCCGATCAATCAAGCTACATCAAAAGCACTTGAGTGACTAGAATAATTAGGACTCACTCTCCCCAAATTGACAAACCATTAGGCGAAAATCCAACACCTCGATCAAACCATTATGGTGGCAAAATACCCAAAGGAAGCGGGAACTCCTGAAAAGTGACATCGGGGCATCAATCTCTGTTACACCTTCGGGTTCATTATGAACAATAGCCTCGGAGACTCCATTCAGCCCACATATTCCTTGCGGGCAACCGTGACAATTTAGTTTTGGACATACTTCAAGTGCCCCCTGGGTATATCTGGAGTCCCCTCACCTAAGTTAAATTACTCATCTTCTTACATTAATTTAAAATTAACCAAGATACAATTGCACAACATTCATTCCAACACTTGCAAGCACTCTTAATTGTTTTTCGACTCCATTTTCAAGGCACTGGTCAACTGTTTATTTCTTTCAATATAAATGTGATTGGGTGTCATTTTCGTGCTTACTTGTGATTATCTCATCGTGTTATTTGTTGTTTACAATTGTTAAATCGAAACTCCTAAAAAACTTACTCTTTAATACCATCATCATACTAAATAATTTTGCCTTAGTAACTTAATAGGGTCTACCCCCCTTGGCTTCGTTAGGAATTGATCCTAAACAAAGGAGTCAAGAACAAGGTGACAGCCTTGACTCAAGACTTTCCCCAAGGACACACCGAGTGGCTTGAAGATTTCTGCCACGTAACCAGGTGTGTGAAAGGAAGCAACAAGTCTGTTTTGGCAAATACCCACTAGAAGATTATCGCCTCTTTCAAAGACTAAATTTCTGCATCCACCACAGTAAATTTCCTGTTTGGAAGCGTGTTCTCTGCATTGGTTGAGTGAAGAAGGAGTAAATGAAAATGAGATGTAGGTTTAGCGAAGAGGGGTGGTGAAAAAGTCGTTCATGGAGCGCGACAATTTCAAATTTTCAAAATTCAAATTTGAGTTACAACATGAGCATGAGCGATGGCATGAGGAGGCATAACATGCATCATCAGCATGGTCATTGGGCAATGGCATGAGCATGCATGATAAGCACGGCTCTCAGGTGGATCGTTGATGGCCGGAATGTTATTACTGTGCACAGAGGGTTGAAACCGAGGGTACAACAAAGCCCCTACAACAGACTTAAATCGTCTGTTGCGGGGTGCTTATTGCTTGCCGTGGAGGACTGTGTGTGGAGCATGGAGTTTGAATCATGGCACGGTCAAGAAGGTCGAGACGGAGGGAGTGGGTGGAGTCTTAACTACATGGCGTGGGACGTGGGATGTCGAGGAGGTGGAGACGACGACTGACGACGGATGGTGTCACAACGACGGGAGCGCAACGGGGACCGCAAATGGGGTGGCAACGATGGTGGGTGAACGAGGGCCGGCGACGGAGAGGAATGCCAGTCCAGTGGTCGAACGATCGGCGCGACGATTGTCGTCGGGAAAAATCGCCGCGTCGATAGCTTACTCCCATCTCATATCGTAGATGGAGTGATTGGCTCTCTTACCACCATGTCACATCCATATAACTAGCTGTCACCCTCACACGGCAGCAGTATGTATGGCCACATAAATGAACAATCTCTATATGGTCTACCTTCTAATGGGCCTCTCCCATATAGCCCGCCAAACTCAGCTTCCCAAACAGGCGCTTAAGCTATGATATATAATAATTAAAAAAAATACTAAATAATATGATGTGAAGTAATATGAGTATCTGATTAATCAAATAAATAAATAAATGTTTAAACAGATTTCAACTAAAAGATCAAATGAATAATAAGCACAATAGAAATAGAAAATTAGTTAATTAATACAAAACAATTTTAAAACAAAATATGAGTATTTAATTCATCAATAAATAAAAAGTGTTTAAACTGATTTCAATTAAAAGCTAAAGCTATAATGAAAAATAAGCAATTTAAGAAAAAGTGATGTAAGTATCTGATTCGTCAATAAACAAGGGAGAGTTGCAAAGCAACTTAGTCCCTACTTAAGGGGTAGATACATGTAAGGAATAATAAGACATTGACTAGTACAAATAAGTACATTTTAATAATCAATTTGTACAAATAAGTTGATACAAATAATCAATTTTTACATTCTAAGCCTTGGCTTGTACCATAACTCACATAACTCTTGCGTAGCCAGTTTGTCAATCTCTGCATAGTTTGTCTTCTACCAAGAAATCAACGTTTCTCTTTGCAGATTACATTTTTACCCACCTATAAACCCTAAATCTGGCCTGCATTGTTCCTCTCATGCCACTGGAATTTCTAGAACGCGTCTCAGAAATCGCAGTCGCTTGTGAAGACTATTGCAATGTAGACAATTGCAACATATTGTTTGTGAAGACCATTCTCAACTATTGCATGGGCTCTCTTTTGGGAAGCACTCTGTTATCCATTGCTACTTGTGATTTACAACTTGTGAAGAGACCATAGAGGAGTTCTCTTGGGATGTGACTACGCCGTGAAGTTGTTGCATTTGAGCTGGAGCTGTGTGGAACAAAGTTTAAACAACGTGGAGTTGCGTTCCTTTTTTTGAGAGTGGTTTCGAAAACTCTAATTCGTGTGAGAGTTATGAACACACTCCCCTATTTGTACGCAGGATCTTGATTGTCTTTCCTGATTGCTTTTCTGCAAGAGCTTTTAAGTATCTGAAATGCTAAAAAACTTATGATTTCTGCTTGAGTGAAGTATACCCAGGTGTACCTTG
Source organism: Pseudotsuga menziesii (assembly GCA_001517045.1). Lineage (NCBI taxonomy): Eukaryota > Viridiplantae > Streptophyta > Pinopsida > Pinales > Pinaceae > Pseudotsuga > Pseudotsuga menziesii. The sequence continues at coordinate 117,853 of LPNX010742758.1, forward strand.
ACCAGTCATCAATGAAAGTAAAAACATACTTAGCCCTGCTCATGGACGGGTTAGGAAATGGACTCATAACATCACTGTGAACAAGCTCAAGAGATGATGAGGCTCTCCATGCCTTTCCCTTGTCAAATTTATATTTAGGATGCTTTCAAAAAATGCAGTGTTGACAGACACTATCTGAATACTTAATGTCTGGTAAGGGGGATATTGGAGGCTCATGCAACTTGAGCAGGCTTCCCAGAGCTCTTACGGTAACGTTATTCTTGCAAGGGAACAACGTATTCATGATGATGGACCCCTCTTCCATATTGATAAAATCTTTAGTGTGTGCTCAACCCTAAGGGTTTATAGGTTAGGATTTTATGCCCTTGGTAGGATTTTGAATGACCAGGATAAAGCTGTTACTAGTATTAGTTTCCAAAGTTGCCAAATATTAGAGCACATTCATTTATAAATATTTATTCTGTGTGAATGAGAATGACGCTATGGAATAACCCCCTGTCTATATGCACCTATTGAATATGACCTCTTCTGTCGACCTCCTGATGATTACTGTCTCCAGCCAATCCCAGGAGCCAACCAAGTCAATTAGTTAAGTTGATTAACCCAACCAAGCTGAACAAACGGGGATCAAATCCAAGCTCTAGCATAACAACCTGTATTGAGTGATCGACAACATCAACTAGTAACGACTAGCGGCGTTTCCAGCTAGACATAATAGTGCAACTTCATGAAAATGGAGCATTATCAAATTGTATTTCCCTCTCAATTTAATCTATGGCTCAATTTTGACATTATTTCTCATGATTATTATATTGAACTAGTTAATACCTTGTTTACAAGTTTTTGATAATAAAACCAACTTCAAAAACTTTATTTAATAACAAGGTACCACACAGGTATTATAAGGTTCTAATGTCGTAAACATAACCTAAGGCTGTCGAGAATAATGAACATCCCCTCATCGACTTGTTAGGCTTTGGTGTGATGTATAAGGGAAGGGAAGTGATACCCCACCAGATGTCAATTCACCAGCCCTGCCTGTCAATACAACATAAATGTGCAGATGAACATGCATGCTAAGGGACCCGATCCATTGAGCTATCGCTACAGGTTATTAAAATAGCACAATACTCTCAAAAAAGTTGTCAATGGTCTTGATTGCGCGATTGATATCCCCAGGTAAGAACTACAGTTTTAATAACACTCGGATCATTTCCATCGTTTGATGGTCAATCTCTAGAAAGGCGGGGCCTCCATTGTCATCGTTGTTCAAAGAAATTATTCTTGTCTGTTGAGACACCGATAAACTAAACTATTGATTTCACAGACTTTGATGGTAAGAGGAAATTGTTTCAAGCATTTGGTAACGCACCCCACAGCGAAAATTGGTTACAGTTGCTAACCTAGGTTACCCTGTTGTTCGAGGTTTTTCGAAACGGTTCCAAGCACTATCACGTGAGAAAGAAAAGGATATAGAAGCATCCTTCTAGGTTTAGCCGAGCACTTTAAGCAGTTTTGTTGTTCTCATGTCTTCAGGTAAGTTTCATTGTTTACCCATTTCATTACTTGTGTAACACGCTTTCATTATTTAAAACTTCTAACCTTCATTTTCTGGAACTATAGGCTTCTAATCCTAGACTTTCTATTTTGTCCTTGCATCTATCAGTAAGAAAACTCATATCAATAAGTTATTTCCCTTTTGCTGGCGATTAGTCTTCATGGAGGAGATTTGGTTAATCCTTTCGTCTTTATTGTTTGTTGTCGATGGAGAGAACAGATAATCCTCTCAGGAGGATTTGCATTTGAACAAGTCTTTTCTTGTACAAGGCATGGTTTTACAACTTTGGCCTCATAATAGGTCTATACTCACCTCTGATAATGATTTTGTATGGTCCTAAAGTCCCTTTCCCTCACAGGAAAACTGGGTCTCAAGCCTCTGTTGAACCTGCAATTCTTTGAGGAACTAGCATCAAGGTTTTGAATTCTGGTTACAAGTTTAATTGTAGATTACATTTCAGTCCATATATAAAGGTTTTACTGTACCTATTAATTTGAGCTCTTAATTATATTTATCGTTCGTCTTCTTATTTGATGTGAAAGTATTGTTCAAACAACATGTGTGGTTAACAATGTAAATGTATTATCTTGCTGTCAGATTTAATTTAGAGTTCGGGTCATGAATTAGTTTTAACAATAACCTCTTAGAACTATGATATATACATACTATTAGGGTTTAAACACAAAAGGTCTCTATCCAGTCTGCATCTAACAAGCAACAGGCTTATAGCAAAGTGAAAGAATAAATTAATAAGAAGAAGGACGATGTGACCTGCTCTGCTCTTTTCTATGAATTAGACTGTGAATTAGGTTGTGTGCAGTCGCTTGAAAGACAATCACCTCAATATCTCCTAACACAGGTCGTCTTCCCTTCATCTCCTACAGCAATTCAGACTTGGACCTGGCAGCATCTCCTGTAGCAATTCGGACTTGGACCTGGTAGCATGAAGAGGAACTTAGACTTGTTCCAATGTTTGAGTAGCAATTATTTTGATTTCCAAAGTTAAACCATTTATTTCAAGGAGGCAAGCATGCCAAATGAATGAATTTCCAACAAACCGTACAAGTATATTTAGCAATAATTGGTAAAACCTGCCTGCTGCAAAAAATATTACTTACTGATTTTTGTTCTGCAACTTCTGCTTCCTTTTCCGTATTCTTGAACAATTCGTTCGATGTAAACTTCTGAAATAGCGGAAATGTTGATGGAGGAGAAAAGAAACATAATGTAAAATGTATAAGTAATAAATATGAAGAAGATGGTTTACAATAATAATTGCCCCGGGTATTTTATACCTTAAGTGGGGAAGAAAGTCACATCTTAGTTTAATTACAAACATTTACTAAAATTAACCTAGCTTAATATTTAAATTTAACATTTGTAACATTGCCTTCTCCTTTTAAATTGCTTTGTCCTCAAAGCAGGGTAAAGACAGGTGTTGCTGAACGAATTTCTTTGTTTCCCATGATGCATCTTCTTCTGGGCAATTCTTCCACTTAATGAGGTATTCCTTGATCATTCTAGTGTGTAATCTCCGTTCTCTGATGTTGATGATAGCTTCTCGTTCCAAGATTAGTTTCCCTTCTTCATCTAGAGTGGGGAGTGTTGTTTGAACTGATTGTTGTTGACCCAACAACTTTTAAGATTTGATACATGGAAGACGTTGTGAATTCGACTTGTCTCTGGTAATTTTAGCTCGTATGCTACGTTGCTAATCTTCCGTATAATTTGGTATGGACCATAGAATTTAGGTGCTAATTTGTTCTTTTCTTGTTGTTTTAGTGATAATTGTTTGTATGGTTGAAGTCTTACGAATACCCAATCTACTAATTCAAACTCTCTCTCGGTTCTATGTGGGTCTACTGGTTGTTTCATATGATTTTGTGCCATAATTAAATTATCCTTGAGTGTTTGCATAATTCATTGGTTGTCTTCTAGTTGATCTTTTACGGCGGGTACTTTTGTGCTTCCTTGAATGATTTCTTTCCATCGGGGTGGTTCATAACTATATAATGCTTGAAAAGAAGTCATCTTTGTTGAGGTGTGATACGTAGCATTATACCACCATTCCGCGAGATGTAGCCATTGTAACCATTTGTTCTGTGACGAAACTACGAAGGTAGGTTTCAAGACACTTGTTGACCACTTCGGTTTGCCCATTGGTTTGTGGGTGATATGTTGAGCTCATATTAAGAGTGATCCATGTTTGCTTGCAGAATTCCTTCCAAAAATTGCTTGTGAATTTGGCGTCTCTGTCGCTAACTATAATTTTTGGGAAACCATGTAATTTGTAAACATTTTTACAAAACACTTCAGCAATTTGTTTAGCGGAGTCGGTTTTCTTTATGCCCATGAAATGTGCATATTTCGTTAGTCAATCTACTACCACAAGAATTTTATCCTTACCCTCTAATAAGGGTAACCCTTCAATAAAATCCATAGAAATTTCCTCCCACTTTTGCTTTGGAACATGCAATGGGTGGAGTAGCCCTGGAGTCATGATATTTTCGCTTTTATTCCTTTGACATGTGTCGCATTCGGCTACATATTTTTGAATGTCCTTATGCATTCCTTTCCAATAAAACGACTGTATGGCATTGTAATATGTTTTGAAAAAACCTACACGTCCAGCAGCAGGTGAATCATGAGATTCTATCATTACCTTAGTTTTAAACCTTGATGTTGGGATTAAATAGATCCTTCCTTTGTACCACAAGATGTCATTTCGCCACTCGAATTTTGAACCTCTATTTGGGTCTTCGATTAAGACGCACGTGTTTGGACCTTTAGCGTATTCTCTTTGTATTTCGTCCAACCATTCTAGAATAACGATTGAAATTGCATATGTCTGGACTTCATCCTTTCTAGATAGAGCATGAGCGACTAAATTGTCTTTCCCTCTTTTATGTAATATCTCCATATCAAAGGTAGTGATTTTTTCTATCCACTTCTGTTGTTATGTTGACAATGTTTTTTGTTGGAGGAGATATTGAAGACTATTATGGTCTGTTCTTATCAGTATTTTGCTCCCTAGAAGGTATTGTCGCCATTTTGTTAAGGCATGTATAATGGCCAACATCTCTTTATCATAAGTGGACTTCAAACTTTCTCTCTTGTTGAGATTTTTACTTTCGAATGCTATTGGGTACCCTTCTTGCATCAAAACTACTCCTAATCTGAACCCTGATGCATCGCACTCTACTACAAAGGGTTTTGTGAAGCCTGGCATGGCTAATACTGGAGTCGAAGACATCATGCATTTTAATGTTTCAAAACATTTTTATGCTTCACTATTCCATTGGAAGAAATTTTTCTTCAATAAATTTGAGAGGGGCGGTTTTATAAGCGTAATTCTTTACAAATCTTCGATAGTATCCTGTTAGGCCTAGAAATCCCCTTAGTTTTCGATATGTTGACAAGTTTGGGCCATTACATGATTGCCTTGATTTTACTTGGATCAACCTGGACACCTTCCTTTGATATTTTGTGACCGAGGTAGTCCACTTCTTCTTTTCCAAAGGTGCACTTAGACCTCTTCGCGTAGAATTTGTTTTCTTCCAAAATGGTAAATACTTAAGTGTTCCAAATGCTCCTTCCATGTTCTACTATATATGAGAATGTCATCAAAAAACACTAGTACGAATTTCCTTAAGAATGGCTCGAACAATTCGTTCATTGCAGCTTGAAACGTAGCTGGGGTGTTAATCAACCCGAAGGGCATTACTTTGAACTCATAATGGCCTTCATGAGTGCAAAAAGCAGTTTTAGCTATGCCTTCTACTCTAACTTTGATTTGGTAATAACCAGATCGGAGATCCAACTTTGAAAAGTACTTAGCCCCATGAAGTTCATCCAACAACTCATCGATGAATGGGATCGAAAATTTATTTTTGATAGTTTTTTTGTTCAGTCCTCTGTAATCTATGCACAGCCTAAACGACCCATCCTTCTTTCGTACTAGCACTACTGGAGCTACATAGGGGCTTCTGCTTTTTGAAATGACGCCACTTCAGAAGATCCTGAGTTAACCTCTCGATTTCTGTTTTATGGTGATGCGGGTATCTGTATGGTTTGCTACTTGCAGGTTTTGTCCCTGGTTCTATTTCGATTATGTGTTCAATCTTTTTGTTTGGTGGAAGCTCCATGGGTAGTTCTTGAAACACCTTGTGATGTTTTTTAATCAGCTCTTTTATCTCTGTTTGTTTGTCCATGTCTCCTTCACACGTTAGAAGCTCCTTTCTTGGCATTGAAGTTTGTATGCTAGTGCACCTTTCCGAAGTAGTTTTTCCATCTGATGTGATGTAACTAACTATGTCGGAGGTGGTTGGAACCCGTATAATTTATGTCTTCCCGAACAATCGGAATTCAATAAAATGCTCTTGGTGATTTGCAGAGTATGTACCCAAGGTTTGTAACCATTGTATTCCTAATACTACATCGACTCCTCCCAATGGTACCACAAAAAAATCTGATTCTAATATATTCTTGCATTTGTAACTTGACTTTGTGACATTTTCCCACATTGTCAATCTTCTTGCCATCTGCTACCATAACCTTCATGTTAGGTACTAGACGAACAAATATTTTAGCAAGGCTGGCATTAACGAAGTTATGGGTGCTGCCAGAGTCGATGAGAACTGTGACATTATTTTTTATATGTCCTTTAATCTTTAATGTTTGTGGTTGGGAGATTCCGGTAATAGTCACTAATGATATTTTTGGGGTGTCGTCCTCGATTTTTGTTTGGTAGTCTGGTTGACTATCCGCCTCATTCTCAATTGGTTCTTTGACTTCCAACTCTGCTTCTTATGCTTCACATGCATACAATTTCTTTTTTAAGCACCGGTGCTTAGGATCCCATTTGTCTCCACAGAACTTACATTTCCCTTCCTTTATTCTCTGGGCCTCTAAACTGGGCTTCGTTCCTTCCCTGAGTTGTGGCGGTGTATATCTTGGATTTCATGTGTATGTTGATTGGAAAGGCTTCCTTTTGGAGTCGTCTTTGTCGAAATGTGTATGAGCAAATTTCTTGAATTTTTTTTCAATAATCATGGCTTTGCGTTGTGCTTCCTCCAAGGTAGAGATGTTATGTAACTCTAGTTCATCACAAATGTGTTGTTTAAGACCGTGTATGTAGGTCTGTAATCGTTGGTCATCAGTTAACTCTGGGACTCGAGTTGGCAACGCTTCCCACTCACAGGTGTACTCATCGACATTGTTATTTTGTTGTAACCTTGTGAGTTTGGGAAAAAAATATTTCTCTTCAACACCCTGGAATCTTTTGATGAGGTCATTCCTGAAACTAGCCCAGTTGTGAGAACATATTCTTGCAGTGTTCTTCCACCATAAGTACCAATTGTAACTGTTTCCTTCTAGATGCATGGAGGCATATTTAATTTTCTCGCCTTCGTAATGGATGTTGTGTATGTCTAGGTATTCCTCGACTTTGTTAATCCATGCTATGAATTGTCGTTCTCCCCGTCGTATTTGGGTTACTCGACTTTCACCCGCATTTGGCATCCTTGTGTATATGAGTTTGAGGACGACATGTTGAATAGAGGATCTGGCTGCTCCGGTGTTCTTGGAGAGTTTCAATGCGGGTCATTAGATATTTGTAATCTATCCAAGATGGCGGTTAAAACTGCCTGGTTTTTCTTTTGGTCTTCTTATAGAGTGAGAAAGGTATTCTCCATTCGTGATGTGATTTGTGTCCAAGTCGACGTCAAATTGTCACTCGTTTATTTGATCTTTCCCTGGAGTTCCTCGTAATTCTTGTTAATCTTCTCATTGATTTGGTTGAACAGAGCATCCATTGATCTTGTGATTGGAATTTTCTCGACACTAAATGTGGATTTATTTTTGCTTGCGATATGATGCCAGCCCGCCACGATTTTTTTTTTAATAATTATAATAATTATTATTATTATAATATAGTTTTGTTTAATAATAATATTAATAAAAATATATTAATATTAATAATTTATGTAGTATTAAATTGGTATTAAGGAGTCACGTGATTGATTCTTCCGTCACGCAGTTGAGGATGAAGTGCTTTGTGAGGTGGGCGGCGTTAGTAGTTGGAGGTGCCGACGTAGCAAGTGGAGGAGCGGCAGATGGAAGGAAGGGTGGAGGATATGGAGAGAAGGCGAGAGGAGGGGTGTTGGGGAGAGGCAAAATGGTGGAGCGGGATGGAGGTGGAGATGGAGTGCAGCGTGAGTGCATGGACAGTAAAGAGGACGTGGTGCAGCGGATGTGAGATGGTGGTGGACTGGTGCCAAGAGTCTCTAGGCTCTAATACCAATGGAATAGCAGAAATGATGATGGAGGAGAAAAAAAACGTAATGTAAAATAAACAAGTAATAAATATGAAGAAGATGGTTTACAATAATAATTGCCCCGGGCATTTTATACCTTAAGTGGAAAAAGAGAGGAGACTTTTCAAGTCACCTCTTAGTTTAATTACAAACATTTACTAAAATTAACCTAGCTTAATATTTAAATTTAACATTTGTAACAACTTCAATGCAGCAAACTTGGCGGCAGTCAATTCAACTTCCAATGCTAGGCACTTCAATTTGAAATCCCTCCCATGAGCCTTTTCATATAACTCCCGTGAGGCCGACTGTTCCCTGCCTTCGCTTCATTGCCATCACCGGCCTTTGCTTCTCTGTCATGCCCCCAGCATAGCCTCTGTGCTCCTCTCTGCATCAACATGAGTTGTGATAGTAGGCTATGAGGATGAGTTGATCTCAAGCCCCCTCTGCCTAGTGAAAACAAAAACTTGTACCAACCCTGTTAGGGTTCTATGGTTACATGGATTGCATACATGTCCATCCTGCAAGATCCCAACAGCCACAACCAGACAAGACAACGTGCAAGCTGGTGTGACCGTGGCAGAGTAAGAAAGTGCAACGTGTGAGCTGGTGTGACCATGGCAGAGTAAGAGTAAGAAACTGTAACATGTGACCGTGGCAGAGTAAGAGTAAGAAACTGTAACGTGTGACCGTGGCAGAGTAAGAGTAAGAAACTGTAACGTGTGACCGTGGCAGAGTAAGAAAAATTAAAACAGTGAGTATGTAAACAAACATTTAATGCTTTTGAAGTAATGTTAAATAGCACCCAACATTAGTTCAAACTCATGAAATTCAACTGATACTCACACGCAATTATATAATTTCACCATAGTTTTAGCATGGATGACCTCGATTTGAGGCCAAATAAGGAGTCAAGTCATTTCATTGGTCAATATTATATAAAACAAGTTATTTATATTTATATTTGGTCCAAACTTTCAAGTTGTTCATTTATTGTTCGTGAGAAAGTTTGGATAAAAGATTTATGTGTATTGGTTTGTGTGTAAGTTAATTAAATTGACGGCAAGGCAGATCATAGAGTCCCTGCTAGCCCAGAGGACAGGGACTAATAAAAAGTGTTTAAACGAAGTTAAATTAAAAGTTCAAGGTAATTTTGATTTATGGTTTTAGGAGGCTAAAAGCTATAATGAATAATAAGTATATTTGAAAATAGAAAGTTGTTGCAAAGTGATTTCTATTTATAGTTTTAGGAGGCTAAGGTTTTATGTATTTTTAAAAAAAAATTAAAAGATCTTTTATATAAATTAATGGAGCTGGAAAAAGAGAAGCAAAATAGTGCATTTTTCTTCAAATGTGTTTTTCATAATTTATTTAACATATAGAAGATAAAGGCAAAATTTAATGTAGATATGTGAAAATATTCTATTTTATTAAAAATGTTTTTAGATAGCAAAATTTATCATAATTCAGTTGTCAATCAATAGTGAGGGTAGTCATCTCTGACAACTATATGTAAATACAAGTTTACTCGTCGTTGTTATTCAAACAAAACCATACCAACTGCAATAATTTGCTAATAGTCAATCAATAGTGCCCACAGTCATCATTGACAACTATCTATAAATACAAGCTTTTTTTTTCCAGAAGAAAAAAGCATGTCCTTGATATTCATTAATGAATCAAAGGGCATCTAATGTGCCATCCCAATGACTGGGTTACAATCATGAAGGTGGATCATAAAGAAACATATCAGTCACATCATGAAGGAGCCACATCCCGACAAGTCTGCAAGGGGGACAAGTATGTCAACAACAATCCAACATCCCATCAGTATAAGCTACCACTCAAACCATATCTACCGTGAACAAATGAGAGCAGAATAGCAGTCTAAAAGAGCCCGCTCCATAACAAATCAAAATGGGGTCCAGTAAGTAAAAGGAGTACATGCTCCAGCACTTGGCAAAAGAGCACAAAACAATCATGAGAGGTCAAATGACCTTCAATAAATTCCGAGTAATTACCAGATCCCGGAGCCAAAGAAAGTGTTTTTTTAGAAAGCCAATCTGCAAGCTGATTAAAATCACGGTAGATATGACAAAAAGACAACTCTGGAAAGCATGAGCATAGCTTCCTAGTGTCCCTACACCAATGATAGAGTTCCAATGGTGAAAGGGAGGTTGTACCCTTTGCCCAATTGATAATGACTAGAGAGTCACCAAATATCCTGAGCTTGGGTATCCCCATCATTTGGGCTGTATGCAAGAGAGCCTAGAGCCCAATCAGTTTTGCTTTTGTGTTGGTGCATGGACCTGCCCCCAATGCAAACTCGAGGTAATGTGACCAATCAGTTTTTTTCTTTTATTGTTATTCAAAGAAAACCACATTAACTGCAATAAATTGCTAGTGGTCTATAAGGGGTTAAACTTCCTCTCTTGCCAACTCTTAGCCAATCAAAAGTAATTATAGCTTTAACTTTAATACAATTTTAAAATCTTAATGTAAGATCAAAGAATCATTTACCATCTCTGCTTGCAGTTTAACCTCTTGGCCAAATAGTAAATAAAGAGTGTCTCTGCAAACTAACCAAATACTATTACTCTGTTCATTTTTAAAATAAAACCTAACAAAATAAAGAAAAACGATTTTTTTTAATATAACAATTATCCTTGTTAATGAGTAGGGCTTAAGATGAAATGGTTGTAGATTAGGAACACATTAACCACTAATACACCTATTAAAAAAATCCATAGAGCATAGTTAAGAGAGCTGGAGATGAAATGAGTTTGGCTTAGGAAAGGGATAATATACTCAGGCAACTATGATAAGCTTTGGCTCGTTTCCCTTTCTAAATCCAATTTAGAACATGTAACCCAAAACACTCAAATCTTTGCAAGCAGTGTTGCACGAGACCACGAGGCATGTGACAGTGGGTACCAGATACCCTTTTTACTAGGCTAGGCTGTGTGTAGTGGTTTAAATGGCCATGGCAGCGGCTAGGCTATGCATACGCAAAGTTTGATCCTACTTTTACTATAATTTCATTCAAAATTTGCTCTAACATAACCTAAACCAATTTTATCGTGCCATTTATTTAGTTGGGAACAAAATGAAGTTCATACACCAAGGAGATTTTTTTTAAGGAAACCGTGAAATTTCACTTAACAAAGTTCGAAGAAACTATCATTTGTTCTTTGAATTCATTTCTTTGCATTACAATTACAATCAGGTCTGAACCCATTATCACACCTTATATTCATATTCCCTTAACCTAGCATTTACTTTGTATCTAAGTATTTATATATCCCATCTAGTTTCTATTATTGGCTAAATGTTAAAACTTAAGTTCGGATTCAGACTCACAATGAATGATGACTTGGTCGATTTACTAAACAAGACACACACACATTAAAGTATATACAATATAAAAGTGAACATATCAAAATAGCACAAAGTGTACTGTGAATCACAAAGGCAATTCAGTAATTTACAACGGAAACAGGCTCAACCTTCCGGCACAGTCAGCAGTATAAAGTTATAAACCAAACCCTCCTCTTCCTGATGCACTATGAACTCCCTAATGCACAACGAACTCCCTAACTGAAATTCTGAATATAGTTGCTGAAGAAAAAATAAAAGATGCCAATAATACTCCTATTATCACCTAACACTTGTCAAAGTTCAACGAACTCCCTGACTGAAATTCTGAATATAGTTGATGAAGAAAAAATAAAAGATGCCAATGATACTCCTATTATCACCCAACACTTATCAAAGTTCAACAAACACATGAATTTTACAGTTTATGGAATATGGAGTTATAGACTCAGTACAATGCCACATTCCACGGAGTCCAATCACAATCCACGAGGCCACACTGCACAGTCTTCAGTCCACAATGCACACTGCGTGGGGTCATTGCACAGGGCCCATGCCACAGTCACAGATTCACTCCGATTATGCTACAGCCAGTTGTCTGCTGTCATCCAAGGGTGAGTGTGATAGAAAATAGAGAAGGGGAGTTGTTTTATAAGTTTAGGCCCTAGTCTTATGGTTAGAATCGTTAAATTAGAAAATAATTATAGAAAGATTTAAACTTTAGTGTTTTATTACCTCCACATATAAACTTGGATCAACTCCGGCGAGTCAACCAATAAATAATTCAAGCGAGTTGGCCGGCTTAGTGCCAAACTGTCCAAGTCAGACAACAACTTGACCAGTTCAGTACCAAACGGAACACCCAAACCAAGTTATAGGCCAACTCAACTTAGCTCAGTCAACAGAGTCCAGTTCCGTTTGGTACCGAACTGGTCAAGTTGTTGTCTGACTTGGCCAGTTTGGTACTGTATATATACTCAAAGTTGGGACTGGTTTATGCTTTGAGTATATATATATAGAAGGCCCTAAGTTCCCATAAAATGAACCAGTCCACATAATTCATGTAAAGTCGCATCCTCCTTTCTCCATGTTGTGGGCTATAAGATCTGGCATCAAAACGGCCTCCACAAAATCAATGCTTTTTGTAGGGTCCTGGTGCATGGGAAGATCCTTACAGCTGGAAACTTGAAGAAGAGGTAGATCTCAGGGCCTTCTCGCTACATTTTGTGAAAAAGTGAGGAGGAGACCATCCACCGTCTTTTCTTCGCCAGTGCCTATATTGGCCAGGTTTGGGCTATCCTCCTGCACGATTTAAGTTAGAGCATTTCCCTCCCCTTTAACATGGAGTGGCTTCTTTTTATCTTGGAGAAATAGTTTCCCGGGGTCCTTATCAAACAAACCATCTTTAGCTCGAGTTTCGAATGCTCTTCCCAAATGTGTTTTGGAAAGTATGGTCAGCCAAATATAAAGAAATTTTTGACATGATTCAAAGTCCAAACACCTCCAGCGCGAGCAGCTGTCAGCGCCAAAGCTCTTTTGTGTGAAGCGCTTCTCAGTGTGGGTTTGTCTAGTCTCTCCAAGGAACCTTTACAAGTTTGGTGAAGCTCCGGATTCAAGACTCATTTTCAGCGAGCTCCCTTGAGATCTTAGCTTAAATCGGCCCACTTCAACTCCCTCCTGGAAATTAGACATGCCTCCCGAAGAATTCCAGAGTTGGTTGGCTCAGAAACAGTGCGGAAAGATATGCTTTGTTTCTGGGACTTTATTGTATCCAAAGGAATTCAGAACGTCCTAGTCATTGACTCTCCTTGTTATCTCGCAAGCCTCTAAAAGGATACAATTGGAAGATCTGATTGTAATGAGACTTCAATCATGTATGAATAGGAGACCTTAATCATGTATGGGGAATAAGAGAAGCAAACCTAGAGCATGTCCAAATGCTCAACAACTCAATTGTTGATCGGCTTGCTAATCAATCTTCTAACCTAGAAGGAAACTTAGAGCATGTTTGAAGGCTTGACAACTCGATTGTTCATCGGCTTGCCAATCAATCCTCTAACCTAAACAATTATTCAAAGTGGGGCCATGCAGGCAATTATTCAAAATGGAGGTCATGCATCAACCAGTGGTTCTCATAATGATTTATTGCACCGAGGAGTAGCAAGATGCTCTACAACCCAGTACAGAGGAGACACATTACTAACGCTCCTACCGCAATATAAAAAATATACATATAAAATATTAAAAAAAATCATGTTGGCCTAAACTAAAAACTAAAAGTTCATGTCATAAACTAAAAAGTCATGTCTTTTTTTATATATTTATTTTATATAATCTCCGCACAATCTATAAAAAAATCAATCAACAAAATAATTTCAATCTATGGATAATCTTTTCGCAATTATATGTGGCAAACAAGGGATCAAAATTCTTGAGGTGTAAATTTTTTTAAACATGTAAAGAATTTTAAGATAAAAAAAATTACACATCAAGAAATTGGATCCCTCTCGGTGCTTGATAGATCCGAGTTTAAGATAGATCTATGCTGGTTTATGATTTTAATTTTATAATTTTAAATCCAAACCCCTAAGAATTTATTTATGATTTTGAATTCACCACTAAGGATTTAAGGATTTATTTATGATTTTGAATCTTAGGATCTTGAATCTAAGGATTTATTTATGATTTTGAATCTTATTTATGATTTTGAATCTAAGGATTTGTTTATGCTTTGAATCTTAGGATTTACTACTTTGCTCCTTGCGATTTTGAATCTTATTTATGGTTTTGAATCTTAGGATTTACTGTTTCCCTCCTTGCTTTTATGCCCATTGCCACCCACCAGCGTTCAAACTTCGAAGCCTTGTCACTAAGGCCTCTTTAACATCGCAAATGGGAGAAATCTCATGGGATTCTGCTTTGGTTTGGTATGCTCTCTTTTATTGTTTAATGGGCGGTTATGGATATTTCCTCCGATGCATTTAGGATTGCTCTAACTCATGGCTTGGCTGATGGCAATATTGGGCTGAAAGACCAAAACCAAAATATAAAAGAAACCTTGCACTGATGTTGAATCTGGTAACGCTTCTCCTCTAACTCTAAATGCAGATAATCTACTCGAAGTTCGGTGCAACCTTCTTAAAAGTTTTCACACGGTTTATTTAGGTTGAATACCAGATTTAAACGCCATTTCAATTTTTCCCTGGGGTGATATTTTTATGTAGCTAAACATTACTCTGTTTTGCAGGTTGTTACCACGTTTATCCTCCGCATGCATTCTACCAGATAATTATAATAACATTAATAAAATAAGGATTATCTCAAACGTTGTTGAGGAAGACTGGAAACAAGATGCGTTTGGGAAACTTCAAAGTTAAACACGCAGTCAACTCCAGATGGTTGTCGAATCATCAAATAAACAAGAATAAAATCAAATCCACTTACAATGTTCAGTGAACTGAAGCAATTCGCCTCCCCTGGTATCACCCACAAATATGCAGAAGAACTCCCATTTAGATGAAATTTCCAAATATTATCAATTCTCACAACTTGCAGATGCATTTATTAACAGAAATTGATCTCTATTTTGCAGAGAGGGACATTTACACCAGTATCTACGAGAAGATTTTCATTCTTTTCTTTTCCCCCAAAAACTAGCCTCCCAAAATGAAATCCCCTCCCATTAAAAACCAATCCTCACTTTCAAGAAACAAACAAACTACCACTAACTATTTTTTTAATTCAAGTCTTTATTTAAAATCCTCTAACCATTTTCTAACTAAATGTCCAAAATTTTAGGAACAACTGTTAATGCTTCAGCTTTAGCATGTGACAAATCCATCACATTGTTAAACCTTTGGTTTAAGTGCTCGATCTTCATGCACCTGCATCAGGCTCCCCAAGAGAGAAAATTTTATGAGCTCCTGCTCATAAGATCTTCTACATAATGACCTGCTTTCTGTAGTGCTGCTTCATCCATCCAAGTAGAACCTCCATCGAACGGTCTTTCCACTTCACCAGATATTCTAAATATTCTTTCTTCCTGGTCTTCTTGGTAACACGTGTATCCAAAATATGTTCAACTTCTAAACTAGTTGCCAAAGGCATTTGTTTCAGCCACTGCTATTCTTTGCCTTCATCATGGTCAAGATTCCCAGAAGTTTGAGTTGAATCACCAGCTCTGTAGGAATACAACTCTGCTACATTAAAAATGGGTAAAATGCCAATGCTTGGAGGTAGCTCCAGCTCATAAGCATTTGCTGAAAACTCACAGAGAACCTTACAAGGTCCTATCTTCCTCATTTTCAACTTGTTGTACTCTCCCCTTGGAAACCTCTCCTTTCTCAGATAGGCTAGGACCATGTCTCCCACTTCAAAGTTCACCTCTTTCTTGTGCAAATCCGCTCGTTGTTTATATCTGTAGCTTGTGTCTTGTAATATCTTCTTTACTTGCTCATGCAACTCACTCATGACTGTTGCAAAATCCTCTCCATCAGCGCACTTCTATGTTCAAGATTTCCTAAGTCTATTAGTTCACAAATTCCTCTCGAATGCATGCCATACACGATCTGAAATGGACTATTTCCCATGCTTCTATTTGGTGAGTCATTATAAGTGTTGTCGCCCGAAACTGGCACGCGGGTGCTGAAAGCCCAAACTGCGGGCGCACCGGCCCAACGACAACCTCTCGAGAGAGAGGCCAATGTCACCACACCTTCTCTCTCCTCGCTTCAGGCTGGCTCTTCTCCAGCTCTAGGGGGGTTTCCCTAAGTTCGGATCTCTAAGGCAGGTGCAGCTGAGAGCAGGGTGAACTGAAGAGGCTGCCTTAGAGAAACTCGGGTAGCAAAAAGGAAAATAATTCGGATTGATGGGCAGGAAGGGAAGGGAGTATCAGTCCTCGAGGGAAAGGCTAGTGCCGGTATCAAAAGGGTGAATGGAGTCAGAAGGGGACTCAGAAAGGCTTTGCATTTTGCAGAAGGGAGATCAGGCTGGTCTGCTCCATAATCAGAGGCCAGGAGAATGGTAGTATAACTGACTACTTTCCATTACTCCCAGACCTTTGAGAACCTAACGGCGACAAGCAACTTGGCAGCCGCAAATGCTTGCCCAACGTGCTCGATTGTTAGCCTTCTATGCCGGCGTAGTCTACAACTTATGAAAACACAAGATTACCACTAAAAAACCTAACATGTCCAAAAACTCAACAATGAATTTCTTTATTAACTCTGGGGAAAAATCCTCCCAGCCCAAAAACTTTCCCCTCTTTTACAAAAGAGAAGGTTGCCCCCTTTATAGGCTCAACCAACCATTCTCCTAAAAATAAAAAATAATAATCAAATAAAATAAAGACATAAAGTGAATCAAAAATCCACTTTTTCCTCTCCCCACACTTGATAAACTCTAATTTATTTAAAGTTAACTCCTACCTAAGCTAACTGCGCCAACCCAAAAGAGGGCAACCACATATAACTGGAACATGAAAATGAAACTCTAACTCCCACTTTCATAAAAAAATGGAGTTCTTCAATGAGTCAAAATTTTAGCACGGCCCATGATCAAATCTTTTGCAGCTTCACACGTAAACATCCACACGTCTGTCAATTAGTGTAAACATCCATGCGAACTGGCTATCAGCTAAGTAGGTGGATGGACGCTCCGAGCCATGATCAAGTCAGTCGACTCATACGCTGGTGAAAACGATCAAACTAGTGAGCTGGGTAAAAATCCACGACTCTGCTATTTCTAACCCGTTGTCAGGCAATCGAAAGCAACCATCAGTGTGATCAATTGCTGATTTCAATCACTTCAGAAGCGGTGGCGCTTACTGTTGAACCCAAGAAATTTCAACTTGGCGAGACAAATTTTGATCCGCTTGACTGCTTAACAGAAAAGCCCGCTGCCAAAGAGAACGTGGGCTCTTCCACGGACACTACCCGTGAGCTGCTCCATCGAGCTCTACCAAATCGAATCTGTTGGATGATCTGACTGATATGTCCTTGTTCCAATAATGAGTAGAGCATAGACTGCTAACTCGAGACTTGGCGTGTTTTATTAGCTGCTCCACGGCTCCACGATTTAGATATCCTGGCATCAAAAAAGCTCCACGTGATTGTTGAAGTTTATCCTGATCGATTGCACACACAAACAAAATGCAAGCCAATCTCCACGACTCGGTTGCCATAACATTGAGACGCGAGGGTCAATAGATGATCGTGTTGGCTATCAATATAGATGGATATGCAAAGAGATGTGCGGATGCAGGGTTCACTGAAATTGCCAAAAACATGATTCTCGACTCGATCTGGACCGCCAATTGTGTTAAATATTGTGCCAGACCGGATTCCCCGTCGAGAAAATGAAGTATGGCATGCTCTCATGTGAATTGCAGCTAATGAAGGCACACGTAGACCAGCAATTCAAAACTCGACAATGAACTCGAACCCCTTCCACGAACCGGCTAATGCAACTTCTCTTTGCCCCTACATCTGATGAGATTTGCCAAAAAACAATGCCTACGACAGAGATTTTAATTTTTTGCCAGTGATTTCCAATCTATGATGATCTGTTATTTCTGCTAGTGTGAACTGGTGTTTTTCCTCATTCCATGAGAGGCGCCAGTGCTTTCTCTGCTCACTTCTGCTTGACAATGATTTATTTCATCACAGTCATCATTGTTATTATCTGTGTTACCTAAAATTTCATGTAAAGAACTTGGAATTCTCTTTTCACTTTGACTCTACCTAATTTCTTGAGATTCTTCTCCATCGGAAGACAAATGCTTCAGTGCAGTGTGTTCATCAACATCGGCAGACATATTTCTCTTTTGTCGTTTCCTTCCACTTTTGTCTCCATTCCGACCATTTCGAAAATTTCCATGTGCCTTTCTAAAAATGGCTGCTGCAGTGACCTTAGCAGTGGTACGGCACCTGGAAAGAGCTTCTGATTGTCGCCGGTATGTTTGTGCAATATTTGCCTAGATCTATCATGAAACCTTTGTCCAAAATCAAAGCTGATAAAAAGAAATAATGATTTTTGACTGCCATTCATGAGACCCTGCTTGTTTTGCCACTTGTCTTCTTCAAGCAGTGCCAACTCCTCTTCTTCATACTTATCAAGGTCGAGATAACTTAATGATCTTAACCTGTGAAGGTCATCAGACGACAATTCTGTGATTTCAAAGCTTTGTAGATCAAGGATTTGGAGGGCTGCGAGATTTTTAAAAGATGCTAGCAGCCTTTTAATAGGCACCTCTGCTGAGCTCAGATATACCAACTGTTTCAAACACCCCACACAATCTGGAAATGACCTGAGTATGATAGATTGTTTTATGAAAAGACCCACCTTCTTACTTGGATAATCAACTATCTTGGGAGACTGTAAGGCAAACTTGTCTGTAATAAACTCATTGCTCGACCAGGGTAAGCACCAACCAATGCTTCTCCACCAACGAACTAATGAAAATGTTTTATCTGCACAATCAGAAATGTGTGCTTGAGCCTGCCCAAGTGATTTGAAGACAGGTACATCTAGGTGATAACAGAGACTTTCCTTGCTATGCTGGTGAAAGTGTTCTCTCCATTGCTGGGCTGTCATGACAAAGCGCCATTCATCATAGCATGGTCTATGAATTTACAAAGCATCATATGCAGATGGCATAAAGAAATGCCCTATGGACCTGTCTCCTCTCTGAATGATGCCACCTTCCACTCACTGCACAATTTTCTATCTTCATTTACAGCTTCAAGTTGCTTGAAGGCATAGCATCTAAAACTCCAACAACTTGTGGCTCAAAACCCATGTCAATCATGCGATCTGCTTCACCCAAAACAACATAGTTAAACTGATTCAGGACAGCATATCTTCTTTCAAGACAGTCAAGCAGACGTCCAGGTGTTGCTATTACAATTTCACACCCTTGGCGTAATTTGAATCCTTGCTCTTCAATGGACTTACCTCCAACAATTGAAACAACTCTAATATCCAAATAATGGGCAAATTTAATAATCTCCTCTTCTATTTGTTGTGCAAGTCCTCTTGTTGGAGCCATGACTACTGCATATGGTCCTTCAGCTTCATTTTCCTCTGTCATAGGTGGCAGCCTTGATATGTAAGTTAACATGGGCAATACAAATGCCACAGTCTTTCCAGATCCTTTTTTGCCACAGGTACCTGCACTTGCACTCAACCAGTCATGCTACTGCTGCTTTGTGGACACCCCTGTCAAATTGAGGGGTAACAGAATCCTCTGACTGCACTCCATGGTGTGACCTGCTACTGCTATCGAAAACCCATCAAAGCTCTCAGTCTGAATGTCTCTCTTTTTAACCCATGCAGCATCAATAAAGTTGTGGGATGCCCCACCATCTATTAGTACTCCCACNCATATCCTTTTTTGCCATAGGTACCTGCACTTGCACTCAACCAGTCATGCTACTGCTACTTTGTGGACACACCTATCAAATTGAGGGGTAACAATAAGCAAATTCAGCTTGGGCTAATACATGATCCCATTGCTTGGGTCAGTCACCTACTAAACTCCTCAACAAGTTATCCAAACTCCTGTTTACAACCTCTATCTGTCCATCAGACTGTGGATGATAGGCTGAGCTAAAAATTACCTTAGTGCCAAGCTTCTTCCACAAAGTCCTCTAGAAATGCCCTATGAATCTTGTGTCCCTGTCAAAAATTATACTCTTTAGCAATCCATGCAACCACAATCTCATTAAAAAACAAATTAGCCACATGTGTAGCATCACTAGTTTTGAAACATGGAATGAAATGAGCCATCTTTGTAAATCTATCCACCACTACAAGGATTGAATCATTACCTCATTGAGTTCTCGATAAACCCAAAACAAAATCCATAGTTATTGAATTCCAAGGTCTGTTGGGAATAGGTAAAGGTACAATCCAACATTCTGGCTCCTTCCTTTCGCATGTTGACATATCCTACACTTGTTCACGTACCTTTGTACCTCTATCTTCATCTTAGGCCAGAAATGAAAGTGACTCAGCTACCCAAGTGTTTTATCAACACCGAAGTGTCCAGCCAACCCGCCATTATGTTTTTCTTGAACCAAGTTTTCCCTCATTGAGTAATTGGGAATACATAACTGATTGTTCTTGAACAATAGTCCATCCTGCAACATAAACTCTTTCCATGGACTGTTGTCCCTATTGACTGAATTCTTACACGCTGCAAAAGCTTCTTTAAAATCAGCATCAATGTCATACAAGTCTTTCAAATAATCAAAGCCCAAAATATGTATTTGACTCTCCTGCATGATTAAACATCTCCTACTTAAAGCATCGGCAACCTTATTTGCCTTCCCACTTATGTGCTTCAAAACAAAAGTAAAACTTTGAAGAAACTCCACCCACTTTGCATGTTTATGATTTAACTTATGTTGCTGCATAATATATTGTAAGGCAAAATTATCATAAAATAAAACAAACTCTGTAGGCATCAAGTAATGCCTCCAATGCTTCAAAGCTTGAATCACCGCATAAAATTCTTTGTCATAAGAAGAGTATTTCTGTTTTGACTCATTTAACTTCTCGCTAAAATATGCAACAGGCTTATCTTCTTGACTCGGTACAGCTCCAATGGTTGTCCCACTGGCATCACATCTTACTTGAAAGGGTGATTGAAATACGGCAACTTCAACACCAGCTTCTTAGTGATCTTCTTCTTCAATAATTGAAAAAAGAAATTCCGCTGCTACTGTCCAATAAAATGCTTGCCTATCCTTCTTAATAGTGTCAATAATTGGTGCACAAATACCACTGAAATTCTTGATAAATTTCCTATAAAAACTGGCTAAACCACGAAAACTTCTTACCTCAAAAATATTTTTAGGTGAGAACCAATTTACAATTGCCTCTATCTTTTTCGGATCCATTTTCAAGCCATCCCTAGAAATAACAAAGCCTAGATATACAAGCTCACTCTTCATAAAAGAACACTTCTTCATGTTAATCAGTAACTTTTCTTGCTGCAATCTTTCTAAAACATAGTTCAAATGTCTCAAGTGCTCTTCTCTAGTTTGACTGAAAATTAAAATATCATCCAAATAAACAATGACAAACTTACCAATGAATTCCTTCAAGACTTTGTTCATCGCATAAAGGTACTAGGTGCATTTGAGAGGCCAAATGGCATGACCAGCCACTCATAAAATCCATCATTGGTTTTGAAAATTGTCTTCCACTCATCCCCTTCTCTAATACGGATTTGATGATAACCACTTTTCAAATCAAGTTCTGAAAAGTAAACTGCTCCATTCAAGCAGTCCATCATGTCATCCATCCGTCGCAACGGAAACCTGTAGCGAATAGTGATCTTGTTGATTTCTCTGGAGTCTGTACACATTCTTCATTCTCCACCCTTCTTTGGAGTTAGTACTGTAGGCACAACACACGGACTCAAACTTTCTTTTATTAGTCCTTTGTCCAACAGTGCTTGGACTTGATTTCTCACTTCTTCATTCTCTTTGGGTGTCATTTGGTACGCAGCATTGTTTGGAAGACTTGCTCCCGGTATCAAGTCTATGTGATGATTAATGCTTCTTTTGGGCGGCAACTCATTTGGCAAATCATCAACTACAATATCATGATACTCATATAACAACTCCTAAAATTCAATAGGTAAATCTACAATTTCAGTATGCAAAAGTACTAACTTTGGCTTGCAAACCACTGCATAACTTACCTCTTCTTCTTCCATCTGTTGTAGAAATTCCTTCCCACCTAACAGCAGTACTTTTGGGCTGCTTGTTTCAGCTATGCTTTCCTCTTTCAACGGTACAAAAGTGTGCTTGACGCCATCCTTTTCGAATTTCAAATAATTGCTTTCTCCATCATGTATCACTTTCCTATCAAACTGCCATGGGCGACCCAAAAGAATTTGACAAGCATCCATTTGAAGATGTCACAAAGTACATTGTCCTTATACTTACCAATCTGAAACTCAACTTCACTTTGCTCCTGTACCAACAATTGGTGTCCTTTTTGCAACCACAACACTTTATAAGGTGTGGGATGCTTAACCTTTTTCAAACCCAATTTGTCCACCATTTCTTGGGAGACTAAATTATCCATACTTCTGCTATCAATCACCAATTTACAGCATTTACTTTTTGCCTTACACATTGTCTTGCATAAGGATTTTCTTTGAACTAGTTCAGCAGTCTCCTTTGCTGGTTTCAACAGGACTTGGTGCATCATCAACACCTCTTCGATCTCTGGCACATATTCTCTGCCTCAAGTGCTTGTGCCTCTACTGCTTCGTTTTGAGCTATGTATGCACCTCGTTGTCCCGTATTATCATTCTCAAGACATTCAAAAGATCGGTGACCCAAAGTGTTACATCTGTAACATCGATAGACAGTCTCTCTGCCTCTTCCTCTACCTCTACCTCTCTGATAAGGTCTTCCTCCTCTGCTGCCACCTTCTTTCTCTCACTATCCATGCTGATTTGAATTGCCTTCATCATTCTTTTGTGCTGGAAGCTTCTCTTTTCTAGTTGACTGACATTTCCCTCTAGAAAAACCATGACCTCTACTAGAGTTTTGCTTCCTTGTTATCTTTTCTTCCACTTTCAAAGCACACTGGTATGCCTCCTCTATTGTTCTTGGAGAAAGTATGTTGATTTCATCTTGGATATCCAGCCTCAAACCATTGATATACCTTGTTGTCTTCTCTGTGGTATCTTCTACATGAACTGCTCTCAAGTTCACCTAGTAAAACTCTTCGGTGTACTCCCTCACTGTCATCGTTCACCTAGTAAAACTCTTCGGTGTACTCCCTCACTGTCATCATCTTTTACTTGAGATTTTGCACCTGTCTATAGAGAATTAGCTGGTAATCCTTTGGCAAGAACTTACCCTTCATTTTTGCCACCATTCTATCCCAGCGCTTGATCAATAGTTTGTCCTTCTTTCTTCTTTCGGCTTACACATTGTCCCACCATAGTGCAACGTGACCTTTCAACCCTGTCACTGCAAATTTAACTCTTTTGCTTTCGTCAATCTCTTCGTACTCAAAATACTTGTCCATCTCATTGATCTAGTCTATTAGGTTCTCAGCCTTCAAACTACCATCGTAAATGGAGAGTTCAAGCTTTGGCCTTAAACTTGAGCCCAATACTACCCTCAACAATCTAACTTCAGCAGGTATTGTTTCTTCTTCTTCAGGTACCTCGTCGGGCTCACTAATATCTCCACCTTCAGGATCTCGTTGTCTTCCCATTTCCATGGCTTCTAATCGAGTTTCCAGTCTCCTTATCTCTTCTCGGAGTTCTACATTATCCCTAGGTCTGCCTCTTTGACCTCGTCCTCTTCCTGCTGGTCTATTCATCTCTGTATACTTGTAGGAACAACAATGTTATGGCTCTGATACCAAAAATTGATGGCAATATTGGGCTGAAAGACCAAAACCAAATAATAAAAGAAACCTTGCACTGATGTTGAATCTGGTAACGCTTCTCCTCTAACTCTAAACGCAGATAATCTACTTGAAATTCGGTGCAATCTTCTTCAAACGTTTTCCCACAGTTTATTCAAGTCAAATACCAAATTTAAACGACATTTCAATTTTTCCCTAAGGTGATTTTTTTTATGTAGCTAAACATTACTCTATCTTGCAGGATGTTACCACGTTTATCCTCCGCAGGAGTCGACCATATAATTATAATAACATTAATAAAATAAGGATTATCTCAAACGTTGTTAAGGAAGACTGGGAACGAGATGCGTTTGGGAAACTTCAAGGTTAAACATGTAGTCAACTCCAGATGGTTGTCGAATCATCAAATAAACAAGAACAAAATCAAATCCACTTACAATGTTCAATGAACTGAAGCAATTCACCTAGTATCACCCACAAATATGCGGAAGAACTCACAGTTCGATAAAATTTCCAAATATTATCAATTCTCGCAACTTGTAGATGCATTTATTAACAGAAATTGATCTCTATTTTGCAGAGAGGGACATTTACACCAGTATCTACGAGAAGATTTTCATTCTTTTCTTTTCCCCAAAAACTAGCCTCCCAAATGAAATCCCCTCCCGTTAAAAACCAATCCTCACTTCCAATATGTTGATTTTTTTGAGCAGCATCGAGAGGCATTCTCTTAAGAGAATGGGGCCACCTGGTCCGAGACCACGATGAAGACTCAACCCAGTGTTGAGTGACCATCCTGTTGAATGGTAGATATCTGGTCTGGGACCATGATATAGACCCAGCTCTACCCTAGGTAGACTCAACCCAATGATGTTGAGTGACCATTCTGTTGAATGGTAGACATTTGGTCCGGGACCACGATGTGGACCAGTCTAGTACTGGTAGACTCAACTTAGTTCTGAGTAGCCATTCTCTTGGAGAATGGAGGCGCTTGGTCTGTTACCAAATATTTGACATGGGGTCAAATTATGCAGCCTATTGCTGAGGCACCTGGTCTGTTACCAGGAAAGCACGTAAGCCCTAGACTTGGTTTAGGCATGTGTGACACTCTAACCCGTGATCTATGGGCTTTGTGTACTTGTCCAAGGCTTAGCTACCCTTGGTTAAGTTACCCTAGTACCTGATCTAGGTGTCACATAGAGTGTGAGATAAAAGCATTACTAACTCTCTTGGTTTATGATGATGTACTTTTGGAATAAAAAAGACCACAAGTAATAACCACAAGGGCACTTGGAAAAAGGCTAAAGTCAAAAGTCAAAAATACATAAGGACTTTTGGACCACAAGTAAAGTCAAAAATACATAAATACTTTTGGACCACAAGTGAAAGTAAAACTACATAAGTATTTTTGGACCACAGGAAAATGACCACAAGTGAAAGTCAAAAATACATAAGTACTTTTGGACCACAAGAAAGGGACTTTTGGTAAAAGTGAAAAATACATAAATGACCTTTTAGACTACTGAAAGGTATAAAGGTAAAATTGAAATTAGGAAAAGAATAAAATATTATTATTTTGTCTTTCCTAGTTTAGGTCCACTTCCAGGTGACTAAAGGCTATAAAATAATATCAAGTCAATTCATTATCACACACACACTTGCTCTCACAGGCACAGCGACTCAATGAGAAGATCTTACAGGTTTGAAGAAGAATTTAATGATTGTGCCCTAGCATGGATGAGTCTAGCTAGGGCATCATCATTCATGTGAAGTTAAACCCTCAGCTAGGGTTCAATCTACGATCCATCTTCAAATCTGGGGCAGCCATCTTCAAATCTAGCACAGCCACCTTCACATCTTCAGCTCCAAGGCAACATCTAGTAGATCTAGGCAATCACAGCTGTTCTTGGGAAGCCTTCTCTTCCTTCACGGGCTACCCCATTTTCTTTCTGGCATTTCCAATAGGGCTCAACCCTCTTTCCTCCTTCTCTTAGGCTCAGTCTTCACGGCTCGAGGCCACCTTCAGAGAACCCGAGAGGGTTAGGGCTGCCTGTGCAAACCCTTGGGCTGCTCGTGCAGACCCCTAGGCTACTAGCAACCTGCCCGTAAGGGCACCCAGGTCTACAGCAGACCCTAAGGCTGCCAACAAACAACCTGTAAGCAGCAGACCCTCCGGACAATCACCAGGCCATTTTGGGCAGCCACTAGACATTCCGGGCAGCAGAGAATTAAATTCGAGCAGTCCGGGTAGATTAGATCTAACATTCAGCCAGGTGAAGAAGGATAACTGAAACTTCGGGCAGAGAGGAAAAGCTTTCAGGCAAGGTAGACAAAGATTTGTGCAGGTAAGAAAATTTCCAGGCAGCCTGTAAAAATTTCCAAGCAGCTCTCTTTAATTTCTGGGCAGTCAATTCTTGGTTTTCGGGCAGGCCCTAACTTTTCTGAGCAGAGCCGATAATAATTTGGGCAGACTGGTTTTGTAAAGTTTTGATTATCTCTGAGCAAAGTTGGAATTTGAGGACCTAGGATTTGAAACCCTTGTTCTGATTTTTGCTAAGAATATTTCACTGTAAATAAAGATCAAACCCAGATTGGGGTTTGAGGAATTTTTTGAAGAATTTCCTAAGTCATCTCATTTATAAGATGAGCTACTGATGCTTTTTGGGGTTTTTGTCCTTTGAAGGTTTCCCTAGTGAAAAACTCTTGTGTCCATTGTGCTAATTTGATGAATGTTATTTTACTGTACTTGTTATCTGTGTAAGTACTCTGCAAATTTTTAAGTATTTCTGCTAATGCTAAAAATTCAACATGGTATCAGAGCAAACCATGTGAAAACACAGTAAAGGGACATTGTTGGTGTTTTTCACTAGATCTTGGGATAAGATTTACAGATCTAACATTGACTAAGTGGCAGAGATGGCCACCAATGGTTTCAAACCGGAAGAGAAGCTCTATGGTTCGGCCAACTTCAACTCCTGGAAGGCCAAGCTAACAGCCATTCTAGATGAAACTGACTTGGATGACATTGTTTTTGATGTCATTGAAGAGCCAACAAAAAATGCTGGTAGGCTTGCTTACAAGAGGAAACAGGGTAAGCCTAGAAGAATCATCTATGATTATGTCAGAGAGGTAGTGATACCCAACATCACATCTCTAAAGACTGCTAAAGAATGCTATGATACTTTAGTCAACCTATATGAAAGGAAGGCTCCCAGTCAAAAGAGAGTCTTCAAGAAGAGGCTACGAACTTTGAAGTTGAACAAAGATGAAAGCGTTGGTTCCTTCTTCACGAAGATTGCACAGGTAAGAGATCAACTCATTGCTATTGGTATTATTGTTGATGATGATGACCTTATGCAAATAGTGGTTGTTGGTCTCCCAAGCTCTTGGGAAACTTTCATGGCATCCATCAGTGGACGAGAGAATTAGCCAACCTTTGAAAGGCTTTGGCATGATTGCATAGAAGAAGAAGGAAGGAACTCTGGCAAGGTAATCAAGGAGGACAACCTTGCACTTGCAGCGAAGACAAAGAAATTCAAGAAGCCTTTCCCTTGGCAAAAGAAGGGAAAGAAACCCCAAGGTAAGTTTTCTGACATGTCTAAAGTGGAATGTTATAGTGCCACAAGTTTGGACATTTTGCTAGAGACTGCAAGCAGAACAAAAAGAAACCCAAGAGAAGGTTTCAAGCATCTGCTGCAGAAGCAAAGGAAGAAGAAGATGAAGAACCAAAGAAGAAGAAGAAAACCAAGCCTAATAAAACTGATGAGCCTAAAAGAGAGTACTACAAAAAGAAACCCAAGAGAAGGTTTCAAGCATCTGCTGCAGAAGCATGTCACGTCCCCATGCCTCCGACCGGCGAAGAGGACGCAACCACCATGGTGATAACCACCCGGGCTAAGAGCCCCATGAACATGTACAGGCATAAAATTGCTGAAACAGAATGCTTAAACGAATTCTTTAATGTGGAACATGCACACATGAACATTTATCATGCGCAGATGCAAATGTCTATCAGACACAGCCACAATTATGTATCATGCACAGCGGAATTAACATGCATTCAGACAAGCATTCATTCAACATGTTCATTACATTCATTAACAGGAAAATGATTGCAGAAGTAAAATAGGCAAGATTACTTATCTTATAAAAACTCCTTCCACAACCAGCTACGTCGCTGCAACGTTCCACCCAACCATAGGCTAGCGTGCTCCTTAATCTCTCAGCAGCGCTGCCACCCCGAGCTGGGCATGATTCTCCAAGGAATAAGGGAACAAGCAGGCTTACACATAGCCAAGGTTACATAAAAACATAGCCAAGCCAACACAGTTGGGTTTATCAGGCATCAAGGAGTTGGGAAAGGTTAAATGCTAAGCTGGTGAGCTCATCACAGAGCCAAGCACACCTACACCGGAACTAGCCTGACCTCTAAGACACCCACCCACACCCAACACAAGGAATCAGTCCCTTCTCTGCTACACAGTCCCTCAGGCCCTGCATTCCCTTCCAATGTTATTCAGGGGTGGTGGAGAAGAAGGCCAGCCCTCTAGTTCTGTCTGTGTGGTTTCCAGCCACCAGGTTTATCAAGCAAAACTAAGCCCCCATCCCTACTCCTTACACAGTCCAAAGACCAGACATTGTACGTAGGCAACCAATCAGCTGTTACAGCTTAACAGGGGGAAAACAACTCTAAACCATCTACAGCAGTCCCAAACACAATAGCAAACACAGTTCCAACAGGGGAAAACAGCAGTCCGTCCAGGGCTGGAAGAAGGAATTACACAGACCGCCACACAGTTCTTAAGCGTGAAATAACTTCCTACAGGAAATCGTGGATGATAGTGGCCAAACGGCTCCCAATTTGCTGTGTGAGATCCAGCAGAGCAATTGCTTGTGCGTGAGGATGAATGACTCCGTCCCAAGACATAAAGAAACCACAACGAAACACACTGCGTGTGAGAGAACCACAGCAGCACAGTAAATCGTGGATAAAAGAGCACGGCTCTCAGTTCGCTGCATCAATTGGAAAACCAGGAAAAATACCTATGCGTGAGATCCAGCAAATAGAAGATGGTTCATGCACGGAGATGAACAGCAAATCATGAGGCCACGAATTTGGAGGACGTGGGTGTTCAGCACAGGCGTGGAGAGAGTCGAATTGCCCGCGTGAGTGAAGTCAGTCGTTTTTCCCCCGCCATAGTGAAGTCAACCATGGTGGAGTGTGCGTGTGGGTGAGGACTGATAGTCCTGCCACCCCACTCCCAAAGACCATAACTACCTCAACCACCAGCAGCCATTCTTAATGAAAGTGGTTGGGATAAAAACAAGGTAAGAAGACACATGGATTTTCACCCTATTGGCCAAGGTGTGACAAATTCCCCCACCTCCTTATCCTTGGGAAAATCATGCCCCTTTCGATTTAGTTGCCGCAATCGTAGCTGGTCGGGTTCATTTAATTAGTTATAGATGCATATTTACATGATGACCAACATAATATATGTCGCAAGCCCCGATATACCATCGGTGACAATTCAAATCCAAAACATAACATAACCGATCAATGGTGGGGCCTTGGACTTTAGCTCCACACCATGATCATTTACAATATATACATCATGTACATCTAATGCAACGGGGTCAAAACCGGGGTGTTACAAAGCAGAGGAAGAAGAAGATGAAGAACCAAAGAAGAAGAAGAAAACCAGGCCTAATAAAACTGATGAACCTAAAAGAGAGTATTATTTGATTTCTCCTCTAACCAGATCTTTCTGAGATTGTTCCACTTCTTGGTTGGTGGACAGTGGTGCCTCTAGGCACATGATAGGTAACCGTGGAGCTCTCACCAGTTACAGAAAGAAGAAGTTCACCACTCAGGTAGAACTTGCAGATGACTCCACTTACAAGATTGAAGGAGTTGGCTCAACTTCACTTCAACTTGACTCAGGTATGATTCTTCATATTGATGATGTTCTTTATGTTCCTAGTTTAAAGAAGAATCTTTTATCTGTTGTTGGTTTAGAAGACAAGGGTTACAGAGTCCTCTTCATGGACAAGAAAGTCTTTTTATGGGCAAAAGACACAGACCTAAGCTCAGCAATACAAATTGGGGTTCAAAAGGGAGGCCTTTACAAGGCTTCTGAGGATTTCACTCATGCAGTTGATCCATGTGAGTTGTGGCATAGAAAGTTTGAACACCTTCACTGCACAACACTCCCAGGCTTACAGAAGTTAGTCAGCAGAGATGTGGTCTTCCATGAGAAAGTTGTGTTTCAACACAACAGCTTTCAAAGGAAGATGAAGTACCTCCACTAGAGCTTCCAATTTCAGAAACTCAGAGGGAGGAAGAGGAATTTGAGGATCAAATTCCAGATGTTCCTAAGAACACTGAAAGTCTACTAGAATAACTGAAGTTCCTCCTTCCAAAAGGAGACCAGCTCGGTACCAAGAAATGGTACAAGAAGGCGAGAGGCTTAAAGCTCCTCTCGGGACTTTCAGAGAAAGACCACAGAAGTACTCAGGTCTTATGAATCAGCTTGACGATACAAAACCTCCATCATACAAAGAAGCAACAAGTCAACAGGTATGAGTTGATGCCATGATTGAAGAGTACAATTCAATCATGAAGAATGATTTATGGGAAGTTGTTCCCAAACCAATAGGAAAGTCAGTAATGACAATTGCTCATGTTGCCAAGTATACTACCTTTAGAACCATCATTTCACTTATTGCATTATCCGGATGGAAGTTACATCAGACAGACGTAAAGACAGTCTTCCTCAATGATAAGATTAAGATGAAAGCTTATGTTGAACAACATGAAGACTTTGTGAAGAAAGTCTTGTTTGCTCCAAGAGTTTGGTATGCAAGGATGGATGGATTGCTCCATGACTTGGAGTTTTCCAAAAGGACAGCAAAGTCTAAATTGTACTTTGAGGTTGTTCATAATCATGTCTTGATACTTGTTCTATATGCATATGACTTGTTCCTTACAGGTGTTGAACAATTGATAGAACAGTGTGAGAGGGAGCTTACCTCTAAATTCAAGATGAAAGATCTTGAATTAGTGGATTACTTCCTTGGCTTAGAAGACTAGCGAAAGCCATACAACATCTTCTTGACACAAGGAAAGTATGCAAGAGACATCTTGCAAAGAGTTGGGATGCATGATTGCAAGTCTATGGGCGTAGCCATGACATCAACTTAACAAAGTTGGGTGACTCGGCTACCAATTCACAGAGTATGGACTCTACTCTGTATAGACAACTTTTTGGATCTTGGATGCACCTCGTGCATACGAGACCAGACACAGAGAATGCTCTAAATCAGTGCATGTCCAACACTTATGGACTCGGGGTTACTTCCAACAGTGGAGTAATGTCATTTGGATATACTGATTCAAATTGGGCAGGGAGTGCAGTTGACTGGAAAAGTACCTCTAGTTATTACTTCAGTATGGGATCAACAATGATCCCTTGGGCCAACAGGAAGCAGGATTCCATAGCTCAGAGTATAGCTGCGGCAGAGTATATTGCTACAAGTGATGCCTGCAAAGAAACAGTTTGGCTCAGAAAATTGTTATCTGATATGCTCAAGGGAAAGTTTGACTCAACGATCATCCATTGCGATAATCAAAGTTGTATAAAACTTTCGGAGAACCCAGTGTTTCATGATAGATCGAAACACATTAAAATGAGGTATCATTTCATCAGAGACCTAGTGCAAAGAGGTGCTCTAAAGTTGCAGTACATTCGTACAGATGAACAGATTGCATATATCTTGACCAAGCCTCTGGCAGCATCAAAGTTCGTGTACTTTCATGACAAGCTTGATATGGCAGAGAATGCCTCTCTCACTGAGAGGGAGTGTTGATTTTTCTGAGCAGCATTAAGAGCCATTCTCTTAGGAGAATGGGGCCACCTGGTCCAAGACCACAACGAAGACTCAACCAAGTGTTGAGTGACCATTCTGTTGAATGGTAGATATCTAGCCTGGGACCATGATACAGACCCAGCTCTGCCCTAGGTAGACTCAACCCAGTGTTGAGTGACCATTATGTTGAATTGTAGACATCTGGTCCAGGACCACGATGTGGACCAATCTAGTACTGGTAGACTCAGCTTAGTTCTGAGTAGCCATTCTCTTGGAGAATGGAGGCGCTTGGTCTGTTACCAAGTATTTGACCTGGGGTCAAATTATGCAGCCATGGCTGAGGCACCTGGTCTGTTACCAGGAAGGCACTGTAAGCCCTACACTTGGTTTAGGCATGTGTGACACTCTTACCCTTGATCTATGGGCTTTGTGTACTTCTCCAAGGCTTAGCTACCCTTGGTTAAGTTACCCTAGTACCTGATCTAGGTGTCACATACAGTGTGAGATAAAAGCATTAGTAACTCTCTTGGTTTATGATGATGTACTTTTGGAATCAAAAAGTACCTCAGGTAATAACCACAGGGGCACTTGGAAAAAGGCTAAAGTCAAAAGTCAAAAATACATAAGGACTTTTGGACCACGGGTAAAGTCAAAAATACATAAGTACTTTTGGACCACAAGTGAAAGTAAAAATACATAAGTATTTTTGGACCACAGGAAATGGACCAAAAGTGAAAGTCAAAAACACATAAGTACTTTTGGACCACAAGAAAAGGACTTTTGGTAAAAGTTAAAAATACATAAATGACCTTTTAGACTACTGAAAAATACATAAGTATTTTTGGACCACAGGAAATGGACCAAAAGTGAAAGTCAAAAACACATAAGTACTTTTGGACCACAAGAAAAGGACTTTTGGTAAAAGTTAAAAATACATAAATGACCTTTTAGACTACTGAAAGGTAAAAAGGTAAAAGTGAAATTAGGAAAAGAATAAAATATTATTATTTTGTCTTTCCTAATTTTGGTCCACTTACAGGTGACTAAAGGCTGTAAAAGAAGATCAAGCCAATTCATTATCACACACACACTTGCTCTCATAGGCATAGCAGCTCCATGAGAAGATCTTACAGGTTTGAAGAAGAAGTTAATGATTGTACCCTAGCATGGATGAGTCTAGCTAGGGCATCATCATTCATGTGAAGTTAAACCCTCAGCTAGGGTTCCATCTGTGATCCATATTTAGATCTAGGGCAGCCACCTTCAGATCTTCAGATCCAGGGCAACATCTATCAGATCCGGGCAGCCAGAGTTGTTCTTGGGTAGACTTCTCTTCCTTCACGGGCTGCCCCATTTTCTTTCTGGCATTTCCATTAGGGCTCGACCCTCTTTGCTCCTTCTCTCGGGCTGAGTCTTCACGGCCTAGGGCCACCTTCAGAGAACCCGAGAGGGTTAGGGCTGCCTGTGCAGACCCTTGGGCTGCCCGTGCAAACCCTCGGGCTGCTACAGCAAGCCCTCGAGCTGCTAGCAACCTGCCCGTAAGGGCATCCGGGTCTGCAGCAGACCCTAAGGCTGCCAACAGACAGCCTGTAAGGGCTGCTGTGTATGCAGCACACCCTCCCGGCAGTCACCAAGCCATTCTGGGCAGCCACCAGACATTCCGAGCAACAGAGAATTAAATCCAGGCAGTTCGGGCAGATTAGATCTACCATTCAGGCAGGTGACGAAGGCTAACAGAAAATTCGGGCAGAGAGGAAAAGCATTCAGGCAAGTCAGACAGAGATCTGGGCAGGTAAGAAAATTCCTGGGCAGCTGTCTTAATTTCTGGGCAGTCAATTCTTGGTTTCCGGGCAGGCCCTAACTTTTCTGGGCAGAGCTGATAATTAGTTGTGCAGACTGTTTTTGTACAGTTTTGATTATCTCTGAGCAGATCTGGAATTTGAGGACCTCAAGTTTGAAACCCTTATTCTTATTTTTGCTAAGAATATTTTACTGTAAATTGTGGTCAAACCCAGATTGGGGTTTGAGGAATTTTTTGAATAATTTCCTAAGTCATCTCATTTACGAGATGAGCTACTAATGCTTTTTGAGGTTTTTGTCCTTTGAAGGTTTCCCCAGTGAAAAACTCTTGTGTCCATTGTGCTAATGTGATGAATGTTATTTTACTATACTTGTTATCTGTTTAAGTTAATCTGCAAATTTTTAAGTGTTTCTGCTAATGCTAAAATTCAACACAAGAAACAAAGAAACTACCACTAACTGTTTTTTTTTAATTCAAGTCTTTATTTAAAATCCTCTAACCATTTTCTAACTAAATGTCTGGGAACAACTGTTAATGCTTCAGCTTTAGCATGTGACCAATCCATCACATCGCTAAACCTTTGGTTTAAGTGCTTGGTCCTCATGCACCTACATCACTGGCCCAAAGGACTCTAGGGTTATTTCCTCGTGGTTTGGTGTTTTGATGCTTATATCTCTCTTGGGGTTTTCCGTTGGTGGTTGTTTCTGGCAGGCGATGTTTGAATTGGTTAGGATTTGGGCTCCTCCCTATTGATCTCTAGCAGGGGTAGGGCAGTGCCTTGGTGTGGTTTGGGGTCAGGCGATCTGTGTTTGTATTTAAGAAGAAGGTAGAAGATGTGGCTACAGCTAAGTTGACAAAATTGGTTTAGGGTCAGGGAACGTGCAGGTTGATATTCGAGACCTACAAGCTACTCTGCACAGGACGAATTCCCAATTAGACGGTGTTATGTCCGTTATTCACAAGGTAACCATTCATGTTTCCTTGTTGGACCATTGGTTTGATGATTTAGAGGACCAGGTTCGTGTTCAGAGTGCTCAGATTGAAAAACTGACCATCACTGTGAATTTACACCATGATATGCTAGTTGGCTGTCAATCTAGGGATACTACGAAAAGACCAGGGACGAAGAATCTGTTTACAAGTCAACCAATGCCATTGTTGAAATTCAAGTTCCCCCAATCAGTATGAGGATAATAGAGATGTCTAGGGTTTTTGTGTGGCTTCACCTCTGGTTTTTTTACTATTCATGACCTATTTTTGTGTTTTCTTGCTCGGTCAAGTTGTCAATGTCAAAGTTTAATGTACTATAGCAATATTTGTAAACACTGTAGCAGTCTCTAGGCTGCAAGTTGATGAGAAATTGCAGGGCATAGCTCTGTTGAACACTGAGTTGGTTTGTTTTTTGAAAATCTACATATCCATTTGGTTGTTTTCATCAGCTTTTTAATATATATTTTACATGCATTTGCTATAAAAAAATGAACTAATCCCCAACTTCTCTTCTCTATATAGATAGGGATGCCCTGTCACATAAAAGTGAAGTTGATTCTGCCCCATCTCACGCAAAAGTCTAACCACGGGAATTAAACGGACAAACCCGTATCCTTCCTTCTTGGTGAGTGGAAGTGGAGAATTCAAAAGACATTACAAAGCCATGAACTCAAGCCACCCTCTTATAGAGAAAAGGCTGCCAATTTGTTCGTTCTAATGGATTACACGGATCATTCTCATTCAATTTGTTCGTACTAATGGATTATCCTTCTTGGTGAGTGGAAGTGGAGAATTCGAAAGACACTACAGAGCCATGA
This sequence comes from Pseudotsuga menziesii, assembly GCA_001517045.1. NCBI lineage: Eukaryota > Viridiplantae > Streptophyta > Pinopsida > Pinales > Pinaceae > Pseudotsuga > Pseudotsuga menziesii. Next base: position 152,983 of record LPNX010742758.1, read on the forward strand.
ACTCAAGCCGCGCTCTCATGGAGAAAAGGCTGTCAATTTGTTCGTTCTAATGGATTACACGGATCATTCTCATTCAATTTGTTCGTACTAATGGATAAACGGATCATTCTCATTCTCTATGGAGTCGAACATTTTGATAATAAAAAAAGTGTGGCTATTCATGCCGTACAAAAAAATTATGAGTTTTGATTGATATAAAACATTGAATCCATTTTTATCAAATCAAGGATATAGATTTTGAGTGGTAGGATTCATGCCATACAAAAACTTATTTTCATGGATATAAAACTTTGAATCAAATTTAATAACTTATAGATATAGAATTAATCAATTTTGATAATTTAAGTCAATTCAAAATTGAAAAAAAAATCTAAAGATCATTATTCCACTATGTACAAACTAACACGCTGCATAAGTCCTGGTAAGTGAATGCCTATATAGATCAAACAGCAGGTGGATTCTTTTGGTGACAGTTTTTTAATGTCACCAAAAGTGAAATTGGTGACCGTTCTTTAATGCCTATCACCAAATCACATATTGCGTAATTAAGTAGGTTAAGCTGCAATGATAAAGGGTCTTTATGAATCTAGAACTTTTGGAGATTCACTTCCATTCCACAAATATGTGAAATTGGTGACCATTCTTTAATGCCCATCACCAAATCACAAATTGCATAATTAAGTAGGTTAGGCTGCAATGATAAAGGGTCTCTATGAATCTAGAACTTTTGGAGATTCACTTCCATTCCACAAATATGGAGAAAATAACACCGCTAGGTATCAATGTTATTCTAACACCTATCTACGTAATCATTATTCCACCATACACAAACATTGAAAACCCCAGTACAACTCTGCTTTCTACCAAATTTTGTCAGATTTTTATCTACGTAATCATTATTCCACCATACACAAACATTGAAAACCACAGTACAACTCTGCTTTCTACCAAATTTTGTCAGATTTTTATCTAAAATTTCTGTCAAATTTTTATCACCATAAAAAGTTACACACATTAATAAGCATAATGGATTTTTTTCATAGCTTCCCCAGAAAAATATTTTTAAAACATCGATTTCTTTTAACTTCAAACACTCTTCTACCATTATATGAATTGAAAGTCAAATGAAGTTCACTACCACCCAATTACCACCATTTCTTTTAACTTCAAACACTCTTTTACAATTATATTAATTGAAAGTCAAATGAAGTTCACTACCACCCAATTACCACCATTTTAAATCCGTTCCTTCAACATGAACATATATGATATAGTGCGAATCATAAACATAATTGGTATTAATCAATTGCAGCGAGTGGATCTATGTTCACTTTGCTCCTGGAATGTGGCCAGGAAAGTTGTCAAGGTAAGTCTGAACCTTGACCATAAACTACACACATGCCACTTTGATCATGAAGATGAACACCTTAAAATTAAATATTTAATAAAACTTTACTGCATCTGAAAACAGTATAGCTCAATAGGTCACAGAGGAAAACCCTCGAATCATTACAGCTCAGTGACTGACAGAGGAAGTCTTGGTGCTTAAAAATCAATCTAAAACAACTGAAGTGAAATTTAGAGCGTGAAGAAAAGTGTTAAAAGATACAAGAACCTGACTGCAGCATGTACTGAGGCAACTGGGCAGGATTGTGATTATGAAATGTTCAGATAATAATTATTGTTTTTCATCTGATGAAGGATCCCCTCAATTGTCGACGCAGCTCCTCCTCCACTCCCCCACCCCACTGCAGTTTGGGACATTCCATTGTATTAAGCCACCCCAACAACCTCAAATGTTCAACACCTGGCAACTCCTCTAACTCAGAGCACTTCCTAACCTCTAGTCGTAGAAGACTTGTCAGCTGCGCCAATCCCCGTATGCTCTTCAACTTGATACAATTTGATGCAGCCATCCACTCCAAAGATACCAATGTTTCAATACTTGGCAGCTCCTCCAATTCTGTGCACCCGCTAATGTTCAACCTTTTAAGTTTTGTGAGACCACAAAGCCCTCCTACCTTCCTCAATGCACCACAGCCCCTCAACTCTAGAGTTATCAGTGTTGTTGGCAATGCTCCAACCTCCACCAGACCATTACAATCCTCGATTTTGACATGTTGAAGGTTGAGGCAAACGTTTTCAGGATAGGATACCTCCGAAGCTTCTCTTGAATCGGCTAAGGTTTCAATTTCCCTGCGACCCTTTTTGAAAGGCGGTTCGCTTGGCGGAAAATCCTCTATTTCTAACAGTTCAAGATTGTTCATCCCTTTGATTTTCAATCTTCTCAACTGAGTCAACATTTTAATGCAATTGGGGAAATATCTGAATCCATGGCAAAAGTGTAGCTCCAAATCCTCTAATCTCCTCAGAGAACCGAAAGAGGGTGGCAGCATTTCCAACATTTCGCTTCCTAAATGCAAAATCTTCAAATTACTAAGCTCTCCCAGAGCATCTGGCAATTCTTTTAAGCGTTTACATAACAAATGCATTTCCTGCAAGAACTCTTGATGTGCAACTTGCGGAGGCAATACTTCAATTTCATCACAATGTGAGATATTCAGGTATTCAAGTGTGTTGATCTTTGCAAGGATTTCGCTGGAGATGGTCAACTGCTGGCAATTTATCAAACACAGAGATTTAAGTCGTATCAAATTCCCGAAGGAAATTGGAAGACTCTTTAAACTGGAACAGTTTGTCAAGGTAAAAGCTTGGAGTTTCGTTAAGCTGCCAAACGAATCTGGGAGCATTTTCAAATCCGAGCAGTTGGACAAATCGATAATTCGGAGATTCATTAAGTTGCCAAAGGAGTCTGGAAGCCTCTGCAAATGGGAGCAGTCAGAAAAATTAATACGTTGGAGATTCGTTAAGTTCCCAAAAGAATCTGGAAGTCCCTTTGAGTTCCCAAAGGAATCTGGAATTCCTAAACGGGAGCAGTTAGACAAGTCGATAAGTTGAAGGTTAGTTAAGTTGCCAAAGGAATCTGGAAGACTCTGCAAAAGAGAGCACCACTTCAAGTCAATTTTTTGGAGGTTGGTTAAGTTACCAAAGAAATCTGGAAGCTCCTGCAGATTGGAGCAGAAGGCCAACTTAATCTGTTGGAGGTTCCTTAAGTTTCCAAAGAAATCTGGAAGGGTTTTCCAATAGGACCAGTGGGATAAATCAATGTGTCGGAGGTTCGCTAAGCTGCCAAAAGAATCTGGAAGAATCCGCAAACGGTAGCAGTCTGACAAGTTAATACGTTGGAGATTCGTCAAATTTCCAAAGGAATGTGGAAGCTGATTTAAACGGGAGCAGAAGGACAAATTAATGCATTGGAGGTTCCTGAGGTTTCCAAAGGAGTCTGGAAGCATCTGCAAGTCGGAGCAGTGAGACAAATCAATACGTTGGAGGTTCCTTAACTTCCCAAAGGACTCTGGAAGCACACGGCCAGAACGGTAGGACAAGTTAATGCATTGAAGGTTCCTTAAATTTCCAAAGGAATCTAAAAGCAAAGGTGAACAATTGGACAAGTCAATACTCTGGAGGTTCGTTAGGTTGCCAAAACAATCTGGAAGCACAAACAAACGGGAGCATTTGGACAAGTTAATATATTGGAGGTTCATTAAATTGCCAAAGGAATTTGGAAGCGCCCCCAAACGGGTGCAGTTAGACAAGTCAATGCGATGGAGGTTTGTTAAGTTGCCAAAGGAATCTGGAAGCACCTCCAAACCGGAGCAGTTGGACAAATCCATAAGTTGGAGGCTCGTTAGCTCGCCAATGGAATCTGGCAGCGAATCCATCCCTGACCGTTCCTTAAATCCAAGTATTCCACCTCCTTGTCTGGTTTATCTCACAAGAAGTTGACCTGAAATGTTTTGAGCTGGATCTAAAACTCCAGTTCCTGAAAACCCAGAGAGGATTCAGATCCACTCATTATCCTGCCTCACGGTTAGCCCTCTGTTCTCCACAGAGTTCTGCCAGCAATCCCAGCCTGTATTTCCTGCCACTATGTGCTCTGTGGCCACTGACAGAGATAAAAGTGGTCCATACAAACAGTGCTCGAAACAAGAAACAGAGGGTTACGGCACTTCAGAAATGAACCGCTAGAATTTGTATTCTGATTATTATTGAGAACAGCATCTAACAGAATAAGGGTTTCAGCAAAACCACACAGAAAATACAGTGATGACGAGGTGAAAAGATAAAACCCACTAGAGGCATAATAACTCCACCACAGCAGTGCCTAGCTTCTTGTATTGATGAAGGGCAACAGAGAGATACAGATTAACATTTACCATCACAATGGCATTCAAAATGTGCTTACAGTAACTGAGTAACATCCAGAAAATAGAGAGAATTAAAGGGTCTCAGGAAGAGAGCAGGGAACCTTCAGTCCTATGCTTCGGTCTCCTAGACGATCTCTGAAACGGAGCGTTCCCTTCACTTTCTCTCGCTGCTTCCGAATGGATCGTAAGCTTCGGTTCCTGGAACAATGTCTGCAATGGCGTCTGAAACAGTCTCTTCCACCACAGAATCTTTTCCCCAAAGCTCCTTTTCTGCCTTCATTCAGATCCCCATTTTTTTATATATCACATTTATTTATTCGGATTTATTCATCCTTTATAAACCAGTTAATGGCCGCGGCCGGAGAAACCCCTGAAAATTTCGTGGCAGCGAAAGAAAAGTGACTAGCAATTTCTTGGAAGCACCAGGAAAGTAACTTGCGAATGAAGTAAAATAAAAATAAAAATGGTGAAGTCGTCTTTTCTCGATGTTCTTTATTAAGACAAAAAAAAATACCTTTTTAATTTTTATATACATTAAGAAATAAGCAAAGGTTAAACAAAATAAAATAAGCAAAGGTACAATGTAAAACCAAATAAAATAAATGTAGAGCACAGTAAACTTTATGTAGTAAAAAAAATGAAATGGGATGTTATAAGGGTTTTTCTTTTATTGAAATTTTATGAAGAAAATAATTATATAATAAAAAAATTCGGTATTTATTTTAAGTTTAGTTAAGAAAAAATTATTCACTATTAAAGATGTAATGGATAAAGTTTTGTTTAAATAGAAAAAATGATAAAATGTTGATGCAAATAAAGAGAATATCACAAATTGTGCATTGAAGGTTAAGCAAGTAATACACTTAATTATTTTCACTTGCTATTATTTATTAGCATTTGCACCACTAGGTGCAAAGGAATGCTGAGAGGATCAACATAGTTTGTCGTGGCTCTCCAACTATATTATAAGGCTATGTGCAATAATAAATGTGCTCCAATATATTTGTGAAGAAAACCATCTTATACAATAGATAACTGCAATGATAAACTAACCATAGCTGATTGCATTAGTCCCCCTATTCTTCCCCGTATTTTTCCCAGCTTAATCCCGCTACACAAAAGGTAAAACTCTATACAATTTTTTGTCATAAAACAACATAAGTTTCAAATCTACAGAGTTCCAAAACACATTTATTCGTTGTTACTTTGTGTCCTATACAGTGGCATGATCATAATCAAGCAAACTGAGTGTCTACATGGGTGGCATAATATTCTTTTTTTAAATGCTGAATTGAGGTCAATTGGATACACGTACTTGTAGGTGGGGCATGAAGGAGAAGCCTTCTAAAACATCACAAACATGTGACACTGTGCACAGACCACTTCAATCATCTCTCTGTTATTTTCATCAAAGAGATCAGACAAGTTCTTCCTTCCAGAAGCAAGTTCTTCCTTTTGTTGTTGCTTCCATAACTTACCAAATGCTACAAGAGTTGACCGTATGAACTCTTGCTAGAATGAGACCATGTATGCTTTAATTCTCTTGCAAGGAAAGTGTAGCATGGACTTCTTGAAAAAACAGGAAAAATAGAGAATTAATGACCTTGCTTATAGAATTTTAGACAAAACGAAACATGCCATCAAGTGAATACTTGTTAAAATAGACCTGAGTAGTTGTTACCAATTGAGGCAAAGTAAAGTGGCCTTGAGGACGATCCATTTTGCATGCTTGATGATCATCAATCATGGTTGACGACGAATTTATAGGAATGGTGGTCTCTACAAACCTGAAGGAAACAAACCTGAAGGTGAACTCGATGACAACAACAACGAAAAAAAAACATGAATAAAAGAAAAACACAATATGTATTAAAGAACAAAAATATAGAAGGAAACTAACCTGTAGGTCTAGACATTGTTTCCATTCTAGAGGCAATGGAGACTCAACTTGAAGCTCAACACCAATACTTCAGTTTCAATTTCTATCCACTGACACCAATCTCATCACCATGTTAAAATAGACCTGAGTAGTTGTTGGCAGTTGAGGCAAAGTAAAGTGGCCTTAAGGATGATCCATTTTTGCAAGCCTGATGATCATCAATCCTGGTTGATGACAAATTTATAGGAATCCCAGTATCTACAAACCTGAAGGCGAATTCAATGACAACAACAACGAAAAAAACCATAAATAAAAGAAGAACACAATATGTAATCAAGAAAAAAAATAGAAGGAAACAAACCTAAAGGTCTAAACATTGTTGCCATTCTAGAGTCAGTGGAGACTCAACGTGAAGCTCAATACCAATACTTGACAATTTCAATTTCTATCCACCGACACCAATCTCATCACCATGTTTAGAATTGCATGAATTCCAACTCCATTTTCTCTTCTTAGATACATCTTCAAACATCTTTTTAGATCTTGCAAACCTCTATTAATAACTCATCAAATATAAGGTATGTTAGGCTAGGACTTCCAATTAAGTATTTGTAATTACAACCAATAATTAAAAGAAAAACAAACATACAAGTAAAATATATTTATATAATTATAATATAACAAACATTATAATCTTGATTGACTCTTTCCATCCTGTGAGTAAAATACATTTACCATGGCCATCTACCATGAGTAAAATACATTTATATACTAGTTCCCCCTTGTTATTTTCCTTTTTCCACATCACCAATGAAATAGCTTGAGATTTCCCTAACCCTAACACATTAGTAGTTAGGTAGACAAACTTGACCATCAATGTCACCTTTTTATGGTTTTCATGTGTGATGTGCATGGGCCTGCCTCCTCCTATACTCATACATCTTTGTAAAAAAATGAGTAAGCTCAACCAAGTTATGAGATTGACTAGAAACCAAAGTTGTTGTGGATGGATTCTGAGACAAGACAATCTCATACCTATCTCCATATAAGCACATTCCTTCTGCCATCAACTGCCAAAACATGGCTCCTCCACCTACTCCTCTCCTGCTAGCAAAAGCATATACATGTCTATATACCATATAAAGTAAATGGTTTCTCTCCCAAGCCAAATCCATGGTCTTTGTAAGATTTCCCAAACCCTACAAACAAAACTGGTTTCTTCAATATTATGCTTCCATCTTCCATATGGATATCTATCCAGCTATGCAAAAATGAAAGTTGGGCCTCCTTGTCTGATCCATCAAGCCTTTAAAGTTCAAATCACAGTTCAATATATCAGTAGAAGCTCTACATCATCATCAACTAAGGCACACATGTTGCTATAATAATGTGTTGGTTGCATGTAAGTTTACATGAATCAATGTAGGACCAGTGTTGACTCAATCAATTCCTCATGTTGGACCCAAAATCTCAATTATACATAAAAGTCTATAACACAGATCTAACTTTGTAAAAACATGTCATTCTCAAACTTTTAATCACTCCAATACAATATAAATATGAGTTAAAAAGATAAAGACTTAGCAAATGTCAGGATAGGAATGAACAGTTGCAAAATCAATTCCTTTGATTCGGTTATTGGTGATGAAATATGTCCCCACATAGAAGCTTGGATTGATCTCGGTTTTGTATTCTCCATAAAATCCTTCCAAACCAGCCTCCAGAAGATGGTTTCAATCAATGGATTTAACATGGCTAGTCATCTCCTCAATCCATCCCCATTTTCTCATCATAGCCGAAGAACTACCATGTTTACTCATAACACACACACACAATCGTTATCAAAATAATTAAGTACTAGAAAGCATAATTATAAACAGAACCCTAGCAAACTATTAATATACAAGATCTGATAATTGTGTTGTTCAACAATAGAAACAAGACCTTAAACACAACATCCTTGTTTGAATCTCTAGTTACATTTGTTTTCCATTTTTTAGTTTTGATTCAAAGACAAATCAAGAAATTGGAAATTAATACTTTATTCTTAGATATGAGAAAAACAAACCTTCAAACCCTCTATCAAAGGGAAGAGATTTTACCAAATACCTGTACAATGTATACTCATGTGCAAGGTATACTATTGTGCAAGGTATAATCATGTGCAAGTCTTCAACAAACAAAAAAATTGAAGTTTCAGGGATGTTCTTTCATCCTCGAACTCCTTGTTCCATGATACATATGAAAACTCCCATCCCTCTCTCTCTAAGGGAAGAAAATTTACCAAGTAGCTATACAATTTTAGTCTGAATAACTCCATCGAATTTGGAGGTGCCAACTTCATAATTTTGGAAAAAATCAAAGTCAAGTCATCTTTGAACTAATCGTATGCAAGGTATACTCTTGTGCATGTCTCCGAGATCAAAATATTGAAGTTTTCATTATGTTCCTTCGTCCTATAAACTTCAAATTCCTTGGGAATAAGGCAATCAGCTTCGCAATAAACCAACACCAAGGTTGAGGCCTTTAAGAGTGTTAAGAACTGAATGAATATGACAAATGGCAAGGCCAAATAGACTAACTATCCACCATCGCATCTATCACATTAAAGAGTAGTGGTTCAACAATCAATTTGAATATGTGGTTGTGCATCCTCTTCATATATTATAAATCTGTGCACTGAAGCTATGAAGCAGCATGTATGAAACACATTGTCTATTTTTTGTGACCTATACTATGTCCGCTACGACAAAAGAGCGTCTAAGGAGGACAGGAAATTGCCAAACCCTGACTGGTTGTGGCCATGAAATTGCCAATAATGGTTGTAGAGGAAGGGAAAATGATCTAGAAAGGGCCCATCACTATGCGCACATCTAGAGAGAGTTCATCACTGGACAACACACCTGAAGAAATCTCATTAGTGGATATCTCATTGGAAGAATAATTGTCACTAGGTTGCATATCCTTGTCAATAGAGGGAAGGTTGGAAGAGACCACTCAAATATGAGAGAATCCCATTGAACAAATAGGCCCATAAGCCCCTAGAGACATGTTATAATACCATAGGGCATTGGAGAATTCGACTCGTGCAAAAATTATTAAGGCAATATGATATTTAACACTTAGGATAACCTTTCCCAGGCCTGAAAACATGGATAACATGTGTATCCAAAAGACTGTTACAATCGGCAAAAAGCTTGCAGCTTATCTAATAGAAATTTTCAAGTAGATACCTACATCCACAGGATCAATAACCAGATCCTAAGTACAACTGAATTGATGAGAAGAGTGCCGATAAAATAATTATTTAACCCCCAAGATCCTAGAATACTGCAATATTTTAATGGTACACAAAACCAAAAATAACCTAAATTTCATGGTAGATTCTCCAAAGTTCATATATGATGGAGCCATGTCTCTAAAATGTAAGTTTGACATGCATTTTCAGGTAGTAACAAGTATTTGGAATTCTTCCATGTCTTATAGCCAATCGCAAATATGTTCTATAGAAAACAACAAAAACAATTCCATGCATTCTTAGTCATTCAAATGGACACCCAATTTTGTTATGTTCAAAATGGAAAGTAACAAAAACAATTCCAAGCAATCTTAAGCGTTTAAAGGGGCACCCAATTTTGTTAATTCTAATAGTAGGGCTAAAGGGAGATAGGTTAGGTAATTTGAGAGAAGATTTTGCTATCCTAGGTTTATATATTTTTGGTTGTAAATATATCCTTTTCCCTTAGAAGCCAAATTCAAAAAAAAATTATATGCTATGAATATCTATGATCATGTGTAATATAAAATCAAGAAAAATTAATGTCATTATCTTCTTGTTATCTTGTCACAAGAGTGTGCTCCAAAATTCCCAAAAAATGTACAAGGCAACACAAAATCAAATCATTATAAATTATAGCGATATTCCCATAAAAAGATGTATGATACATAACCAATCCAACAGGAATTTTGGAAAATGTGCCTTCCAAAAAGGTAGTTTGTGAGGAGAAGGATACATTTACATAATATCTACATCCCAACTACTAACCCTTCTATAAGAGTCAATTGAACTTGAAAAAACAACTTTGTTAACAAATTATATGAAGTTCAACTTGGATCGAGGAAGAAAAAAAGAGGAAAAAGGATTCAATGAAGATTAAAACTTTGTATTTTGATAACAATGGAAATATACTTTTTTACGCAACTAATTAGAAGTATTAGGTCAGCAGCAGAGATGTTGCAAATAGGCACCAACATCAAATTCACTTTCCAGGTAAAATTCAATTATTATGAAGATCTTCCTTATAAAAGTGACTAAGATACCTTGTAAAAGTGACTAAGATCAAAACTTGAATTTCAATAGCGATGAACATAGAAACCATACAAAATGAAATAAACATCATATATCTGACAAAAATGTAGAATATTATATCTTTAGAAAAGGTCCAATTCTGCTAATGGCGTTGTAACGTCCCCATGCCTCCGACCGGCGTAGAGGACGCGACTACACGCTTATCAGACCGACTAAGAGCCCATGAACATATGTATGCATAAAAACTTGCATAGACAGAATGCTTGAACATGCAAGTTGAACATTTATCATGCATAGATGCAACTACTTATCAAACACAGCCGAAATATCATTCATTCAAACAAGCATTCATTCACATGTTCATCATTTTAATTATCAGTAAATATAGAATTGCAGAGGTAAAATACACAAGATCACTTATCTTATGATGAACTCGATCTGCAACCAGCTACGTCGCTGCAACGTTCCACCCAACCATAGGTCAGCGTGCTCCTTAATCTCTCAGCAGCGCTGCCACCCCCGAGCTAGGCATGATTCTCCAAGGAATAAGGGAACTAGCAGGCTTACACATAGCCAGGATACACAAAACACATAGCCAAGCCAACAAAGTTGGGTTTATCAGGCCATTAAGGAGCTGATGAAGGCAATTTGCTAAGCTGCTGAGCCCATTACAGAGCCAAGAACACCTACACCAGAACTAGCCTGACCTCTAAGACACCCATCCACACCCAACATAAGGAATCAGTCCCTTCTCTGCTACACAGTCCCTCAGGCCCTGCATTCCCTTCCAGTGCTATTCAGGGGTGATGGAGAAGAAGGCCAGCCCTCTAGCTCTGTCTGTGTGGTTTCCAGCCACCAGGTTTATCAAGCAAATCTAAGCCAAAATCCTTACTCCTCACACAGTCCAAATACCAACCATTGCACTCAGGCAACCAATTTAGCTATTACAGCTTAAACAGGGAAACAATTCTTGAGTCATTCTTGGCCCTATCGTGGCCAAAATGACTCTCAAGCAAATTTACAACAATTCCCCAGCACAACAGCAACCACAATTCCAACACAAGGAAATCAGCAGTCCGTCTAGGGCAAATAAGTAAGCGGGAAAGAAAAATTTACACAGACTGCACCCAGTTCTTGAGCGTGAAATGGCTCCCTATAGGAAATCGTGGCAATAGCAGCAAAACGGCTCCCAGCTTGCTGTTTGTGAGGAGGATCAGACAAAATCGTGAATGGAAAATGCACCAGCAGCTCTCAAAACGTGAGGAAAACAACCCAATCCCCAGCACTACAAAAACGACCTCCCATCCATGGGAAAAATGAAGCCAGCAACCAAAAACGTGGAATGAAAAACACAGGAAAAACTCCAGCTGCTCCCAAAAGCCCCAACGTGAAGGAGAATGGTGAGGAAAAATGGAAAAACGTGGATGCATGGCAGAATGGCATACGTTTTTGGGCATTTTCCTTGACAAGGAAGTCAGAACACGTTTTTCAAAAAATGGTTCTCTGCCCAATTCGAATTTTTGCCCATACTCTTCCCATTCCATGCAATAACTAACTCAACCACATTCTGGCAGAAATAAATGATTGGGGAAGAAGACAAGAAAGGTAGTTGACAGTTTGATGGGTCCTCTCATAGACATTTGGCTTCTCCCCATTGGCCCAATAGGTTAAATATTTCACCCCCCCTTATCCTTAGAAAATCATGCCCCATTCAATTTGGTTGCCGCGACCGTAGCTGGTTGTGTATATTTTTATTATAGATGCATATTTACATGATGCTGAAACTTAATATGTGCCGCATGCCCCGATATACCATCGGTGACAATTTAAATCCCAAAACATAGCATAACCGATCAATGGCGGGGCCTTGGCCTTTAGCTCCACACCATGATCATTACAATATATACATCATATACATCTAATATAACGGGGTCAAAAACCGGGACATTACAGGCGTGAAATGCATATATCTAAGCAGGCAAAACACAAGTCAGAGCTTTTTTCCTAATCTAGTATCCAACAGGAATTAAGTGAATTATAGTTGTTCAATGATTGACTTACAAGTTTGATATAGACATCAAAAATGTCATATGAAACATTAGGTTCAAGCGGTCCTTCATAAAGTGCAATTAGTCTACTTAGTTCTATTCTATTACATAATATATACAAACAACACTAGTCATTATGCATTCTATGTAGTATAGCCTTTAGGCTATTCTTAGCTCTGTACTCTGCACTGTAGTTGTACTTGAAAATGATGATTCCACATGAATCCAAAATTTATGTACAGACATGTTTTCAATCTCCATCCATTATGTTGATTCTTTTGATAATTTGTAAAGATAGATACATTTTATCTGCATAACTTAGGCAGGGCAAATCAAATTATGTTTTGAATTTAAGAATAATCTATTCTTCAAATAAAAAACTACTTAGAGAAACATGTTAGGGTATTGAAGGCTACATTGCAGAACACATACTTCCTTCGACTTAGTTCTCAGGTCTGACAAGTATCGGGTATCTATTATGTTAAATTCAATTGGACTTGAACCTGGCCTTGGCGCTTTTTGACAACCGTGCCTTTAGTTGGAGTAGGGAAAATGGTACCCTGGTGAATAGTTCGATACTCTGTCAACTCACCAGTGAAAAAAAGGCCCCTTAACATAATTTTGTAGTTTACTTGTATTTCTCAGAAAATATACTGGGAATAGTGAAGCACAAACTATTGCAGTATACTTGTATGGAAAGAATATGAATCTCAAGTTTTTGAAAGTCGAAAAACAAAGTTAATGGACATATTAGAGTGGCAAATGTCCAAGATTTAATTAAATGCAAATAGTATCTCTAGCCCAAAACAATGTTATTAACACCAAAGAGTAGTCTAAATAGGCGACTTTTTCTCGGGCCTTTTTTATAGAATTTGGCAAGGAATTTTGGGAATTTCAAATAATAATGGTTAAACTTGCATATTTCGGGTGCCTAAGGGTTTCTAAAAACGTTGAAGTTATTTTTGCATTGAAAATATGGTTTGGATTACAAAAAATATCGAATTTAAGACAAAAAAATTCAAACTATAGGAAAGGATTCATGCATTTAGACTCCTCCTAAACACCAACTACAACTCAATAACATCGTAATTGTATCAAGTACAGTCAAAACAACAATAGACATCCTCAACATGAATAGTGTAGATGCCTATGTTCAAATTTCAAAATGTTACCTTACTAACAATTCAATTATCAAGAATCCAATCAGTTGGAATATGAAATTCTTTGTAGTGAAACATTGTTATGCCAAGCATCCCATCGGCGCTCATTTTATCGAGTATTAAGCTTGATCATTGAAAATGGGTGATTGTTCTTGGTGGTGTTAATTGCCAGAGGATTTGCAGGAGAAAGTATTGGCGTGGTTCCCTCTTAAATTAGTTGGTATATTTTGCAATGTGTGTCAAGAATGGAATGTCGTCCTTTCATCCACTAGATTTGGGAGCAGAGGATTTTAAGTAAGTTCATAGTGAAGCTCTCTCGAGGGAAGCCACAATTTTTCCTCATGGAAGTTGAACTTTCTATTGCGTTGCTTGGAAGCTTGCCTGGTCCTCTAGGGATCAACAGAGAATGTGGATGAGAATGAGTATTGCAACATGGAGGAACGATTCTAAGATGCTAATTGCGATGTATCATAGGATGAAGAGTCGAGAATCCCCAGATAAAGAGGGGAACAACCGATAGGCGAACATGTGTATATTCAAGCGATGAAGGTATATAAACGTGGTAGACTTTTATTGGAGTTAGCAACAAGGAATCTGTAATAGTGTTTTGAAAACCGTTTTTCATTGTATAACGTCTTTGACGTATGATTCTCATATGAGTGGCTCACAGTCACGTCTGAGTGCACAAATAATTGAATTGTCATTTCTTTGATAGAAAAAAACCATGTTGATGGCCACATCCTTCACATCTACTTTTTCTCTATTTTCTTCAACAAACATTGTTTGCGGGGTTTAATTCACAACAAACAAAATCTTTGCTTGATCCTCGTATGAAATGCAAATTATAATTATTGATAAAATGCCAAACATCACTTTTCAATACTTAATTATTTGTCAGGGAATACAATTAAATTAAAATTAAGCTCACCTTGTCTCTTGATATGCTTTTGAGCCATTCAACCAATGTAAACATGAATACAATGGTACCTCCTTCCAAATAATCCCCCAATACAATAGTGCCCGCAATGTTTCCATCCCATTAAGCCCATTTAAATATATTATATACACCCATAATAGAATTAATCATGCAAAGGAAAAAGCTTTCAAGCAGACCTAATCTTCTATAGGTTTTACATCAATTACCTGAAACAAGCATCAACGCATTGATATCCAACATGAAATTACAAATGGCCACACAACTCTTTAGCAATGTAGGTAGAATAATTACAAGTATGGCACCTAATTCCACCCACCGGAGAAGATGGTACATATAGTGGAACAAAGATATGGCAAGGAAAAACCCAGAGGTTAAAGTGTAAGGAATCAACCATTTTCTCGTAATTTTCAACTGTCCAACCAGAATAAAACTTGCATCTAACCTTGCTTGATTTAGTGTCTTAACTGTATAAAACCATAACATCATTCATTCTATTTGGTGTTGCATGAAGTAATTCGAATTAGGTAGAAAGGGTAAAGCCACTTAAAACAAAACAAAAATTGCCCCATATAATCAAGAAAGTTATCTAAAGAAGGTGTATTTTAAAACTACCTTAGGATTTGTTCTAGGTTGAGTGAGGGAGCCCACTGTAGGCAATCCTATGTGGCTAGTTTTAACATCTAACCCTCTATAGTAAACCCAAATTTAATCCAACTTGCAATTGGGCAGTTCATAAATATCCACCTCCTGAAGCCTGGTGGGATTATTGACAAACAACCCAACCAAACCTTTTGATCCATGCACTCTCTCTTTAGCGAACTTCAACTTTTGTACCAATATCTCCCAGAGATCCCATAAAAAACTAACTATCCTAACTATCATGTTCTTGGATTTCAGGGAACCCCCAATGATGTACGTCACTTGTTAATATTTAAATATTGACAATATCTAAACTTCTACTTATGACAGAATTTATAACAGAACCACGATAACCCAAGTTACACATAAAACCAATATGTAACAAATAGATCTCTATAGCATTGGAGTGTTTTAGAAAACTATGATAATAGATTTTGAATCAAAACCTAATCAAGCCTAAAAGTAAGTCTAATCTATCTGTTAGGTCTAGCTAAACTATCACATTTATTCATAGCAACTTCCCAAACCAGGATCATGATAGCCCAAGTTACACAAAAAAAATATAACAAACAGATCTCTATATCAGCAAAGTATTTTAATAAACTATTGGTAAGAAAAATACAATAACAGATTATGAATCAAAACTTGATCAAGCAAATGGTAAGTTAGATCTATCAATTGGGTCTCACAAAGGTGGTTGGGGAGGAGAAATGTTATTTTCTCCACCCAAGTTCAAATCCCACTTATGACATGTTTCACTCTTTGTGAGCCAATTGTTGTTGAGGTTGTAATTCATGAGAGATATATACCTTTGCTTACAGGCTGGAGGCTAGGGTGTTTCCTTACATGTTATAAAAACACTAAGTCTGATCTAAATAAACAAGAATGTTTGCTCTATAATTCTAGAGTTAACACACAATAACATAAACAAATGACAATCATTAAAAGTAATATATCTAAAACATCACAATCCATAGCATTGAAGTGTCAACTAGACCTTTCACTTATATGAACTTTCAGAAACGAGTTTCAGTTATATGAACTTTCAAAAACAAGTTTCAGTTATATGAACTTTAGTTGTAATTTCTCTAGTCGATAAGGAACCTAAGTTGTAATTTCTCTAGTTGATATTGAACTACTTTTTCCAAGTTTGTTATATATCTTTTTTCCAATTTTTTCAATAAATAATAAATATATATTTTTTGGAGAAAAGAGAAACATAAAAGAAAGATGATTATCACTTGAAACCTGTCTTTCAGAAAATCTTTTCCAAAAAACAATAATTATTTTGCAAATGGACCACTTAAATCCCATCACTCATTAAGAATATTTTGAAGAAGGATGAACCCAATGAATGGAAAGAGATTGCAATGTTACCTGTCAAATTCATGGTGCCATCTGATACATTGGCCCTGACTTCTTTCTTAATTGCTAAGGATTCTCCTTTCTAGTTACTTTCATCCAGTGAACTACTTCTATACATGACAATACCATATAGTGGTATCATCTCCACTGCTTTGATAGAAAAAAAATTGTTGATGGACACATCTTTTACAAATACTTTTTCTCTAGTTTCTTCAACAAACATTGTTTGCAGAGCTTAATTCATAACAGACAAAATATCTAGTTGAGCCTAGTAGGAAATGCAAAGTAGAATTGTTAATAAAATTCCAACCATCTATTTGCAATACTTACTTATCTATCAGGGATTACAATAAAATTAAGCTCACCTTGTGACTCGATCTGCTTTTGAACCATTCAACCAATCTAAACATGAATACAATGGTACCTCCTTCCAAATAATCCCCCAATACAATAGTGCCTGCAATTGTTTCAATCTCATTAATCCCATTTAAATATATTATATACACCCATGATAGAATTGTTCATGAAAAGGAAAAAACTTTCAATCACACCTAATCTTCTATAGGTTTTACATCAATTATCTGAAACAAGAATCAACACATTGATATCCAACATGAAATTACAGATGGCCATACAACTCTTTAGCAATATAGGTAGAATAACTACAGGTATGCCACCTAACGCCACCCACTGAGAGGATGGTACATATAGTGGAACAAAGATATGGCAAGGAAAAACCCGAAGGTTAAATTGTAAGGACTCAACCATTTTCTTGCAATTTTCAACTGTCCAATCACAAGAAAACTTGCATCTAACCTTGCTTGATTTAGTGTCTTAACTGTATAAAACCATAACATCATTCATTTCATTTTGTGTTGCATGAAGTAATTCGAATTAGGAAGAAAGGGTAAAGGCACTTAAAACAAAACAAAAATTGCCCCATAGAATCAAGACAGTTATCTAAATAAACCATATTTTAAAACTGCTTTAGGATTTGTTCCAGGTTGAGTTAGGAAACCCATTATAGGAAATCCTATGTAGCCAATTTTAACATTTAACCCTCTCTAGTAAACCCAAACTTGGTATGGCACCTAACACCACCCACCGAAGGGGATGGTACATATAGTGGAACAAAGAAGTGGTGTTATAGATCAAAATAACACATCTCTTCCTGTGACCACTTTCCCATGATTTCGTCGCATGTTGACATTTCCATGACGACACTTCATGAAAGTCATTGAAAAAACACCTATATTGGAGGATCCATATCTGGAGTTTTTTAATTCTATTTGACCTTTTCTCTACACCGTTAGAAAAGTATTTGAGTTAGCTAAAACTTTCCAAAAGACACCAAAGTCTGAAAATTCCCATAAGTACCCTAAAAATGAGACTTTTTTTATGTACACGTGAGTTTCCTTAAGGAACCCCACGTGTTGCACGTGACTTGCTATACATAATACCCACGTGTTCCCTAAATACACAACTATTTGCATTGAAACTCATGTGCCATATGCAACTATTTGCATTGCAACCCGCATGTATCCCCTGAACACACGACTAATGTCTCTGCAACCCGCGTGTTCATCCTGTAGATGACAACAAAATAAGTTTCTCAAAGTTTGGGTAGTTTGGGTGGTTATGCAATTGACTCCTTCAGTTGTAACTACTTTTCCTTCGACCCTGTCTCTTCAGAAGCATATAACTAGAGGTAGGGAGGTCCATGAGAGGGGTCTTGAACTTTTGCATTGTCATGCTGGAGGAATTGGGACTCTCTTTCCCCCCACCTTTTCCCTATAAGCTTTCTCCTCGTGTTGTAGGGCTTGGAGGCTAAGTTCCTTGGAGAAGAGAAGTAGCAGAACCAAATCAAGGTTTTGTGAGGTGCCCAACTTGAAGAGAAGGTATATTTGTACTTGTTTTCATAATTAATAAAGACGTGATGTCCTGCTTCTTTCCAAATCATTGTTCAATGTGTATTTGAATCTATGTTTTGATCATATGATGATGTTAGTCATATCATTATTTCATGTTTATTTGATTACCATTGCTTTATATGTGGTCATATTGGTTTGAGGAAGGTATAATTCGTTTTGCAAGTCTCTTGGAGCAAAAGGAGCAAGAGGAGCAAGAACAGGATTGAAGGGCTACTTGGATCAACCTTCATTTGGATAAGGTATGAACCATTTTAATCTCTGATCTTGTTTATGTATGCTTGCAAAACCATTTGCATCTCTCTTTCAACCCCAGTATGTTGATGGCCTCTTAAACCCTAGCCATAGGAAACTTTCCTCTACAACTAGCGACTCCATTGGGGAGAGAATTGCCTGTTTGGGGTTTCTCTGTATTTCTTCCAGTCTTTTTCAAGTTATCAGGTCCTTCTTACCACTTAGGAACACCTTCTCAGTCTGATAGTACACCTCCCCTGCCTTCCTAAGGTAGTTTTTGTCCTTTTTAAAGCCTTTTCCCACCCATACGCGAGTTGCAAACTAAATAGTCGTGTGTCTAGTCTATACACATGACCTGCTATACTGTTAACCTACATATGACACATGACCTGTCAGTAGTACAACCCGCATGTGCCTCAGAAACAATGTTTTTTCCTCATTTTGTGGTTTTTTCTGTTGTTTGAGGGTTGTTTGGTAGGTCTTTTGGGGCCCTCTATAAGTGCATGGCTCTAGGGAGTTAGTGTCGTCCCTTTTGGGTGTTATTTATCTATGTGGTAAGTCCTTTTGTAGCATTAGTATTTTCTCTTTTCTCATCCCCCCCACCCCCTTTGCTTGGCTTGTCTTTTGGATTATGTTTTTGGTCAGCCTTTGTCAGTGATCTTTGTCTGAGTTCAGAAACTTGTTGGTGTTTGTTTCCTTCTTCTTTTGTTGGTTAACTCCACCTTTCCAAAGTACTTGACTTGTCTCTTATGCAAGCCTTCTTTCCAAGTAGGGTTTATATTGACTTTAGGGCATTCTAGGGTATGTTTGGTGGTTGTATAACAAAGTTCCTTTTGCTTTGTTCTTGTTATCTGCATATTTTTGTTTGTAGGTAGTTTTTCTTTTGCATTTATAAAATAAAAAAGAAAAAGAACATATAGTTGTTTAATATGCATGTAGATTAGGGTTTTGTCTTTAATACATTGCATATCATTATTTTTGAAAAAATAAAAAGAAATTGTTCTTTTGTGGCTTTCAAGTTTCTATTTGAAAAAGAAAGAGAATAGTTCTTGCTTTTTGCATTTCATTTCTCTTTGCTTAGTCATTTTGTTTCAACTTTGACTCATAACACCACATGAGTTTCATGCCATTTGCCTTTGACTGAAAACAACCTATTAAAATGAACGATATAATTAAAAATTATAAGTAAGTTTTATTTCCTAGGCTCCTACACCAACTAGCTTAGGCTAGACTTGTGGATTATGGAGTTTTAACTCTCCACAAGTATTTGATTTCAGGCATAGTTGGCCAATCACTAGGTAAATCACCATCCAATCTCTGTTGATCATGCTGGTGGGATCCTTCCAACCTTTCCAGGTCATGTTGGATCCAGTCACTCAGCCCCTGCAGTTCATGCTGAGGGCACTCGTTCAATCTCTGTATTTCAAGTTGAACCTCCCCATCCAACCTCTACAAGTCATGTTGGATCCATCCACCTAGCCTCTAAATGTCATGCTGAGGGCACACACTCAACTGCTGCAAAGCATGTTGATCCTACCCATCCAATCTCTGCTAGTCATGTTGGACCCAGTCTCTCAACCTCTACAAGTCATGCTGGGGGTAGTCTCTCAACCTCTGTGGTTCATGCTAAGGATAAACAGTCATCCACTGCGAGTCATGTTGACAGTGTTGAAAAGACTAACCATTTAAAACATAAGCCCAAGTTTCCTTGTAAGCTTTGTGAGGGAGACCACCTTACTTATAAATGCCCTTCCATTGCGGAGGTACGAAGAGTTTGGTTTCATGGTCATCCCATTTTTCAACATCCTGAAGTTTTTCAACAACCAACCTCTCTCAATCAGGTTCGACCCAGTCACCCAGCCTGTTGTGGTCATGCTAGGGGAAAACTCTTAGCCTCTGTAGGTCATGCTGAGAGAAAACAGTCAGCCACTGCACGTCATGTTGACGTGCAAACTTAAGTTCCCATGTAAGCTATGTGAGGGAGATCATCTTACTCATTAGTGCCCTACTATCGCAGAGGTGCAAAGAGTGTGGTCCGAGACTCAAGAATTTCCTTCTCTTCAACAACCTATATTTTTTCAACAATCTATTCAACCTTTGGTTGATCAAGTGGTCGAACCAATCTCACCTTTGGTCAATCCCACTCTCCCTTCGGAGAGTGACTTTCATGAAGTGGTTGAATCGATTCCACTGTTGATCAATCCCACTCTTCCTTTGGAGAGTGAAGTGTCTACTAGTCACATTTTCTTCACTGCCAGTTCATAACTTACTGAACAAGGGGGCACTGAACTCACTTCGGAGGAACCCCCACCAAGCTCTCAGATTGCTTTCTTTGATTGGGATATCCTAGTTAAGCCACGCCTTCCTTCTATGCACATTTTCAGATAAAGGTCAAATTTTAACCATACACGATTGCTCGTTGTATTATTGATGAAGGATCCTCGGTTAGTATTTTGTCTGCTCTTGCTTGGCGAGGCATGGGATCTCCCAACCCCGTGTCAACAACTAGTCAGTTACTGGAGTTTGATAGAAGAACTAGTATATCCTTGGGAATTATTGCTCAAACACCTATTACTTTGGGTGGGAAGACTGTCTTAGTTGACTTCATGGTGATAGAAGACCCCTTGGACTTCAATATGCTCCTCAGATGTGATTATGTCTATGAAATGCAAGCTGTGGTGTCAACATTCTTTCATGTGATGTACTTTAATCATGGCGAAGAAATTGTCACTATTGATCAATTAGATTTTCTTGATCTATCTCCTGACCCAACTAGAGACTAGGTCTTTCCTTTATTGATTCCCAGTGTTTCTATAGACACTACCCTGCCACATGTGAGCTATGTGGCCTCATGTCATTTACGTTCAATTGGTATTGAGAAGCAACCTCTGTTTTCATGCTTTCCTTATCGGGACTTGGTCCCAGTAGTTGGCCAGGTGAGTCATATACAAACTGTGGGGCCTGCTCTCCACTCCGTCAATCCTTTTGAAAGTTTAAACACGTGTCCTATCTCAGATGATCTCCTTCCTTCAGATGAACTCTTCCTAGAGTCTTTGATACAGTCTGGCCTTCTTTTGGATGTTAGTATAGTTGTGACTAAGACTAACCCTAAATTTCTTAATAAGCCTGATCTTTCTATTGATCGATCTCCTTCTATTGGTCTTGTTGAGTCTTTGAACTCTGCATTTGATCAACAAGTTAGTGATCCTGATGAGTTTGATTTTTCTTATGAATTTTTCAACTCCTGTGATACTAAGTTTGTTCCTACATACTCTATCTCCCTTGTTGATTTTTGCTCTCCTTATGAGGTTGATCTTACTGATTATAAACCCTCAAGCCTTGGTGCTATAGAATCATCTTCAATCGATTCTTCCATGAATTCACCTTTTGTAGAAGATAGCAAAGTCACATGTGTTTTCTGCCAAAGTGACCTGCATTGGATCTTCTCTTCTGAATATTATCCTTATGTTGTTGTTTCTTGGAGACAGGATTCTTAGTTGGATTCACAACTGCTTACTTGCCTTATCTTGTTGTTCAAGTTGTAACTGCATTTGCATGTTCCTTGCTCATGCTTATGAGCATGATGCCGACTTCCATGCTTTTAGCTTGTTGTATAAGCCCTCATCTTTTCTCTCATCATCGCTCAGCCTTGTATCATTTTTCCTTTGCAACTTGACACCCTTTACCTAGAGGAGATGCTCCCTGAGTGTCCTTATCTTGCCCAATTTACTTGCATTATGCATAGGTTTGTTCCTTGCGCTTGGAACTAGTTTAGCCTGCTTATGACACTCAACTCCTCGCATTTAGAGCATTCTTTTTGCTCTCCTTTGAGCTCATTAAAAACAGTAAGGAGGCCACAAGTTGACTTTTCTGGAGTTGTTAAAACTTCACGGGAAAGATATGGAGTTTCTTTAGGCCCAGGTCTAACTCCTCAAAATAGACTTAACTGCCAAGTAAACTTGTCCTTTCAAGCTCGTTAAGAATATGTGAATGAGCATCCACATCGGTGGTAGGTTATCGCTTTTTCGAACCATGTGGAATAATACGAAAAGGAACACTCTCTTTTCTTCATAATTGAGAAGAGTATTCTCAAGTATAGGTTTATCGCTTTTTTGGACCCGAGGGACTAAATTTATGGAAAATGAGTGTTTGGTATGAGCTTAGTTTTCTCTTTTTTCGTGCTCTAGACCTAAACATGAAAAAGATTCTGAGTGTACTTTATGTCCTTGTCATGCACGTTAAACCCTAAAGAACAAAGCATCGAGTTTACTGTTGTAAGCCCCATTTCTCGTAACCAAATGGATCTTTTCGAGTGATCTTGCCTTCCTTCACATTCATAAAACTTAGGATATATGCTGCTTTTGAAGGAGCGTTGGGTAGGTGGTAATTTAACCTTTTTCGGACCTCCCCGACTAAGTACGAAAAAGGTGCGCCTTACTCCTTCGGGAGCTAAGAGAGTTCTTCTGTGGTTTGTTTTATACTTTTCTGGCCTCAAGAGACTAAATTGTATGAAAAATTCCCCCCCTAGAGTCTTCTTTGGATTTATCAGACTCTCAAAATATGAAAACAACAATGAGCATGTGCTAGTTCGGGCTCGTAAAATTCATGAATCAATGCTTTATCAAGCATTCTTCTATCTCTTCTTCGAGCTTGCCAAAAATGAAGAAGGTCCCGAGTTGTCTTTCTTGGACTCGTTAAACCTTTAGAAGAAAGAGGGAAGGGAAGTTCATTCACATGTATTTGACATCATGGCGGCAAGTCTTGTTTCCTTGAACAAAGCACCAGTTTTGAGTCTATCAGCAGTTGGGTCCTAGTATTTTTACCTTATTCAGATTCAGAGTTTGTTACTCCTTTGGTTGGTTTCTTTTCCAATTATATGGGGACTCTGTTAGTGTCTCCTACATTACAGATTTGTGTTGTTGGTCTTTTTGTATCAAAATATGCCTAAGTCACTTTTGTGTCATGCTCATTGTTCAAGGATTAAACCTTTGTCAACCATTTTGTAGTTACCTTGACCTTTTGTGTCAGCCATTCCTTGGTATCATTTCATTACATCATGTCTTCGGCGGTCCTTATCATGAAATTCAGTACCAGTTCCAAATCCAATTAGTCTTTGACTTACCTCGTGTTGGCTGATGAAGGATGCCTTAATTCCTTCCTTCCAGTGGATCTCTTCCTATTGACTACAACACATCTTGCTCTAGGAATGAGATTTAGAGTTTATGACAGTACCTTGGGGATTGCAGTCATCAGTGGCAATTTCCCTCGCTATTAGGTAGTGGGAATACCCTACTGTATCCTACTCGATGAATTCTTCAAGTGTTCGATTTCAAGTCCTTGTATTCACACTGGTTAGAATGTACTAGGTACCTTTGGGACCATTTTCATTAATGGCGATTTCCTTTACGCTTGTTAATGGTTCTCATTACTGACCGGTAATCAAACGGTTTCCTCCATGTTTGACTTCAACTCCTTTATTCGCATGGTTAGGATTCGTACAATTTGGGTGGTTTGGATTGAAGACCTTGGGTGGACAGTAGCATCGTCATCTTTTTCTATTGCTTGAGTTACGCAAGACCTTGTCACACTTCATATGACATTTGTTGAGACATAGATCCACCTTGTATTTTAGTGGCTATGATTGATTGTTGAGCATGGATCCACCTTGTTCATTTGTGGCCATGACTCCTTTAGATTTGATATGGCGCCTTTTTGCATATTGTGCGACCATGATAGTTTCATCAGTTATACATATGCTGGATCCGCCTGTATTTTTATGGCGATGTTTTGTAAATGGACTTGTATGTTCTAGAGATCAGTTTTGTCTGACATTCATCTCTCTTTCAGGTACCTCTGTTCAAGCCTTTCAATCTTGGATTCTCTACTCTCTCCATACTCACCTGTTTCCTTTATAATGTATTTCGACTATCGTATTCCCCTCTAACCTCATACATTAGGGGGCATCTGTTATAGCTCAAAATGACACATCTCTTCCTGTGACCACTTTCCCATGATTTCGTCGCATGCTGACACTTCATGAAAGTCACTAAAAAACACCTATATTGGAGGATCCATATCTAGATTTATGTAATTCTTTTTGAACTCTTCTCTACACCATTGGAAAGGTATTTGAGTTAGCTAAAACTTTTCAGAAGACGCCAAAGTCTGAAAAGTCCCATAAGTACCCTAAAAATGAGATTTTTTATGTACACGCAAGTTGCCTTAAGGAACCCCATGTGTTGCATGCGACTTGCTATACATAATACATATGTGTTCCCTATATACACAACTATTTGCATTGAAACTCGTGTGTCATATGCGACTATTTGCATTGCAACCCGCCTGTATCCCTTCAACATGCGACTGATGTCTCTGCAACCCGTGTGTTCGTCTTACAGATGACAAAAAAAAGAAGTTTCTTGAAGTTTGGGTAGTTTGGGTGGTTATGCAATTGACTCCTTCAGTTGTAACTACTTTTCCTTTAACCCTATCTCTTCAGAAGCATATAAATAGAGGTAGGGAGGTCCATGAGAGGGGACTTGAACTTTTGCATTGTCATGCTAGAGGAATTGGGACTCTCTTTCCTCCCACCGTTGCCCTAGAAGCTTTCTCCTCGTGTTCCAGAGCTTGGAGGCTGAGTTCCTTGGAGAAGAGAAGCAGTAGAACCATATCAAGGTTTCGTGAGGTGCCCAACTTGAAGAGAATGTATATTTGTACTTGTTTTCATGATTAATAAAGATTTGATGTCCTTCTTCTTCCCAAATCATTGTTCAATGTGTATTTAAATCTATGTTTTGATCATATGATGATGTTAGTCAGATCATTATTTCATGTTTATTTGATTATCATTGCTTTATATGTGGTCATATTGGTTTGAGGAAGGTATAATTCGTTTTGTAGGTCTCTTGGAGCAAGAGGAGCAAGAATAGGATTGAAGGGCTACTTGGATCAACCTTCATTTGGCTAAGGTATGAACCATTCCAATCTCTGATCTTGTTTATATATGCTTGCAGAACCATTTGCATCTCTCTTTCAACCCCAGTACGTTGATGGCCTCTTAAACCCTAGCCATAGGAAACTTTCCTCTACAACAAATGGCAAGGAAAAACCCAGATTTTAAAGTGTAAGGACTCAACAATTTTCTTGCAATTTTCAATTGTCTAACCACAAGAAAACTTGCATCTAACCTTGCTTGATTTAGTGTCTTAAATATATAAAACCATAACATCATTCATTCTATTTGGTGTTACTTGAAGTAATTCAAATTATGAAGAAGGGGTAAAGCCACCAAGCAACAAACGGAGGTAATAAGCCTGCATCGAAACCCAATTAACAACAATGTCTTTCGAAACACACTAGACACCTGCCCATACATAAATACAATGGTACCTCCTTCCAAATAACCCCCTAATACAATAGAGCCCACAATTGTTTCAATCCCATCAAGACCATTTAAATATATTATATACACCCATAATCGGATTATTCATGCAAAGGAAAAGACTTTCAATCAGACCCAATCTTCTACAGGTTTTACATCAATTACCTGAAACAAGCATCAACACATTGATAACCAACATGAAATTACAGATGGCCACACAACTCTTTAGCAATATAGGTAGAATAACTACAAGTATGGCACCTAATGCCACCCACCGAAAAGGATGGTACATATAGTGGAAAGAAGATATGGCAACGAAAAACCTAGAGGTTAAAATGTAAGGACTCATCCATTTTCTTGCAATTTTCAACTGTCGAGCCACAAGAAAACTTGCATCTAACCTTGCTTGATTTAGTGTCTTAACTGTATAAAACCATAACATCATTCATTCTAATTGGTGTTTCATGAAGTAATTCGAATCAAGGAGAAAGGGTAAAGACACTTAAAACAAAACAAAAATTGCCCCATAGAATCAAGAAAGTTATATAAATAAAGTGTAATTTAAAATTGCCTTAGGATTTGTTCCAGGTTGAGTTAGGGAACCCATTGTAGGCAGTCCTATGTAGCCAATTTTAACAGCTAACCCTCTCTAGTAATCCCAAACTTGGTATGGCACCTAACGCCACTGACTAAAGAGGATGGTACATATAGTGGAGCAAAGATATGGCAAGGAAAAACCCAGAGATTAAAGTGTAAGGACTCGACCATTTTCTTGCAATTTTCAACTGTCCAGCCACAAGAAAACTGGCATCTAACCTTGCTTGATTTAGTGTCTTAACTGTATAAATCCATAACATCATTCATTCTGTTTGGTGTTACATGAAGTAATTCAAATTAGGAAGAAAGGGTAAATCCACTTAAAACAAAACAAAATTTGTCCCATAGAATCAAGAAAGTTACCTAAAGAAAGTGCATTTTAAAATTGCCTTAGGATTTGTTCCAGGTTGAGTTAGGGAACCCACTGTAGGCAATCCTATGTATCCAATTTTAACAACTAACCCTCTCTACTAAACCCAAACTTAATCCAACTTGCAATTGGACAACTTAATCCACCTCCTGAAGCTTGGTGGGATTATTGACAACTTTTAGTCCTTGGTAACCAAGAAACAACCCAACCAAACCTTTTAATCCCTGCACTCTCTCTTTAGCGAACTTCAACTTTTGTACCAATAGCTCCCAAAGATCCCATGATCCAATGGGCATTTGGTAAAAACCTCATATTATCTGTATCTTTGTATCTTTAAAAATATATTTTCCCAAAAAAGATCCTATCTGCCAGTTTTCCAATCCTTGCAATGTTTCATGAATGCTCATTTACCACTTTCAGCTTCTTACACTCCAAGCCCCTTCTGGATCATTCTTAAATGTAAACTAAATCTAATATAATTGTTCAATAAATTGCTAGAGAACATCAAATATGAAAGATAAGAAGGGAACAAACAACATAAGCAAATGAAGATATGGTACTGAGCAGTAACAGTGGAAATTACTTGAAAAATGAGGCCTACAATTGTCATTCCCATCTTGTGGAACGAAGGAAGCTAAACACCTTTGTTCGCGATCATTTCATTTCTCCTACACAAATCGAAGTTGAATCCACCTTTAGGAGGAAGTTCGATTGTAGTATTCGTCATGGCTTCACGAATGGGAAGAAAATCCCTGTAAAAAAATCATGATCCACCATCAAAATAGTGAATTAATAACACGCATGCAACCTGTGAAAAGTTTAACAATACTAAAAAACATACAATATTTCAAACCTGTAAAATGCAGACTGAGTACACCTCGCAAGCTTCGACAATCAGAGGGATTTCTTTGCAATTTGACACCTTCCAAACCCTAAAGCATGACAAAGGGGAAATAGAAATCCGTCACTTGGGTTTTATATTTTTTGTTGTCGTGGTGGCGAACTGAAAATCCATGTCCTTGTCTATGTCCTGGTATGTACCCCTGATGTTATAACAACGTGACTCTTCCAATGCAGTATTTGCTTTAATTTACATTACTTGTTATTGAGGGGAGTGAATTGGCAAGCTTGAGGAGACACAAATAATGAAAAATCCATGGAGACAAAAACAAAAACAAACTTATGCATTACAAAAAAAAGACCAACATGAACATTCCCACTATCGCCATTTTAGAGAAGCTATAAGCAACGGACAACCCAAACTTTTGGATGGAAAAAACAATGACGAGGAAGGCTAGGCGGAGTCTAGTTGTAGATAGTGTGATAACCTAAGGAAAATATGACCTCTAAACACACAACATAGAAGGTTGTGTCAAACATAAAAATAAGAAATTTGCAGCAACAAAGAAACATGAAGCAAAACACATACACAATAACAAATAATTAGGGTACAAAATAAATATCTTAGTAAAAACACATAAGCATGATTAGGACAATATGAGATTTTAATGTCCAAATTATGTTTAATTTTGTCAATCCTTCGTAAGATAATTTGCAATTTCCTATAGACAAAAGTATTTTTTTTTATGTCAACATTATTTCTGTTTTGTTACATTGTAAACTTACCTCTGGTCCAAACCTCTGTCAAAAGTATTGCTCTGCGCAATACTCCGTGACAGTTAATGAATGGTGTTTTGCATGAAGTAAAGTTTGGCAACAAATTTGACAGGGTTTGAAGCAATATCAAAGGTATTTAAGGCAAGAACAACGAACTCTTCCTTGCATAATAATAATAATAATAATAATAATAAGTGGATAATGCATTTTAAATGATTAATTAAAGGGAGTAAAGGGAGTTTTTATTAAATAAATTATAAAGCATAATATTTGCGGGTTAATTAAATAAGATAAAAGTTAAATAAACACCAAGAAGGTACACTCATTCCATTACCCTTGAACCTGCATGAAAATTTGTGACACCTGCCAACATGCATGTATTCACTCATTTGTATTGGTGGCCGAGTTTACTGCCACTTGCAAAGTGAAAATGCATCCGACACTTCTTAGACCAATGAAGTCATAATTAGTTTGATTAGATGGTGAATCCTCTAAAGTCATGGAAGAATGAATATGCCAATCCTTCAAGATCGACATGCAAGACATACAAAAAAGCCATCGACAAAGATGTGCTCAAAATCCATATGGGTATGCAATTAGCTCTACAACTTGATCTATTCAAATTGTCCAACATGTTTCTTACTGTATATATTTATGTATTTGACATGATTTCACTCAAAATCTTTTAAGGATACAGTACCAGGTTTATGATATTCTCCATCAAATTGAAAACTATTGAAAACAAATGTGTAACATGGAAGCATAAGGATTTGGGCATTCTCCACCAAATTGAAAACGATTGAAATCAAATCTGTAGCACAAAAGCATAAGGAATTGAGCGACAACAATATGTATAGACTTTCAACTGCAAAAAATTAGGCAAGTTAGCAGAAGAATTTATCCCAAATGGAGGTGTTCACTACACTTTCACATGTTCATTATTTTCGTCCATGTCTATTAATTTTTTTGCAATCTATTAGAATGGCGAATAATGGAAAAGAAACAATCAACATTCTCTACTCACATGGCTAAAAGTTGAGGAGCAGATATTTCAGCCCTTGCTAAGAAGGCTGAGAAGGTCTGTAACTCTATCTGGTTTAAGTTTGGCATTCTTGCTCTCCATTTTTAAGGTTTTACCCAAGTATGTTATCACCCTACCTTCACACATCGAAATATTGGTTAATCGTATTGTTAGAAAATATTAGATGAAAGGTGTGCTTCCCCTTGTCAATTGAATTAGCGAGAGGGTTCAATTAGTTCCATAGGTACATCTCGTAATAACTTTTACTGAAGAAACTCCTAATATGTAAATAGTTTGAGAGCTTTAATTGAAGACATCAACCATCCACCTCCCTAAAGAAGTTGTAGAATCGACCCAGGGATTTTTTTTCAATTGAGCTATGGAAAAGTATGGTTTTTCGACACTATTTTAGGGAAGAAACAATGTCGGAGAACTTAAACTTATGTTGGGAAAATGAATGACCATTGAAAAACAAAACAATGAAATACAAATTTAGATGAACGGTTATTTAAGAAATTATTGAATTTACAGTAAAAATAGAATTCACTTTCCCACCATTGTTGGGGAAGACAAATCCGACAATATTCTATGTAAACACATCATAATTTTGAAAAATGCACATGATCACAATCGGGTAATTTATGAAACCATTTTGCACACGTAGATAGATTTATTGAATCAAGAAGCCATTTTGCACAAATATATAACTAAGATTGATCTCTTAGTAGATACTATAAAACTTGTAATCAAGTTCTCCTGTCAAGGTTGAAATCAACCAAGTTTGGACAGAGTGATTAATCAAGAGTTTAATGCTATCTTAAAATAGCTTCTGAAGTAATTTAAGCTATGTTTCTGGAAATAGGAAATGAGAAACTCTAAACGAAATAAGAAATAGAAACCCAAATTCTGAAATACAGAGACAATTTTTTTTGTTTCACAGTAGTAAGGGGCTGAGGGTTTTTTTAGTATGCAAACAAGAATAGTTACCAGAACTGAAGTTATAGTTACCCAAGCACACACCATGCTGAGAGATTAACCAGTACAAAACTCCTGTCACGACGTGTCTGTGCCTCCCCCTTTCCTCAAATTCTCTTTTCTTAGAGTCAGATCAAGATTTTGGGTTTTATGAACCTGAATCTTCCCATTCCTTACCCTACCATTTTCCACATGACCATCTGCCCATCGCAAAACTGGAATCCCACCCATAGAAGTCGCGCCTAACACCTTCCAAAACCTAAATCGCAACAAATAAGAAAGAGAAATCCATCACAGACCCTTCGAGTCTCATAAACTGCAAGGGTAGATGATCTAGCTAAGGCTTCTGGTACCTAGTTACTAATAGGGAGAGGAAAATCACCTTTGCCTGATGCGACTTCATGACTCTGTATCTCGTCTCGGATCCAATCTTGAGCCTGCTATGCTCATGCCCCTACAAGGACTCGGTCGATTCGGTAACTAAAGAGTGGAACAACTATCACTTATTGAGACCAATACACATTTTATTTGACGCGCTCCACAACATAACGACTTCACGCTCTATGGACCTGAAGCAACAAATAGGTTCCAACAGGTTTTGGAACGACAAAGCCACACCAAATCAGGCTAACAGGTCTCAACAGGTTTTGGAATGGCAAAGCCACACCAAATTAGGCTACAAAAACCCAAAAACCCAGTTCAGAAAACCCTTGCCCAAACACGCGAGACACCTGTTTAGTTGCCATTCGCCAATCACCAAAACACATGTCTAAATACGATTTGATGGACCGACAAGGAATCTCTTGAGACTACGTCTCCATTGTTTAATGCCTTCAGCGTAATTATTGCACCTAGACTATCTCTAATGTGGTCATTTTTGTCACACATGTAAAGAATTTTTGTTACACCTAGCTTGTCACAAATCAAAGTTGGAAAATAAATTTGCTTCAAATGCAAGCTTCAATGTCTTCAAACTTAGAAGAGCAAGTTGCAATATGGTTAGGAAAATAAGAGTACAAAGAGTTCATAAGATATTTCATGTGCCTATAGGTATTAAAATGGTTGGCCATATATGTAAGTACTTCTATTTTGCTAGTTTATAAATTTTGTATTTTTTAAGATAATGAATTCTTATAAAATTGAATAAGTAAAATAACATTTTCAATAATGGATTAAATTGGACAGAATTAACATTTTAAAATATTGAATTATACCTTTATTTCTAAAATATCTCTAAAAAAAAATAAAAGCCTTAAAATATTAACTTTATTTTATTGTTTTCCAAATATAAAAAAAATACTAACTTTATTTTATTGTTTTCCAAATAAAAAAAGTTAATAATAATATAAACATGATTCCATAAAATATTCTTTGAGAAAACATTTAATCATAAATCTTCCCAAATAAAATCAAAATTAAAAAGAATAAAGTATTAAAATAATTATAGCCCTACCATCGGACAAAAATACGCTATTCAAAAGTATACACACATTATGGACTCTAATAAAGAGGTCACCATTGACATCACATGCAATTTGTACCAACCAAATAATTTCCTAATTTTTAACTAGTCAGCAACAAACCAATGGGAAACTCCTTGCTTATAGATATTATGGTTATGTGGGGGCGGAGCTAGGAATCATATAAATGTTGATGATAATTACACTCGGTTGTACCCAAAGGCGTCATATATTTGGGTAAAGGAAGGAGGAGTATATTTGGGTGAGGTGTAAAGGGGTACCCAAATGAGTCATATATTTGGGTAAGTAAAGGAGTTGTATATTTGGTTAAGGGATAGGGGTCCTACTAATTTTGTTATATTTAACTTATACTTGAGATGGTATACCTTGCACCCATACAATTTTGAGTTAAATATAGGCATTAAAGATCTCTGCAACCATATAATGTTGGGCTAGATATAGGAATTAAGGATAAATAAATCTTAGCAACTGTTAAGAGACCATGAACTATATGATTTGATCTGAATTTTTAAAGTTATTATCCAAACTATTATGTGTTATTTCAATTTTTTTTTAATAAAAATGTTGTTAATTTATAAAATGTAATATGTTTCACATTTTTTTAACCAAAACGATTTTTTTTTAATTGATAAAGAAATTGTTGGGCCTTCACCCAATTACAGCTATTCCGAAATATACATTTCCTTGTTTCCAAATCTTCCCCATTCGATATAAAGGAATAGGATGCATCGAACTAGGACCTTCATTCAAGCTTAGTAGTCCTGGAGAAAGAAGGCAACCCAATTTGCTTTGTAGTCTGCCAACTTATTCAAATCACGAAGAATGTGATAAGAGGAAACAAAAACACAGTCTAACAAAATGAAGTGCAACCTTTGCATAGTCACTTTCAAACTGAGGTTGTTAAACTTTGTACCAGAGTTTAAAACTTTAATTTCCGGATTTCCAAATTTTTGAATGTTGTTATGTCCAGCTGCCTTTGCATGTTAACATGCTTTTAGAAGTGCAAATAATTCTGCTTGATTATATGTAAGTTGTCCTACTCCCCAACTGAAGCTGGTTTCAAGCCTTTATTATAGGTAGAAAATCAGTCCAGCTGCCCCAACTTTTCTCGGATTTCCTTTTGATGCTCCATCAAAGAAGGTTGAGACTTTATTTTTCTTTTTCTACCATTATGTAAATTCCTTTTCCGTCATTCTTACTTGCCATATTGGTTTAATAACAACTTGCCTGAACCCAACTGAATTTTATCCACATGTAGTGATCCAAGACATTTATGCTTAGCTTCAAGTTTAATGGCATCAATTTGAAAATTCCCCACTACTTCTAAAATAAAAGCCTTAGCTTTTATTGCTACAATTTCTAGCTTCGTGACTTTGCTGTTAAAAATCGAATCATTTCTGGCTAACCAAATTTTCCACCAATTTTTTTTTGGAATGGCTTGCCATATTTTACTCCATTCATGATTGGTTGAAATAAGGCCAGGATACCTTGAATGCCAGTTTTTAAACAATTTAATAGGTTCATAATTTAAAGGAATAGGAAAATAAGGCATCCCACTCAAAAAATGTG
This sequence comes from Pseudotsuga menziesii, assembly GCA_001517045.1. Taxonomy (NCBI): domain Eukaryota; kingdom Viridiplantae; phylum Streptophyta; class Pinopsida; order Pinales; family Pinaceae; genus Pseudotsuga; species Pseudotsuga menziesii. The sequence goes on from LPNX010742758.1 coordinate 186,761, forward strand.
CCCAAACTTTATGTGTAAAAATGCATCCAACAAAGAGGTGAGCTGAAGTTTCGACAGCTTGAAGACAAAAACAACATCTAAATGGTCCTCGTTTTGACATATTTTCACGGTTAATACTTTCCGGTGCATAAGAGTCCAAGTAAAAAAATTTACTTTTGGTATGCTAGGAAAATTCCAAACCGATTTCCAGAAGCCTACGTTGTGAAATGAATCAATGGAATGCTGCAATACTTGAAATTTGTGAGTAGCAGAGTAGATGCCAGAGGTTCCCTAACCCCACACGTCCTTGCACGATATGTGGATGGGAGCCAGACCATACAATTTTTCCATTAGCAAAATATGTTTAGAAGAAAGGCTGGGATGGGCACGTTCTCCCAGTTTTAGATAATCCCACGCAACCCAGTTTCCATTATTGTCCCAAGAAATAATATCATAGAGTCTTAAGAGACCTTTATTTATCAGCCAAAGCTTAATCTCATTAAGAGATAAATTAGAGTTTAGAGGATCGTTACGTTTTATTTGATCATCCCATAGGAATGTATTGCTGCCATTTCCTGAAATACGATATAGATGCTATGTAAAGAATTTGAGTCCTCCTCTGCATAAATTCCAAGTGATTGAACATTTAGGAGTATTTGTCATCTGAAGATTTCTTAAAGTTCCTCCTTGGAGATATTTTTTCCAGAAAATTTGAATGACTTGGTAATATATTCCACATTCATATTCTATAATATTTATATTTATTTTAGAATTATTAAAAATTGAAAGCTATAAAAAAATTGAAATATAATTTTTTCAAAAATTAAGATTATTATATATAAAGCAATTGATTTATTCAATAAATATCACAATGCTTTAATTTGTTTATCATCTAGATTAGGGTTGACCACCTCCTTATAATATAATAATTCTCTCATCCTCTCTCTTTATCACACAACATCTTCTCCATAAACTTAGATGTAGTAATACTTTTAATAAACCACTATTTTACAACGTGACATCTTCCTCAACTCCCCAATTATTTAACCAAGACTTGGCTTCTTTATTCCAAGCTCACTTAAGTCATAGGTGGTTTTGACTGGAGTATTAAACAATCATAGGAAGCCTCTTGACAAGATTATTAATCAACACGAAACTGACGCGTTCTTTAACCAGTGTTCCATGCTATATAATTCATATGACATACATGAACATACAACAAACACCACATGAGGGAATAAAAAAACTTTCCATCCCTCCCACTCCATTGGGTATATATAATTTTGTTTTTAAATGCAATGAGAGTTACACATCTAGGTACAAAGCAAGCATTTACTAAAACTTGTAACAAAAAAGAAACTTGTGCAAGTTGTTCATAATTGTTGTTGCCCTAGAACAACTCATTAACATGGAAAACAAAGACACACATCCCTATGCATGGATTTAGGTGGAACAATGTTCAATTTTTATTTTTCCTATGTATCAACGATCGTAATAAATTGTTGGAGTTAAAGAGAAAGTTGGAATTCAGAGAATTGATGTACAACATGACATGTATGGATGGTGATATGACATAATTTACTATCCCTTAATAGCTAATATAGGTAAAACTTGACAATGTGTAATACAATATGGCAAAGCGAAGCTATCAATAAAACCCTGACTGCAATTTATGGAGGGTAGATAAGAGCAACTCTCATACACGCAAAGCATTATATCTTATGCTAGAAATCAAGTGAATAGATAAACTGAAAGCCATTGGTATTTTATTGGGCACTGATAACATACCCTAGGTAGCCAACAACACCAAGAAATAAGCATTTAAGGGTAGCTTAAATGTTGTATAAATGGAATTGAAAAGTGGCACGATTTATAATTGCATATCATATTCCAATTGTATTCAAGTTCACTACAATTATAATTAGTAAAAATAGAAGCTGCCAAAAGCTCATGGACAAGATCTTTCTATAATTTCAATATCTTCTCTAATAGTGTACTTATGAATGGTATTTTGTCAGCAATCATAGATAAGGACTCTTTATTTTAATAGTTTTATTTTCCCTTGAGGTTAGTTCCTTGCAAATTTTTACTATAGAAAAATTCATGGCAGTTAGATTACAATGTTTTTATCTTTTATTTATTTATTTACATAATAGAAAATAAGTATCTATATAAAATGCCTTCTCATCGAATTGGTAGAGATGCTGCTTTGGTTGTAGGGTAACTACTTATATTGCTACTTCATCTGGATCAATAGCTTAAATATATATATAATTGAATAGCTTAAATAAATATATAATTATTATGAATGGAAAATTAATCAATTCCTAGTCAACTTTTAGAGTCAAACCATAGCTCATTTTTAGATCAAATCCAAAGGGTTCCTGATTTGGATCTACGAACCAAGAAATCTACTCCACCTCTCCTATTAATGGTTTTATTCAATTAGGTTCCTTATCTCAAAGAATGCTTAATCAAATACTTGCTTTATTATTGATTCAAACAAAAAACTAGTGAAAATACAACTGTACTTGTTCCTGCATGTACAACTTGGTCAAATGTCGGTGCTTCTTCTACTACTGGGTGGTCAACAAAGTATCATTACATGTTCTTTAACATTGGAGACCTTTGTACTTCATATTATCCATTGCATGAATATTTCTATATTGCCCTTGAAAAATGAATTTGCAAGCGACTTCTTGACACGCCTCAAACACTTTTGGCCATCAATTTCCTTTTTGGGAGTGACTGCATAATAAATAAATATCCCACAAAATCAACTGAGCATTGACCGCAATGAAAATACATTACTCAAATCAAATCATGAAAAAACACTTAGCTCACTTGTGGTCATAGTACATAATAATTGAATATTGCAATCTTTGCAAGCAAATATTCAACCATGTAATAAAGCCAGCCCAAGGTTGTAGGCAGATATACAACATAATACAGAGTGTTTCTGTGTTGTCCCTCAAACCTACTCAAGTTGTCTACAGAGGAGTGATTTGACAAAAAATTACATTATAATTGGTTTCTCTACATTCCAAGACTGTAGAAATAATGAACATCTTTCCCTTCTTAACACATTCAGAAATAAACTTCATTTAGAAATCAACATTGGTTGCATTGTTCGGTCGAAGCAAGTGTTGGTGCACATCAAGCAAGGGTGAATTTTGTTCCAGAATAGTAAACATAAACGTGATGAAGTAAAAAGCTAAAAAATGCATTTATTCGTTGTTACTTTGTGTCATGTACAATGTCATGATCATAATCAAGCAAGCTGAGTGTCTGTCTAGGTGACATAATATTATTATTTTTAAATGACAAATTGAGCTCCACATATTTGTAGTTGGTGCATGAAGGAAAATCCTTCTAAAACATCACAAACATGTCACAATGTGCAGAGGCGACTGCAATCATTTTTTCTCTATTTTCATCAAAGAGATTAACCAAGTTCTTCCTTCCAGGTGCAAGTTCTTCCTTCTATTGCTGCTTCCATATCTAACCCTTTTCTGGAAGATTCGTTTGGAGGTCCAACTTGTTTCTCTTGGATAATTCCAAGCGTTCGTTTTTGTCTCAATTGTAATAATATATTTTCCCTATCTGCAATGCAATCGTTGATGAATTCAATGACCAACAAACAAAACCATGAATAAGAGAGAAACGGAATATGTAATCAAGAAAAAAATAGAAGAAGGAAAGAAACTTGAAGGTGTAAAAATTGTTTCCATTCTGGAGGTAGTGGAGACTCAACATGAAGCTCAATATAAATACCTAATAGTTTCAATTTCTGTCCACCAACACCAGTCTCATCACCATGTTTAGAAGTGCACGAATTCCAATTCCATTTTCTCTTCCTACAAGCTTTTGTCATATATCTGCAAGTTAATCTTCTTCACCGAATTAGTGTATTTCATTCCAAGAGATACTTTATATTTTGAAGTCCTCAATATGCTTTCCAAATATGTGTTACGAAACACAGAGAGATCAAAGTAAACAAAATTTATAACATACATTGATCGGGCCTGCATGTAGAACATACTGCACAAATGCATTCAATGCATAGGCAATCATTGATAGCTATTTTATCGATTATTGTTAGTTATTTTCTTGATCATCATTTAAGATCTCACATTGTGACATGCATAAATATCCTAAAGGAAAATTGGGCAAATGCCATAACAATTTTTTGAAAATAAAAAGCATGTCAACTGTGTTTCTTATGCTAGGGAAACTCAAAAGTTGCAGACCATGCTTGGAGAATTTTGTAGAGAAAAGTGCTCAAAACCTAAATCTATACATTATACTTTGACAAAAATCCCTTCAACCCAAGAAATCATCCCAAAAGGCAACCACACCAACCATTTTTTCCACAAATAAAATATATACAATTTTTAAAATATGTTTAAGAAACCAAACTTTTCCATCATAAGAGTGAGTGCGTTGATACATACCTATATTTGGCTGAAGATGACGGTGATCCTCTTTCAATTATAAGTTTCCAAAGTCAGTGTCCATATATGGCATTTTCAAAGTGAGTATGCTATGTTGAGTAGACATTGAAAGAAAAGGAGTGTAAGGAGTGACCTATATGAATTGAAACAAATTAAGTCTTGGATGTCTGACCTTTGAGTGTGAGGCATTTTTTGGGAATTCCAAGTGTTGTTACTTCTGCAAAATTCTTGCTCTATCAAATAATGCCACAACAAAACAATGAACATGTTTATGAAAGTAGCAAATTTAAACAAGTTCCTTACTCTGGGTCACGTGCAAGAGACTAGAGTTAAGAGAGTATGACTTGCAAGCTGTAAAAAGTCTCTAAAAGCATCTTTTCATTCCATCCATCAGACATAAACTAAAATGTTTAACAATGAATCCATGTTGAACTTTCTACTTTTGGGAAATTTCCTCAAGACCAAACAAACACTGGTTTGATTCATAATTGAGGACATGTACACTTGTTTCCAAGGAATCAAGAATTCCATCTTTGTGACAATATGATTTATTTTTTTAATGTTCTTAACATTTTCCCAAAGAGGGGGTGATTTGTTAAAAGGGGTTTTAAGCGGATAAGCAAAAATTGTACTTTATAAGACTAACACTGAAAACAAAATAGTACAGTAGAGAAGTTTAGATGTGATAAAGTAAAATATAATTTTCATCTTTTTCAACTTAACACTTTCAAATATGACTAAGTTAAATTTGAAGCACACATTAAACAAATGCAAACATACAATCACCAAAGTAGAAGAAATAGGAAGAGTAAGTAGACAAAACTATAGTAACAGTAACAGATCTAACATGTAACACAACAAAGAACAAGTATGATAACTTACTTGGTGAATTGGGACCTTACTTATACTAAAAAATTTAGCTTTCAGAACCGTCTGAGAGAGAGAGAGAGAGAGAGAAGAAATCTACAGGATAGGTTCAGACAGGTAGAGGAATAGGTACAACAACCAATATTAACGTCCAAAATTTAACCAAAACAGTAAAATGAGAGAGAGAGAGAGAGAGAGAGAGAGAGAGAGAGAGAGAGAGAGAGAGAGAGAGAGAGAGAGAGAGAGAGAGAGAGGGAGAGAGAGAGAGGGAGAGAGAGAGAGGAGAGAGAGAGAGAAGAAATATATAGGATAGGTTTAGATAGGTAGTGGAATAGGTACAACAACCAATATCAACGTCCAAAATTTAAGCAAAATAGTAAAATGGTGATAGACACCTCTGAACATTTCTATTTAAACAATGGCAGCCTCAAAACACAATCCAAATAGAAGTGGTAGCCATAACAACCCTTAAAAAATGCAATGGTGGTCACCTTCAAGTAATAATAGATGTCAAGTGAATAGTAACAGACCTGACATCTTCTCTATAAGGTCTTCGTAGTTACTTAAAGACCATAATAGAACTTATACCAATTGTGGCAGGAATTAACCAACAACGACCTACTCATCATTAACAATAATAGCCACAAAAGAAACCTTTGCCCTTTGAGAACAATTAAACAATGAACAACATGGTTCACATAAGTCTCGGCTACCCTCAAGATAGTAAATCTAGGAAGTGGCAGTCTAAAGATGGAAGATGAAACCCTCAAAATAATGCTCACAAGCACCTGGAAGCATTACACAATAGATGGCAATTTCACATGATAGATGGAATCTCTAAAATAGTCAACATGGGCAACATGTTCTCTTGACAATTAAATAACAGTTCACATGTTACATGTTTTGGAAGAGGCAAAAGAATCAATTTTCATATACAGGTCATTTTTTCACCTGGGTTTGTTTGGTAACGGAGCTTGGAATCCCAGGTCACCGTCACAAGGATTTCCCCTCACGCTTTATCTGGATCTATCTTCACGTGTGGGCGTTGCTTGATTCACAATCAAAGCTCATATCTCGTCATATATTTTTAATGCACCACCCCCTATTTCTTGTTAGTGTCCTGCAATGCACCATTTGTCATTGTTTGATTTATCCTCCCAATAGTCACCATGAAGCAGCGAGGGACGAACATGAGACTACATGAGAATAACCACACCATGTGTCTATAGAAAGCATAGATGGAACATTTGAAACACAACAATCTATCTGCGTATTGGGCATACCCATTGGAATGTTTATTTTTGTTGTTTGAATATTTATCTTACTGATGTAAGCTCTAAAATAGTCAACATGAGTAGCAGGTTCTTTTCACAATCCAATAATAGTCCACGTGTTACATGTTTTGGAAGAGGAATAAGAATCAACTTTTAAGAGGGATGGGTAGGAATAGTAGATAATAGAGAAAAGAACGCGTTAGGGTCAAGTCAAATGGGTAGGATTACATGTTTAAGGTGGGAGTTAGCACATAGGACCAACAAGTAAGGGTTAACACAAAACAAAGCCTAAAAACGATAAATCAAGGATGGATAAACATGAAATCAAACAAGGATGTGGTTCCCTCTCACACAAGCCATATGCAAATATACAAATTTGGAATTACCCCTTTCCTTGAAGGGCATCCCTTGGTATAGTAACGAGATCCATGTTTTGAGAAGGTTGCTATAACAACCATTGACCTCTCCTCGACTATATCCCTATGTAAATACACATAGGGATGTATATGAGGAGAGTTCAATGGTTGTTATAACTCAGATCAATAAAACAAAAAAAATTAAAATACCCTAAAACTTGCCACCGCACCCCAAAACCCTAAAATAATGTTAAATAAGGGCTAGATGGGTTTGGATGATGATCCACTAGTAACATCAAGCATGGAAAGCACTAGCCACACTACTACTAGTACCATAGATATCTTTGATGAGTCCTCCAAGTCCAAGCCAAAGCATGATCCTATATTTCATGATGTGAATCCCATTCCCAACAATTTTGATGAGTTTAAGGATTGATCACATTGATCACTAATATGTAGCAGCTTGTAGTGTATTGTCTTTTGGGATATGTAAGCCATTTAAAGAGTCCTTGTTTATTCATTTTGTTTGGGATATGCATTGCACTTGGTTCCCTTTTTTCTATATTCACCATTACATGGTATATACATGAGCAAACTTTGCATATTTGGTCTCTGATGGTTTGGAGTTGCATTGATGTAGATGATGGATAATTTTTTTATTAAATGATCACATTTTATGTATTTTTCAGTAAACCGAGTTAGCATTTCATTCCAATCCAATTCTGGTCCAAGTCTGATCTATCCCTCAACCAATTTCAAGTTTGATTCTGAAGTCTAATTCCAACTTTTAAAACATTGCTCAAGACACACAATAGGCTTGAGCTAGTTGTCATAACATATTCAGCATAATCTTCATATCCAATGGGTTTATATGCATCTCACATACTCAAGAGTCTGACCCTGTTAGAATCAGTAATTGAACATGGAATCTTTTAAAAACTAGGAGAACTGCCCACTGGAATTTGCTTGTTTAATGAGATGACCAAATCGATATAGACTTCATATGACATTTTCCTGTTATAAATCTCTTCCAAAAATTCACTTTACATCAGTAATATACATCCAAGCTTAAGGAATAACTATATCCAAAAAATACTATCTGGGTTTGGTCTATTGGCTATTGCACATTTTGTTAAGGTGTTGAGGTTGTTACGTAAGTCGTGAGTTCAAACCTCTTGGTGCAACAAGGCGACTGCCCATATTTCGGGGGGTCAGGTAGGATTCCCCATGGATTATAGTGGTAGCAGTAGGAATCGACTCCATGTCATGAGAGTTCGAAACCCATTAGTTGTTGATTCCCCTTGTACAAAAAACAAAAAACAAACTAACAAAAACAAAAACAAAAACAAAAAAATCTATATCCAAAAAAATAAAATACTTTGCATGAAGTAAGGTTTTTTACCCCACTGCAATATCACCTTATGAAACCATGTTATATATAATGTTGCCGCTATTCCACATCCTGCAAAGCTTCCCTTTCTTTTTGGTTGTAGAAAATGTTTTTCTCAAAGCTACACAGAAGTACAGAAATTAGTAGTTATGCAATCTTTGACAAAAGTTTGCATCTTATTGTAAACTTTCTTCCATGGCTACTGGATGTGACACTCTTGACAATAATGAGTAAAATGTTGCACCTTTGATGTAGAAAACAAGCACAAACAATGGAACAAGTACAACTTTGACAAACTAAAATTATATAAATATTTATACTTCAAGACAGGCAAAACAAATACATTTTTGAAGTTGCTTCGATGTAAGTTCCTGTACATATATTGAAATTCATGTGCTATACTTAAAAATACTTTTATCGGGTCACTGATGCTCACACAAAGTTTCAAGAATTATTCATTTCACCATTATCTCAACTCTTGTAAATCCACAGATCAACATGTTCCTTACTACATTGAAAAAGCATCAAATGCATCCATAACAAATTGCTAGATGTTTGCATAATATGCACCCTTCATATTAATAAACAAACAAATAATAGGAAAAATAAACATATTTTATGCCAAGAAGTTGTTAGTACCAATACATGGATCTATGATTTCGTGATATCAATTTTCCATGATTTTTTTGCAGGCCAACATCAAAGAGAATGATGCATTGTATGATCTGATATCCCTAATAACCAAGAATCATTTAGTACTTATAATGATCTATATTTCTTAATTTCATATTGTCCCTGACTTCTGCTTATATATCACTTTGGCGAGGATTTCGAGGATGTTGGCGGTAGCTAGGGTACAACATTGCCATATATCTTTCTACATGATTTACATGTTTTCTTTATTCTAGGTTTGTATTAGACGTTGTATTCAATGGCACACACAAATATTCCAATGGTCTAGGTTGAACCCTAGTCATATGTACATTGATTCATTATCCTCACAACAATCACTAAGAACAAATACAAACCCAATTTACAATCAATAAATATTTCCTATCGTTTTTTACCTTCTTAATAGTTGTAATATTCTATTACCCAATTTCCACATTGATGTCTCCACCTTACTCAGTTTTTGTAACAAATTCTATTTCTAAGGACACTATTGTGTTCTTTTCTCCAATTTCATTTTTCTGCAAAGTCCATATTTGTTCAAATTTGACTTGAAAACCTTCTTATTGCAAACCCTATTTTTGTTTTCCCTTGTCCACTACATCTTCTATGTCCTTCCCCTTTCTTTCATCCATCATTTTACTTCTACCTATGAAACCCTACCATTTTTTTTCAATTCTCAATTTTCATCTATCATCTTGCCTCCACAATTGGCTTCTCACTTTTAGTATTCGCCTTTGGCCAAAGGCGAATACTCATAAGTGTTGGATCAACTAGGCCAGTAATGCTTTGGCTAAAAGATGCCATTTATGCCACAGTCTCATGCTTATAAAACACATATTCCAATAACTGGGCAAGGCATATAATTTGTTGTGCCCAATTCATCAAAATCCATATTTTTGCAGATGTTGTAGTGCTTTTCCATGATGGCTAACATACATAAGAGCCTATTCTCCCTCTCTTCGTTTCTTCTTCTTTTGGGTGTCATCCAAGACTAGGATTCACAACCTAATATTACAAACTATACTTGCTCTAGCGACCCATCCCCGTGTCAAACATATGTTGTTTATAAAGCCGAAGCTCCCGATTTTCTTAATATGAAAAATATTAGATAATTATTTGGGGGCGTGGAAAGTTCCAATATAGAAAAATCCAGTGACCTACTTACTAATACCATGTAATTAGTTGATGTGAAAACTTTGCTCGTTCCTATAAGTTGTGGATGCATGAGGAACTACTTGCAGGCCGACATCACTTACACAATAGTGAAGGAGGAATGGTTTCAAGTAGGAAATTTGAAAATTTGACAACATACCAAGCTATAGAAGTTGAAAACCCTACCAAGGTAGTCACAAATATTCAAATTGGGGATAACGTCACTATACCAATTATATGTAAATGCCCAATAGAATCCCAACTAGGAAGCATGACTAAGATGTTGATTACATATGTTGTGTGACAAGGAGAAAATATGTCAAGTATTGGCCAGAAGTTTAGAAAAAATGGACAAAAATTGAAATATCTGAATGGTGTGAATAAAACCCTAGATCCTTATTCTACAATTTTGGTTCCCATTTTGAAAATTCCCTAGTTTTATCAAGTTCCTTCATCATCCCCATCCCCATATCCATTTTCTATTCCTCCATCTCCATCTTCACCTCCATCTCCATTTCCATTGCCATATCCATCTCCATCTATGAAAGCTACATCTCCATCTCCATGTCCATCTCCCACAACTACAACTCTGCCTATAACTTCTACACCTCCTCTTGTCTCTCCAACTTCCCAGTAAAGTATTTCCATGAATTCACTAACTGACACTGTTATTGATCTTGATATGGAGATGAAGAACTTGACATTGTTTGCTTTCTTTATCATTAGAAAAATGATCGATGAGAACTAGGAGATGGAAGAAGAGTCTTACCCAAAAAAGAGCCATGAATGCACCACCAGGGAATACATGAAAAAATCCACCCATTGCCACCCAGAGTAACATAGTTCACCTAATGCAATCCCCACCTACCAGCTGATCATGATCTTGCTACTAGAGACATGTGAGCAATCTAAGGCCTCATGGGCTGTGGGTTGGATTAAGTGCACAGTAGAATGTGGGTGGTAGGTCACTCCCCAACATTCAACAATATTCTAAGGTTGAACCAGGGCTAAGTCACAGATGTCATACATGGACAATGGATGCAGCACCATGCTAGTGAGCCAGTATTCTCCATGGGGATGAGGTGGCTTGCAACTAATGAAGGAAAGGAAGAAAATCAATACAGAGAGTGTTCACTGCTTGTAAAGTTAAAACCACGTTGCAAGATTGAGGAGGGGATAGTACTAATGCCACTTACCATAAATTTTCCCATTAATGACATATTTCCAAGAAATCACTTTCTCCTTGTTGAAATCCTGAAACCCACAAGTCATGACAGCATAAATAGCCTTATCATAACCGAAGGAAAGAACAATATTGTAATGCTTCAAAGTGATAACTGAATATTCTTACCTATAAGGAAGCTCCCTGCTTGCCCTAAAAGATGGTAGCAGATACCTGATTATGGCCTAACTATAACCACGCTTTCCTGAACCCTAGGATACATGTAAATAAAAGAATAAAATTAATTGAGTAGTAGAATAAAAAGAAGATTGAGTTCCTACCATGTTATAGCTGATTTTACCACTCCAGGTGAAACACACTTTGTATGGCCTTCCCCTGTCCCTCTGTAGACTCCTTAGACCATGTGGACCATTTTTTGTCCTTTGATGTTTCCTTGACCATCCCTAAAAACATGTGAAAAATGATACACGTGAGTTTTAAACCTATAAGTGCGTATATACGCGGGTTTGACCACTAAAACCGTGTACATCAGGATGTGTACAAAATCCAAATCCTTTTGGAGTTTTCCTTGACATGGATCCAACTCACTTGACTCCTGACCTTCCCTATGCCTTGAGATCGCTCAGATTCAACCTTTCATTACCCCTTTGAAAAGCTATATAAGGAACTCTATGATACATTGAAGGCATATGAGATAATTGAGAGCAAAGAAACTATAGTCCATTGTTGCCAGAACTTATGCTTGAGTCTGCATCCCTTTGTCCCTTGGAGCACTTTTGTGTTCTTACCAAGCTTGCCTTTTGCTTGTGAGCTTGCTATCGAGAGATGGAGGGTTGAGGTGGTGGAGGCCCAAGTGGGGGATTCAGTTTCTCCAGTTCGTAGACGTGCCTTTAGAGGTTGTATCTATTGTAATCTTTGATTTATATTAATAGAAATATCTTTTCCTGTCCAATAATGTGTGTTTGAATGAATATTTTATCCATGGGATGTTTTCAAATGCTTATACATTATTGATTATATATGCTAGAATAGATCTAACACCATGATATATAGTATGCTTGATTTGTTTACTTGTTGTTGAGGAAGTAATTTATCAATTCAAGCTGAAGTTGGAAAGCTCAACAGGGATCTACTTCAACCGTTCGGAATAAGGTACGAGGTCTGATCCTTTAGTGTTAGACATTTACTTTCTATTGCATATTGGAAAGGATTGATTTCTGGGGTCAAGCTGTCTGTTGTGGTACCCCAAGCCATAGGAATCTCTCTCTGTAACATACCATGACATATTAAATGAAGGATTAATTGTGTGGACAATTTTAAACCCTTTTTTTTGGTGAACTCTACCACCAGAGGTTCAAGGATGCACTAGACATAATAGAGACTATGCTAGTTACGCCTATAGGTGGCATCCTAAACCGTGAGGAGATTGGCCCATAGTTAACAAAACTGGTTTAGGACAACAAAACCCTCACTCAAGGTCTTATACTAAACATTGAAAGCTTTCAATTAACAAAAACCTAGAAAATAAAAGCCTCGGTCTTGAAAGTTCGATCTGTTTGATCCAATGGATCTATTCTTACCAAATGGACACGATGATCATGATATTGTGGGTGTCCTCTAGTTGTGGGAGTGGTGTATTTTTCAATTACAAACCTTGGTTATAATACTTTGGTGGGTTAACTACGTCACAAATCCAGAAGCGAATATCTATAATAAAGTTCTAAGTCCTAGATAAGCTCTAGAATCAAATGCTTGGGGTGAGATACTTAATGGGAAAACCTAAGAAACAATGTCAAGCTTATAGAGTTAGGTAACCTTCCCTCAAAGGATATTTAAGGGTTTAGAATTAAATGTACCAACTGAACCACTTTGGACAGTTAAAGGAAAACAAGGATCCTCTCCACTTTTGAGGGAAGAAACCCACACTTTCAAACCCCCTATGCAAGGTATACTTGCATAGGATTGTATTTAGGACTTGTTATTATGACAAATATATAAAATAATAATAATAATAAATAAATAAATATAACATAGAATTTACACAAGTGTGTGCAGGAATAAGGAAATAAATTTTGTTTTTAGGTTGCAATTTTTTTTGGCTTTGTTACAAATGGTGCAAAGGATTGCAAGATATTTCGGATGCAACATTTTCCTCTAAAATTAGGATCCTTGTCTCATTCATCCTGCACATGGTGTAACACCCCAGTTTTGACCCCGTTTGCATTAAAAATGTATATGATGTAAATATTGTATTTAATCGTGGTGTGGAGCTAAAGGCAAAAGCCCCACCATTGATTTAGCGTTTTATGTTTCAAAAATTGAAATCGATGTTGATGGTATTTCGTGCTATCCAGGCATATTATAATTTTGGACATCATGTAAATATGCAATTTACTTAAATACCCACAACCAGCTATGTCAATGCAACATTAAAAGAGATGGGGGCATGATTTCCTAAGGATAAGGGGGGAGAAATATTCAAACCTTTGGGCCAATGGGGAAAATCCAAATGTTAATGGGAGAACCCATCAAACTGTCAACTACCCATTTTGTCTCTTGTGCCCAATCATTTAATTATGCCAGAAATTCGTAGGGTTAGTTATTGCATGAGAATGGGCAAGCTACGGGAGTCAAAAATTCGAATTTGGGGAAGCACCCATTTTTGGGAAAACGTTTTTTGACTTATGGGGCAAGTCATTGCCCAAAAATGTTACCCATTCCCTCATGCATTCACATCCTCCTCTTCATTCACGTTTTTGGAGCTCCCATGCATTCTCCATTCATGTTTTTTGCAGTGTTCTTCATTTTTCCCATGGCAGGGAAGTGTTTTTGTTAATGTACAGTGGTTGGGATCACTCCTGGGTGTTTTTGTGTTGTTTCACATCTCCACGGTTGGGGAATTTCGTGTTTTCAGTGTTACACATCCAATGGGGGACAAATCCACGAATTCAGGGACCGAGGGAGCCGTTTTTTCCCATGTGAAGCCATAGAACGATTATGGAAATCAAATTTCTATCAGGGGGCTGTTTTACCCATTTGTTGTTTACGTTTTTGGTTGAAAAACATTTTTCCTCAAACCCATGTCTTGCATTTTGCTGTGTGTGCACCCTTGGTTTTGGTCTGGATCGGTTTGGAGTGGAATTGGGGAAGAATTAGCTTAATAAACCTAGTGGGGAAAGGAACCTTACAGAAAGATCAAGAGGAGTTGGATTTTCTTCTTTGCAGACCCTGAATAACATTGGAATGGAAGGCATAGCATGAGGGATTGTGTAGTAGAGAAGGGGATACTTCCTTGTGTTGGGTGTGTAGGTGTTGGGAAATCCATGCTAGATTTTGTGTAGGTGTCCATATCTCTATGGTTGAGCTCACTAGCTTAGTAATTCAACCATTCTACCTCCTTGGCTGAATTTTGATAAATCCTTGGCTATGTGTGAGTCTACTAGTGTTCCCTTATTCCTTGTGGGAATCATGACCAACACGTGGGTGGCAGTTTTGTTAAGAGACTGATGAGCACACTAGCCTATGGTTGTGTGGAACATTGCAGCGGCGTATCTGGTTGTGGGATACACTTCTTTTAAGATAAGTATTCTTGTCTATTTTATCTCCGCAACTGTATATGTGTTTATGAATTAATATGAACATGTTAAATGTTGTGAATGAATGAATTTTGCTTCCACTGTATGTTAATAATTTATGCATCTGTGTATGTTTAAGTGATGAACATGTCCAATGTGTTGAATGCTTGAATGAAATGTAATTGCTTTCGATGTATATTGCATGTTTATATATTTGTGCACGTTGTTAGTTCAATGCAATTTTTATTTTATGTTATGAGGCTTAGATTGCCCGTGTTAACGCAAAAAATTGCTCATATAGCCTACACCATGCAAAGACATCCATGTCCTAGCCCATTCTACCCCTACACCCATTTAACCTATGTTTTTCTCTCAAAAAGCTCCAAAAATACCCTTAAAGGGATTTAAAACCCACAAAAGAGCTAAAAAGCTCAAAAAGGAGCTAAAAAGCTCAAAAATAGGGTTAAAGCCCCAAAAGGGGTCTAAGAACCCTTAAAGGGCTTAAAAACACCAAAAGGAGCTAAGAAACAAGCAGAAAGGGCGTAAAACCCTACGTAGGGCCCAAAACCCTAACTAGGGTCTAAAAACCCTAAAAAGTTGAGAAAAACTATAAATAGAGGTGTAGGGGTCCCCATCACACACATGATTCTTCTTTCTTGTCGTTATAATGCCCACGTGAGTACCTTGAGAGACCTTTCACTCTCAAGCTATTCATCCCCCACAACTCCATTTCCTCCATTTGCTAATTCCCTTTGTGTGTAGAGTCAAAACTCCACCCAATCCTAGCCTGTGGAGAGGCATCTTCTGAGTTTGAGCATGGTGGCCCTCTTTCAAACTAGATAAGAAGGTATACTATTGCATCTTTGTTTATTTAATTTGTAGTCTGTAGATGTTTCGTATTTGCTTTTATTTTCTAATAGTTTGCTACAACTTGTCTTTTCTCCATAGACTCTACCCTTTCATCCTCTAGATGGAAGGGAGGTGCATCTGCACATAGCCAGGGTTTTTCCTTGGCTAGAGATTGGTGACTTCGTCGGGTCGATCCCTTAGGATCCCTGGGGTTTAATAGTTTTTTGCAGGTTTTTGAATAGGTTTTGAATAGTTGTTTAATAGTTTTCTTTTGTAGGGTTAGTTTATTTCAATATTGCATTCAGTTCTATTCCTAGTCGATCCCTCCTGAGGCCGACCCGAACTCGTTTGACCATAGAACTAGTTACTATCGGTCATTCCTGGTTCCATTTTTAAATTTTTTTTTCCGTTTTCTGGCCCAGTCACCTATTTCGGGCTGAAAGGATCGACCCAATTGCCTATTCAGCCTAGAACAAAACGACCCAGTCATCTGTTTGGCCCCAACAAGAGTGACATGCCTCTCTAGGCTCAGTCATTGCTTGTTTCATCCTAGAAGTGACCCATTCACCCATTCAGGTCCGAAAGGAGCGACCCAGTCGCCTATTCAGGCCCGAAAGGAGCGACCCAATCGCCTATTTAGGCCCAAAAAGGGCGACCTACCTCTCGAGTTTCCTGTTGCTGCTGTTCGGACTATCTCTGTGGCTCAGTCGCCACTATCCAGCAGCTAGAAGTGACCTGTGTTTTCTACAAGTAGTTTTTACATTCAGTTGTGTATATGGTTAAGTTGTGTACAAATGCAAATCTGTCTAATACTTGGTCAAATTTCCGCAAGTTCATTTCATTTTTCAGTCTTAAAACTTAGTGGAAATTAACCTCCTTACCCATCCCTTCCTCCTCTAATTAGTCATCACCCTCCAAGGTATTATGAGATAAGACGGAGGGTTGAGCAAGCGTAGTAATAGGAACCTATTTTTGTTATTGCTCTAAACCATTAAAAACAAGTGTCTTGGAAGCTAGATGGGGTGGAAACTCTTTGGGGTTTCATGGCATTCATGTCATCCCTGTTGAGCAACCTTGAATTTGAGGAGTGACCTGTGGATCTATGGGTGGGCTTGTTCCCACTTTGATGAGAGCCCAACACTCCTTTTTGGCCTAAGAGGGATACAAAAAATAGGACAGTCACACCGTAGATTAGTATTTTACAATTTTATAGTGCACTTTGGTTCTGTTCATTTTTACTGGTTCATATGTTACAGGTTGTGTTTCCCATTGCCTAAACTAGTTTAAAGAATTTCTAGTACTATTTGCTTATGACATGATTAACAAATAATAAAATAAACATAACTCAATACAAAGTACACACATAACCATACGATATAATTCAACCAAACTTGGTTCATGACCTCGAGCGAGCCTTTAAAAGCAACTAATTTACTTTAAATCAAAATTTTGTAGTTTGAGGACATACGTCACTAATTGACTTAACCATGGGAAGTGCTTGGGCTATGCCCTGAATCTCATTGTGAGGAGTACCACAGGAACCCGAAAGTAGCTGGCCAACGAGAGGAATTGCCAAGAGAAAGGGGCAATGACCCCTACCAATTGACTAGAACACCTATGAGGAAAACGCCAAGCGCTGTCTTCTGGCAGTATTGGTAGCCGAGTGACCACTTGTAAGCCAATAGCAAGCCATTAAACTGGGGTCCAATTTTCATTACCAGTTACTATCAAAAACCATTGATCCACCACACTTTTCCTCATGCCTAAGAGGTGATCCACCTCATTTTGGGTCTTTAGACCGTCACCATCAAGGCTACCCTCGACAACCCTCCTCACCCTCAGAAGGCCATACAACCTTTGATTTTGACTCAAATTCCTACCAATCTGAGCCAAACCTGCACACTGCACTGTCTAGCCTCATGGATGGCGTGAATCTTGATCCCTTCTTCGTAGGGGTAGTTGGTAGCAGACCCACACCCATGCCTCAAATTACCACCACAATTGCGGCTAGAAGCCCCAGCACCGCTACAAACACCGTGGTGAGTCCGCGACCCATTAGTGGCAGGCCCACATCAACCCCCATCCTTACCACTATGTCACCTTTCATACCTGGAGGCAGTGGCCCTATCATTCCCACAGTAACACCTCTCATACGTGGGGGCAGTGGCCCTTCCACCACCGTCTCGACTATCCCCATCATGGGAAGTCAACTTCAGGTGCCCCCAGTCATGCAAGGACATCACACTCTTGCAAAATCCGGTGCCATCCCCAACCCTTACCACACCAGCCTTGGGTCTAATATCCCATTCATGGCATGCCTCAACTTGCTTGATTTGGCTAGATTAACAAATGACCCAATCTACCACCAACCCCACTGGCCTCCTATGCCAACTAAAATCCCATGAGACATTCCAAAGTTTGAAGGGAAGGCAGGGGAGTGCCCCCAAAACCACATCATGATGTTTCATCTATGGTGCTCATCAAAAACCATTATGGACGATTCGATCAGACTTAGATTGTTCCAGCGTACCCTCACAGGCGCCACAACCAAGTGGTACATTGAGCTTCCTCAAGATGCCTATCTGAGATTCAACTCTTTAGCCTTCATGTTCTTGTAGTATTTCCAACTCCCCGTCTGCTATGATGAGGGCGTGGAGATACTCCTATCTTTCCACGAAAACACGACAAATCACATAACCGACCACATCCACGAGTGGCGGGGATGTCGAATCTTGTGCAAGATTCAGCTGGAAGACATGATCTTCATTGATTGTTTTTTAAATACCTTGCTACCACCCATAGCCAAGGACGTTGCCTCTGAGTGCCCCCAATCTGATGAAGAGGCCATCTTGAAGGCACAACAATTTGACTTGATCTATGCTTAGTCAAGATACTTGTACACTATTCTTCCTGATGCTCCTTGTGCTGGTACCTCTCACCGCGACGTGCCGAGGGCATCCCATGCTGCGGATGGCATCATAGGTTCTTTTTCTCAACATCCATAATGTTGTGCGACACCTCCTATATTGCCACCACACCTAAGCAATGCCTCAAGCATTGCGCAACCAAGCCAAGTGCTCGACTACTCAAGAATGATAGCTCATTCCAGATCCACAACCTCCTATGCACAACCCACACCACAACAACACGCCCACGTTCCAATTTGGCCATCAAAACCAGATTTAGGACCAACGACCGGATTTGTAGCCCCTCTAGCTCCTCCGGTTTACTATGCACCACCTATGCAAGACGCCCCGGCCCCCGCCCT
Organism: Pseudotsuga menziesii; assembly: GCA_001517045.1. Classification (NCBI taxonomy): domain Eukaryota; kingdom Viridiplantae; phylum Streptophyta; class Pinopsida; order Pinales; family Pinaceae; genus Pseudotsuga; species Pseudotsuga menziesii. Next base: position 205,780 of record LPNX010742758.1, read on the forward strand.
AGCTTTGCCAACACCCATGGGGCAATTTTTTGCTCAACATAACTGTCCCAACTAACCCGCCCCCAATAACCAACAAGGGAAAGGGAGAAAAAATCGAGCTAGGAATCGAGGTAACAACCAGCCACAAGGAGGCGACCAACAACCAAATCCTCCCAACAACATTGGAGCGAACCAGGCGACCCAGAATCCCAAGCAACCTAACCCACCTAGAAAAAACACTCTGTTATGGACCATCCAACCTTGCAAACTATGTGATGTCTACAGTCATTATACGCATGAATGCCCCCTCATGGGTCGCGCTAAGCAGGTTCTTTAGAACAAAGCTTAGCACAGTACCAATGAGGCAGTTCAAGCTCAAACCAATCTAGCACCACTAGGCCCTCCACCCATGGTGCTCCAAAACCCGTTACCCTTCCAAGGATTGGTAGCAACCACACCTATAACCCCACCTACTCCCGTAGCTCCCACTGCAACCCCACCTATAGAAATAGGTGTTCACCACTTTCTAGTGGTGACAACTAAAGAGGTCAACTTGCAGACCAGGAGAAATAAGTATGGATCCACTACTGAAATCGCTGACCCATTAGCAACATCCACATCCAATAAAACCAACATACCTCTTCACTTACCCCCATTCCCCCTTGACGGGGTGACCCAAGGACCACAACTCCCCATGCGACGGATTTCCAACAATGACACGACTAGAGCCGCGGTGAACTATAGCATCGTTGATGACTTAGCCCAGTCACCTATGGTCAAGTCCGCTCTAGAAGTGCCGAAAACATGCCCGCCATAGCGAAAAGCATTGCTAGCTGCACTTGGTGCCATAGATCCCTATGACTCTAAATTGATTACATTCGATTTGGACAACGGAGAGCCCATAATGCCCTTGATCATTGCCTTCTAGATTCTGGTATCGATTCAGAATTTGGTCGTGCATCAATGCATTATTGATGAAGGGGCATCCACTTGTGTCATGTTGATGTTGGTTTGGCAGAAACTTGGATCCCCTCTACTCCAATCATCCACCAGTGCACTGCATGCATATGATGGCCACCCCACAAAAGCTCAGGGGATCCTTCAACACGTCCCCATATCATTAGTTAGTAAAATGGTGCTGATCGACATAGAAGTTGTCAAAGCGTAGTTGGATTATAACCTTCTCCTAGGAAGGAGTTACGTGTACGAAATGAGAGTCATGGCATCCACTGTTTTATGCCTTATGATGTTCCCGCCTGACGGGAATATTGTGACGGTGGACCAACTAACGTGCCACTATCGATAGGGGCCAAGTGCACTAGCTAATGTTATCCCTACTGTTGATACTTCCTTCAATAGCGTGACGACTCCCTCCTTGTTTGCGGTAGGCCCCAGGTTGTTCGCTGACACTTCCATGATGGCTTCCTTCCCCTTGGTACCACCTCCATTGGTACCAAGCGATACTACAGATTTGTGCATGCTCTCATCTAGCACCGATGCACCCACACCTCAACCGCAGTTGCAACTCCATCTGCAGTCACAACCCCATCCACAGTCGTAACTCCATCCACAGCCGTAGCTCCATCGGCAGCCGCAACCCTAGATACAGTCACCAGGGAATTATTGGGGCTCTCTCCTAGTCCATACAATCTGCTTTCTTTCCCCCCCATCTGACATCTAAGTAAGTCAGTGATGGCTACTTTGAACTTGCCAAATTTTACATTGGGGATTCCTGTGTGGTACCTTAAACCACCCGCTCAACCTCCAATACCCCAAGTTGCGTTGACCCCTATTCAACCCATTGTGGTTGAGACACACCCCCTTCCCAGCCCACAGAAACCACCTTCCACACCTACACCAGCCCCACCTCACCTAAAGAGGGCTAGGAGAAAAAACGCTAAAGTAGCAGCCAAACCCCGATAGATCCCACCATGCTCTGTGTGTGATGTACAGGGTCAAGCAACCCAAAATTGCCCAAAAATCCCCATTCTTCACACACACTTAGATGCCATGGATACGATGGAGAAAACTTCGGTAGTCCTCCTCCCAAATGGACCAACGAACAAGAACAAGTCTTTGAGGACAAACCATGAATGTGTCATTTGTGGATTGTATGGACATTATTCTCACCACTGCCAAGACTTAGCCGAGTTTTGAACTACCCTGAGTAATCTTCAGAAGCATTCTCTTGAATCTGAGATCACTGTTATTGAGGAAATACACCCTCCAGCTCCTTCCTCAGATACCATGACTATTTACATGATGTCCAGCTCCACAGACCCTCCTATCTTTGCAACCATTGACGATCCCTCGGATCTATCCCATCGTTGCTTCCGCAATGATGAGGAGATAATTGAAGCCTTAACCACTCTTGAATACCCTTGGGACGACATGCACCACCGCTTGTTCTTCTTTCCCAAAGAACTTGTGTCATCGTCTGATCAGTTTTGAATTGAGACCAAGGATTTCATCCACGAGAAAGTTGACTAGTTCAAAGACCCCATTCCGAAACCTAATGCTTTTGAAGAGGGGAATATGGCCAATATCTCACCTACCATCAAGATCAACATCTCAACCAATCCAGATATCATTGAGGAGATCACTCTAGGGGCATCTTGCTCCTCTGAAGAAGTCGCTTCCTACAAAGCGCTTTTGCAAGAGTTTCGCGACGTCTTTTCTTGGTCTTATAACAAGATGGCAGGGTTGGATCCATCCATAATTGAGCACCACATCGACATGTGGCCTGATGTGACACCCGTTTGCCAAAAGCAACGACCCATCCATCCTTCCAAAGCTGCTGTGGTTAAAGCAAAAATTGAGAAACTGCGCACAACCGGTTTCATCTATCCCATCGTATACACCACTTAGGTTTCCAACCTTGTTCCCGTGAACAAAAAATAGGGCACCATCCACGTCTATATGGAATTTCGTGATTTGAATTTGGCTTGTTCGAAAGACAACTTCCCAACCATGTTTATTGACCAGATCATTGACGCATGCACCGGACATGAGGTCTTTTCCTTTATCGATGGTTTTTCTGGATACAATCAAATTCATATCTGAAAGGAATATTGTTACAAGACTATGTTCACGACCCCTTGGTGAACATTTTCCTACAGAGTGATGCCCTTCAGACTAAAGAACACTGGAGCCACCTTCCAGCGTGCCATGATGTATTGCTTCCACGATCTAGTACACATTATACTGGTTTATCTGGATGACCTCACTGCTCGATCACGAAAGTGAGCACAACACATAAATGAATTGCGACAAGTCTTTTTGGGATGTCACAAGTACAAAATCCGCTTGAACCCCCTCAAGTGCATTTTTTGTGTCCCAACAGGCTGTCTTCTTGGGTTCATCATGTTCCACAAAGGGATAATAGTTGACCTTCTTAAATTTCAAGCTGTTCTTGATCTACCTTCACCACGAAATCTACGCCAACTACAAATTCTCCAAGGAAAGGCCAACTTCCTTCGCTGCATTGTACCAGAATACGTGATGAAAGCCCATGGTTTCTCACATCTGCTTTGTTCCAAGATTCCATTCATTTGGGATCAGCAGGCATGAGAATCATTTGATGCACTTAAACCAGCTCTGGCTTCCGCACCATTACTTTTTGCACCCGACTTAAACCGAGACTTTATCCTTTATGTATCAACCTCAAAAAATGCCATTGCTAGAGTTTTGGTCCGGGAAGACGATGCTCGTCAAGAGCACTTGGTTTATTACATTAGCTAGAAACTGACAGGTCCCCCTGTGTGATATTCACCTGAGGAGAAAATGGCCCTCGCCGTTGTATTCTCGGTCCAGACATTGCACCACTACATTATCGCAAACCTTACCCAAGTAGTGGCGGATTCCAACCCAATGTGGTACCTCTTGAGCAGCCGCCTCCTATAAGGCCGCACGTCCAAGTGGGTAGTTGTTCTCCAAGAGTTCAACTTGGAGGTTGTTTCCCCAAAAAGCACCAAGGCACTAGCACTAGATGCGCTAATGACAGACCTGCCCTCGTTTTCCACACCACCATCACTCAAGGTTGCCCTTCCCAACGAGTTCTTATTCGTCATCTCCACAAAAGACCCTTAATCTGGGGGCATTCTCATGTACTTGTGCACCCAAAAGTTAGAGGCTCATTTAAGCTGTGAAGGCAGACAATGCATTCGACACCAAGCCACTCGCCATCTCCTTATCAGAGATGTCCTTTACCATCAGGGCGTCAACACCATGTTATGTTGCTGCCTCACCCATTCCGAGGCTGAATAGGTCTTTAACGACTATCATAGTGGAGCCTGCGGTGGCCACCTTTCTAGTTTGGCGACTTCTCAAAAGGTTCTACACGATGACTATTTTTGGCCTTCAATTTTTTCTGACTGTATCGAGGCAGTCAAACACTGTCACAGCTGTCAGCTCTTTGCCCCAAAATCAAGGACTCCCCCCACACCTCTACACCCTGTAGTCACTGTTGGTCCCTTCTGTAAGTGGGCGATCGACTTCATGACTATCACTCCCACCTCAGCCAGCAGCCATAAATACATTATTGTGGTCATCGATTACTTCAGCAAGTGGGCTGAGGCCATGCCCACTTTCGATTGCAAAGGTGAAATGACAACACATATCTTCTTTAACCACATCATTTCAGGATTTGGCGTTCCCCAATATATAGTCTCCAACCATGACAAATATTTTGAAGACGCGGTTTGGGAAGAAATTTCAACCATGTTGAAGTTCGGCCACCAGTTCTCATCTTCCTACTACCCCAGGGCAATGACCAGGTTGAAGTAGTCAATAAAATCATCAAGACCATGTTTAATGAATGGTGGGAAACCACAAAACCAATTGGCACCACATGCTTTTTTCCACCCTATGGGTCTACCGCACTTCCACGAAGACCATGGCGTTGGGTCAGTACTCCCCATAGAGAGCCAGATCCCGTCACTCCACCTCGTCATGGAACTCCTCCATGACACTTTTCCCATGGAAGAATGCATTCTCCAACTAGAACAAACCGATGAAGACCGTTGAGCTACGCTTCAAGCGATCGAAGCAACCAAAACCTGGTCGAATTCCCATTATGACTCCTATGTCCACCCCCTCACCTTCAGCAAAGGTGATTTGGTCTTGGTTTACAACCAAGCCAATGATAAGTTGGGCAAAGGAAAGTTTGAGTCAATGTGGTACGACCCATATGTCATTCGCCACTGCCTTGAAAAGAGGGCATACATTCTTTCTGACTCTAATGGAAAACTCTTGGAGAACCCTCGCAATGGGCTCTACCTCAAGAGATTTTATGCATAACATCACCATAATGAGTCACTTGTAGCATATTTTTTCTCTTTTTGTTTTACACCGTTCTTGAAATGAGTGTTACATATTGCTTCCTTAATTGCTCCAGATGGATCCTACGTCGCACTGCTACACTGGATTTGTTGATTGAGCAAGTAGATGGTCTCCAAATCTTGCCTCAACTTCATTGGTTCTCTATTCCCCATCACATGAGTTGATCCATATCGATGGAATGTGTGTGAGCATCGCAACCAACAACTAGGCTAAGTACGATGGCGTCACTGGTCTCTTGGCCGACACCCTCCAGTTGGGTATTCATCACCTCGATGTCTTCTTAAAATCCCAACTACTTGTCTCTCAGTTGAATAACCACTATCGGGTACGCGATCCCTACCTTTTTAGAAAATTCATGCGCACTAAACATGTGGTTAGAACATTTGAATCCATTGCATTCACACATGTTCCCAGAAACCTCAATAGTGTGACAGATCAAATGGCTAATTATATTCTAAAGTGGCATATTCATCACCGCATATAGGAAGCATATAAAAACTGCATCATGCATCAACATATAATCATGCATACATATGTAACATACATCATCTAGGCATTTTTTCATCATAAAAAGACTCACATATAAAAACTATAAAAGCACATCCATGTGCATAAAATATATATATATAAATGCATGTCATAATATGTCCAGTACAAAATAAGAAGCTACACAAGATTTCTTAGTAGGAATATACATCATGGTACAAAAAATCCTAAGTGCACCAACACACTAGGGGCAGCCCCACTGCTGCTAATTAGAGCCGGACTCATCATCCTGCTCCTCTGAATCTATCCCCTCCTCAAAGCCATCCTCAACCTCCTCCACCTCCTCCTCCCCGTCGTCCATAGGCACATCTCTCCGTGCCATCGCCCGTACATACTCAATGACCACGACAATCCTCTTCATTAGAGGAATCCACTTGCAGGGAGCCTGGCAATAGGTGGCAATGAGGTCATCATCCAGATATTGCCAACCATCATTTGTGACCCCCTCCAATAAGCGCTCCACATGCTATCGAAAATCAACCGCAAGTTGCCGCTCCCTTTGGCAGCCCCCTGTAGGTGGCTCCAACCACTGCACTATACCCATCCACCGCTAGTACCTAACTGGTGGGAAGGAACCAATATCTGCACATGCACACAACTTGATATCATCAATCCTGGTATGCTAAATAGCTACCAATAAGCTAAGTACTCCATATATGACTGTAAACACATAAAACATCATGTATATGTACCATTTGGTTGTTAAGATTATAATCCTCCCTTGTCCAATTTGGTTAGTCACCTAGAATCAATTTAGTCATTAATTGGGTCCACTAGTATTATTGGGTCCACTTGCCCTAATGGGGCCACATGTACCGGCCACTAGAGTGTGGGGAACACTGCTAGAAGTTAACTGCCACTTACTGCATGTGCATGCATCAGTGTGGGCACCTCCTAGACCAATCCCTACATTTTAGTAGCCACTGGGAGTCCCGACACCAACCTACTTTAGTTAATTGGAGTTAGTACTAGTTAGTCTTAGTTATCCCCTAGTTACTTTCAGTTAGTTCACAATCAGTTAGCTAGCGCTAGTTATGCATGGATAATGCATGGATGCATGTGGAGTAGGCACCTTTTCCCACCTACCACACTCAGTTGCACTGAGTTAACTAGCTATCACTGATTGATTGAGTTGTTGGACATCTGGGAGTTGATCTATTGGACTCCAATAGTGATTTAGACAAGTTCAGTTAGCCATGCAATTAGGTAGATTAAATCAATTTGAATTCCTCCCTCATGCATTCGAGTTGACTAGTTATTAATACCAGCGTATTACATTGTAATTATTATACAATTACTTTTTATTAATGAAAGCTTTCACAGTTGCAAACCATTTTTGCATTGTTTCATTCTTCAATTTCTGAGTAAAATTGTCTGATCTATCTTGTTAGTTGTGTGTTGGTCCACAGATCTATGTGCTCTGTTATCACTCTGGGAAACTCCTCTAAGTTGTAGCTCGAGGATGCCTAGTAACTTACAATGTTTTAAGGGTTTTTTGATATGGATCAATTTAGTTGACCTATATAACCTTTCCACTCTCAAGGCATGCATAAAACTAACTCAATTACAAGGCTTTTAGTTACAATTGCTTAGAAGTTGACAATAAAGTGCAGGGATGAAGAACTCATTAGGCTGGCAGATTTACATACAAAACACATGCATATAAATGTCTAAACCATGATAAGGATGGCACTTATAAATCCAATTGCACTAAAAAACCAATAGGATGACAACTATAAGCTTTTTAATCAATCTGAAAATGACCTAAATACACATTCAAGCATAAGTACAATAAGGAAAGAGATGATGGCTGAACAGATCATAACAAAATAAATTATATTCATGAATAAGTAAAATGAGAAGCATGAAAGCATTATAGGCTTATAAATCCCCGAAGTTGAACCTTTATTATAAAATCGATCTTAGGCTTTATAGCCTTTTACAAAATGGACAGATCCTAAAACTTGGATCTGTTTTTTATAAAAATAATCAAAAGTAACAGTTTTTTCAAATTAGGGTATGAAACCCTACCTAACTACTTGTCTAACTATAATGAAGATTTAGTTCACTGACTAAACATTAAATAACTAAAGTAGTTGCTGATGATCACTGCTGCTGGTCCACTGTCAGTTAACCCACTGATTTCTCCTTGTCAATTAGGGTTGATGACTTTATGGCACTGTTTTTTCATAATAGATCTAAACAGACCCTTTCTGATACTTATGTCAGCACCTTTTATCTTTTACTTACGTCCCTGAGCCATCTGCAGTCGCCAAAATCTGGTTCTGTCTTGTCAAAAACTCGCTTTTAAACCTTCATCTGCTTTCGGTGGTTAAGCGGCCAGTCTATCGAAACTTTTAACTGCCAAAAAGAGGAACTTTCGGCGGCTAACGGACTGCTCTAGTGCCCGCTTAACCATCGAAAGCCCTCTTTCACAAAATTTATTAGGTTTCGCTCAAAAATGCCTTTCTAGGCCTATTCGCTCAGCCTTATTCTTCTGAGGGCTTTGTGTTTGGAGTGTTTGTTGGGCCCTGGCTCGTTTCAGGAGGCTGGAGACTGATGGCTACTTTAGCTAGGGTTGATAAGGTAAGGTGGCTGCTAGGGTTTGCTTTTGCTTCTTTCAATTGCAGGCCTCACCATCCTGAGTAACTTGGTATTGTCCTTCAGGTACCTGGTGTTTAGCTATAACGTCCCCGACCCTTCGACCGACGAAGAGGATGCTACCATGGAGTTAACCATCCGGGCAATCCAGCCCCATGAACATGTGCATCCATAAGATGCTGAAATGATAAAAACAAAATGCTTTGAACTAGAACATGGATACATGATCATTTATCATACAGCGGAAGCAAACATACGTTCATACAAGCATTCAACATGTTCATCACATTCATTAATAGTAAATAGGATTGCAGAAGTAAAATAGAAACGATTAATTATCTTATGAAGAACTCATTCCGCAACCAGCTACGTCGCTGCAACGTTCCACCCAACCATAGGCCAGCGTGCTCCTTAATCTCTCAGCAACGCTGCCACCCCCAAGCTGGGCATGATTCTCCAAGGAATAAGGAACAAGCAGGCTTACACATAGCCAAGGATACACAAAACATAGCCAAGCCAACACAGTTGGGTTTATCAGGCCATCAACAAGACAGCCAAGCCAACATGGTCAGGTTTATCAGGCCATCCAGGAACTGGGAAAGGCTAAATGCTAAGCCGGTGATCCCATTACAGAGCTAGGAACACCTACACCAGAACTAGCCTGGCTTCTAAGACACCCACACACACCCAACACAAGGAATCGGTCCCTTCTCTGCTACACAGTCCCTCAGGCCCTGACTTCCCTTCCAGTGCTATTTAGGGGTTGTGGAGAAGAAAGCAAGCCCTCTAACTCTGTCTGTGTGGTTTCCAAACACACTAGGTTTATCAAGTAACTCAATCCCCCATCCCTGCTCCCAACACATTCCGAAGACCAACCATTGCACACATGCAATCAATCAGATGTTACAGCTTAAACAGGAAAATGACTCCTGAGTCGTTCTTGGTCCTATCAAGGCCAAAATGACTCCCAAGTGAATTACAATAGTCCCAAAACATATCAGTAAACACAATTCACAACATGGGGAAAACAACAGTCCGTAGCAGAAAAGACTTACACAGGCCGAACTGGGGAAGAAGATACAGACTCTCAACCTGTGCGTGAGGGAAACTTGCACCAGACCCCAAAATACAGAGGGAAAACACACCAGATTCCACTCTGTGGAAAAAAATGTGAATGACAACCGATAAGCGGCTCCCCTCCTGGCTGCGTGAGATCCAACAGAACAGATGCCTGTGCGTGAGGATGAACAAACTCCTATCCCCAAAATGTAAAGAAGACCCCAACAAAACACACTGTAATGTAAGGGAGACCACAACAACCCACGAATCATTCTATGAGGAAAGTATACACCCACCTCATCCACAAAATCCGTAGAGGAAAACCGCATGAGTAAAACTAGGAAAATCCTATGCATGGGAATGAGCAAGACTCCCGCTCCTGCATGAGGATGAAAAACTTTGCTTATGCATGAAGGTGAACAGACAATGGAGAGGATGCGCAGTAGTCAAAAGTGCGTGAGTGTTTTGGCATCGTCGTGGAGAGAGTGAAGCGTCCGCTGGAGTGATGGTGGTGGTTTTTGCTTGCCATCGTGAGGTCAACTCACTCGTGGAGTGTGCGTGTGGGCAAGGACTGACAATCCTGCCGCACTCCACTCCCAGCCATAACTGCCCCAACTAATAGCAGCAGTTTTTAATGGTGGTGGTTGGATAAGGCAAGGAAAAGATGGGAAAATCAAAACAGGGTGGTGACACATGGATTTTATCTCATGGCTCTAGGTTTGACATCCCCCCCTTATCCTTGTGAAAATCATGCCCCTTCTCAATTTAGTTGCTGCGAATGTAGCTGGTTGAGGTTCATTTTAATTAAAGATGCATATTTACATGATGACAAAACTCAATAGGTATGCTGCATGCCTCGATATACCATCGGTGACAATTTCAATCTAAAACATAGCATAACCAATCGATGGTGGGGCCTTGGCCTTTAAATCCGCACCATGATTATTTACAATATATATATCATATACATTTAATGCAATGGGGTCAAAACCAGGGTGTTACATTCCCCTCCCCCTTCAATAGCATTGTCCTCAGTGTGTTACAAAAATGAACAAAATGCTACACTGGTATCGCCTCAGTGTTTCGCAGAATTGAGCAAAAATGGATGTGCCAACCACATGGCATCCTCCAGCTCCCATGTAGCCTCTTCAGGTCCGTAGTGCTCCCATTGCACCTTTACCTGCCCTATGGCTTGGTTCCAGAGCATTGTGACCTTCCTATTGAGGATGCACATTGGCTCGATTCATAACTCTCTCTCGGGTTCCACCTGAATCACATCCCAATTTATCACATGGTTAGGATCATGTACATATCTCTTAAGCAAAGAAACATGAAACACATTATGAGCTCTAGTACTAGCAGGCATTACAAGTCTATATGCAACTGCCCCTATTCTTTCAAGCACTTCAAATGACCCACAATATGTTGGTGACAACTTGGCACAACTTCCAAGCTTCAAGGAACTCTTCCTTGCCCTTACTCTGAGGTAAACATGATCCCCAACACTGAACTCCCTGTTCACCCTATGCTTATCTGCATAGCTTTTCTGTCTGTCCCATGCTGCTTTCAGATTCTGCCTGATCTTTACAACCTCTTGCTCCATTTCCTTGAGCAATTCTGGTCCAAGCACAATCCTGTTCACTGGGTTATCCCAAGTCACAGGTGTCCTACACCTTCTTCCATACAAAGCTTCATATGGACTCATCCCCAAGGATGCTTGCCATCCATTGTTGTAAGCAAACTCTACCAAGTGTAAGTAATCTTCCCACTTGGTTGGTTTGTTCATCATGTACATGCGAAGCATGTCTTCAAGCACCTGATTAACTCTCTCTGTCTGCCCATCTGTTTGAGGATGGTATGCAGTGTTGAAGTTTAGCTTTGTACCCAAATCTGCAAACAACCTCTTCCAAAAGTTGGAAGTGAACTTGACATATCTGTTAGAGACTATTGCCTTCGGCAATCCATGCAATTTGAATATCTCCTTCATGAAGATCTTTGCAATGTCATTAGTCTTATGTGTAGACTTAACCAGTATAAAATGCACTGCCTTTGTCAACTTGTCTACCACCACCATGATGGAATCATGTTGTCTGCAAGTCATCGACAATCCTGTAATAAAATCCATGGAAATAACTTCCCATTTCCATTCCGGAACTGGCAAGGGCTGCAATAACCCTGCAGGGTGTTGATGCTCAACCTTTACCTGTTGACATTTCATACACCTCGAAATGTACTCAGCAATATCCCTTTTCATTCTTGGCCAAAAGTACTGCTTCCTGGCTGTAGCAATTGTCTTCTGATATCCTGGGTGACCAGAATATGGAGCTTGATGGATTTCATCCATAACAACTCTCCTCAAATCTGCTACATCTAGAATATAAATTCTACCTCTATAAGTGAGAATTCCATCTTCTTCAAATTTATATCCCTCATACTTCTTCTCAAGACTTTGCTGTTGCAATTTGTCTTTTACTTGCTCATACAATTCATCTCCAGCAGCATGACTAACAATCTGCTGCCTCAAATCTGATTGGAAAATACTAAGAGATGCCACATGCATTTCTTGCACCTTCCTGCTGAGTGCATCAGCTACCTTATTCTCTTTCCCTTTTATGTGCTTGATTTCAAAATCAAATTCACATAAAAATTCCAGCCATCTTGCTTGCCTAGCATTCAGAGTAGGCTGATCAAACAAATACTTTAGTCCACAGTGGTCTGTTCAGAGCTCAAATCTTCTACCCATCAAGTAATGCCTCCACATCTTAGGGCATGTACTATGGCTGCAAGCTCTAGATCATGAGTGGCATAGTTCTTCTCATGCTCCTTCAGCTTTCTCAACTCATAACATATCACGTGGTTGTATTGCATAAGGACTCCTCCAAGCCCTTGTCCACATGCATCGGTACACACCACAAAATCTTTCTCCGGATCTGCAACTTTCAATACGGGTACACTGGTGAGAAGATTCTTCAACCTCTGGAAACTTTCTTCACATCTCGATGTCCATTCGAACTTCATTCCCTTCTTTTGCAAAGAAGTGATGGCATGTGCAACTCTGTAGAATCCTTCAATGAACCTTCGGTAGTATCCTGCAAGTCCCATGAAAGATCTTACATCTGTCACATTTCTTGGAGTAGGCCAATTCATAATGGCTTCAATCATTTCAGGGTCCACAGATATACCCTCCTCTGAGATAATGTGACCCAAATACTGAATTCTATCTCTATAGAAGTCACACTTGCTCAGTTTTGCATATAATTGATGTTCCCTGAGCAATTTCAATGTCAATCTCAAATGCTCTTCGTGTTCTTCCTCAATCTTAGAATAAACAAGAATGTCATCAAGGAAGACAAGAACAAACTTGTCCAAATATCTGCTGAAGACACTATCCATAAGGCACATAAATGTAGCTGGTATATTTGTTAGACCAAATGGTACAACTACAAACTCGTAATTCCCATATCTTGTCTTGAAGGCTGTCTTATGAATGTCTTCATCCTTGATTCTCACCTGATGATAACCAGACTTCAAGTCAATCTTCGAAAATACCTTTGCTCCTCTCATTTGATCAAATAGGTCATCAATCCTAGGCAAAGGATATTTATTCTTCACCGTAACCTTGTTCAATTGACTGTAATCAATACACAACTAGAGTGTACCATCTTTCTTCTTTACAAATAGAACTGGTGCTCCCCAAGGAGACACACTTGGTCGGATATACTTCTTTTCCAGCAACTCTTGCAGTTGCATCTTCAACTCTAGCATCTCCATTGTACTCATCCTATAGGGTTCCTTGGACACTAGTGCTGCTCCTGACACAAGTTCAATTGTGAAATCAATGTCCCTCTTTGGAGGAAGCCCTAAAATCTCATCAGGAAACACGTCCTTGAATTCCTGTAACACCTGATAGTCCTCCAACCTAGGAGTTTCATCTCCTGATGTCTCCAAAATATGGGCTGCATACAACCGGCAACCCTTCCTACAGAAATTCTTCAGCTGCATTGCTGAAACCTGCCGTACTGAAATCACCTTTGGAATACCTTCACAACTACTAGGTTCCCTTCTTCATTCATGCATTCGAAAGTCTTATTGTAACAGTCAAGCTTCACCCTGTGAGCTTCTAACCAATCCATTCCAATGAGAACATCATAGGAACCAAGCGGTAGAACATTCAGATCTACACACATGACCAACCCATTCATGACCAATGGACATTTCTCTACCACTTCATTGACATTTCTCTTAGTTCCAATGGCTAGCTGGACTAACCAAGACTTCCTATGCTTTACTTTCTTAAAAGCACAAATCTCCACAACTCTAGGAGTAATGTAACTGTGAGTAGAACCAGGGTCAATCAAAATAGAAATAGATTGTTCAACAATCTTATCTGCAAATTCAACCACTATTGACCGGTGATCTGCCTGGCGGTCCTCCAGTGCTGCATAGATCCTAGGGACTACCCTTGCTACTTGACCCACTGTTTCTACTTCTTGAATGTTATAAGCCGGTCTCGCACTTTCATTCTCGAGTGGACAATTCCTGCGCATGTGGGATCCTCCACATTTCCAACATTGAAGTGGTCCACTATTCTGCTGTTGATCCTTAGGATTTTCTCCTGTCACTCCAACTGGCTTACTCGCAGCTTGGGATGGCTACTTCTGTTGATTCCTAAAGTCTTTGGTCAAACTTCTCATTCTTCTTGTCCTTCCATGCCTTATGGTAATCCAGCTTACCTTTGCTTTTCTCATAGCAATACTTAGCCTTCCTTATTGCTTCTTCAAGAGTTATAGGTTCATAAAAATCAATTCTATCTTTGTAATATTGAGGTAATCCACTCAGAAAATGCTGGACCTTCACTTTTTCATCTCTGATGTACCGGACATACCTCAACAGCTCCAAAAACTTATTTTCATATTCTTCCATGGTCCGCTGTCCCAATCTCAGCTCATGGAACTCCTTAATCTTGTCATCATAATACCTGTCAGAGAGGTATTTCTGCTTGAAATACTTCTTGAATTGTTTCCACTTAAGCTTCCTTTCACTGATCCTCTTTACTTGCTTGAAGTGTTCCCACCAAATCGATGCCCTTCCATTCAGATTGAATATGGCAACTCTTGCCTTCATGTTTCTTGAATAGTCATGCACTTGAAAGTACTTCTTTATCCCAAGAAGCCAAGCTTCAGCCTCTTGTCCAGTCTTTACCTCACCATCAAATGTCGGAGGTTTAGCTTTCTTAAATTCATCCCAAGAGTGATCCCTATGGTGTCTCTTTCTTTTTCTTTTATGAGAAGAAGAACTGGAATCCCCGTTGGATTCTTCAGAGGCAGATGATCCACTAGAAGTCCTTCTCCTTCTCCTAGTACTGCTCTTACTGCCTTCTGGTCTCGCTGTACCTCATCTAGAGCCTATCTTTCTCTGCAAGTTTGTCAAACTCTGCAACATAGCAGCATTCAACTGATGCTGCTCTTCCTGCGATTTGATCAAGCTTCTCATGGTGGCTACAACATCTGGCGGTGTCTCTTGGAATCTCCTTCCACTAGAGTCTATGTCATCATTTCCATTACGGACATTTCCTCCCATGGCATCTCGCAGACGCTCGCAAGAATCCTGAGCATCATATCCATCATGGGTTCTCATAACTAAACCACCACTTACTTAGCAAACTGCACTACCTGGAATACTGCTCTTGAAGGTGACTATGATTCTACAAACGTGTTAGTAACACAACTGTTAGATGCATAACATTGATATGATTCAAAATTTACTTACCTTCTCCTAGAAAAACCATAAAATAACAATTTTCCCAAACACAAGATTTTCTTTATCAAAGAACTTCTATCTGAGGGGGACGACGTGGGTCAAGGGGGCTTGCCCCTTTGCAGGTTTTTTTGTTGTTGTTGTTGTAAATCTATGATTTTCGTGCAATCTGGCACCTAAGATTACTGCTAGTTCCTCTCTTTTTTTTTTTAGCCCTGAAAATCCACTGAAAAACCGCTGAAAATCCTACTGAAAAATAGCCAAAATATGCTGAGAAATCCTACTAAAAAACTCAAAATTTCCTTGTACAGG
Source organism: Pseudotsuga menziesii (assembly GCA_001517045.1). NCBI lineage: Eukaryota > Viridiplantae > Streptophyta > Pinopsida > Pinales > Pinaceae > Pseudotsuga > Pseudotsuga menziesii. The sequence goes on from LPNX010742758.1 coordinate 221,374, forward strand.
ATCGGGTCTCATCCCAACTAACATTCCAATGTTTCGGCAGTCAGCACAACTAACTTCCTCCGCTGTTCATCGGTGATCAGATCCACTAAGCACTATCGCGTTGGCAATCGAATCTTCTAACCTTTGGAAGGATAGTCCATTAGACAGTCGCAACAGCGGACGTTCAATCCACTAACTTCATCCGATGTCGCTCATCAGGAACTGAATTAACTAGGTGTCGGCAATGTGTTCAACTAACCATCGCCAATGGCCGACGATTCTAGGACTTAGAGAATTTTTTGGAAATTTTCCCTTTAGTCTTCCTTTTTGCCACTTGAGGCTCAATTATCTTCTTTTCATCGGCGAAATAGTTCCATCAGCAGCTGCAATGACGGCCCACCATCTTCGATCATCTTCCGATGAGCCGCCCAATCTGCTGAGGCATAACCTGATCGTTATCGACAGTCTCTTCTCGTTGGAAGGCTAGTGCTTTAGGCTTTCGAAACGATGGGTGCACGAACCACTTTCTGCTTCCGATGGCCGATGTTTTCGTTACTTAGAAAATTTTTGAACTTTCTTTACTGCGTCGGTGGTTAGAGGCCTTACTCATCGGACACGTAGTTGTCTAGCCATCCGCAACGGCGGGCGCTTGATCAACTATGTTCTGCCGACGGACGTCGAACTCTTAGAAAAATTTTCCCGCCATTTTCCTTCCAACTGTCCTCCGTCGGGTATGCTTCCGCCTAGCTCTCCGCTACATCGGAAGTCCTTTCCACTAAGTGTTCCGATGAACCGACAGTTCAAACACTTAGACAAATTTTGTGGAAGTTTTCTGTCATATAAACTTCTGATTTCTGCTGGATAGAAAGAAATCCTGCCCCTGTCACTGCATCTTTCATGGCCCCATTCAGGACCATGCTGCAACATGAGCTCTGATACCACACTGTAACGTCCCCGACCTTCTAACCGATGAAGAGGAAGATACCATGGAGTTAACCATCCGGGCAATCCGGCCCCATGAACATGTGCATCCATAAGATGCTGAAATGCTGAAAACAAAATGCTTTGAACTAGAACATGGATACATGATCATTTATCATACAACGGAAGCAAACATACGTTCATACAAGCATTCAACATGTTCATCACATTCATTAACAGTAAATAGGATTGCAGAAGTAAAATAGACAAGATTACTTATCTTATGAAGAACTCATTCCGCAACCAGCTACGTCGCTGCAACGTTCCACCCAACCATAGGCCAGCGTGCTCCTTAATCTCTCAGCAATGCTGCCACCCCCGAGCTGGGCATGATTCTCCAAGGAATACGGAACAAGCAGGCTTACACATAGCCAAGGATACACAAAACATAGCTAAGCCAACATGGTTGGGTTTATCAGGTCATCAACAAGACAGCCAAGCCAACATGGTCAGGTTTATCAGGCCATCCAGGAACTGGGAAAGGCTAAATGCTAAGTTGGTGAGCCCATTATAGAGCTAGGAACACCTACACTAGAACTAGCTTGGATTCTAAGACACCCACACACACCCAACACAAGGAATCAATCCCTTCTCTGCTACATAGTCCCTTAGGCCCTAACTTCCCTTCCAGTGCTATTCAGTGGTTGTGGAGAAGAAATCCAGCCCTCTAGCTCTCTCTGTGTGTCTTCCAAACACACCAGGTTTATCAAGCAACCCAAGCCCCCATCCCTGCTCCCAACACAGTCCGAAGACCAACCATTGCACACATGCAATCAATCAGATGTTACAGCTTAAACAGGGAAAATGACTCCTGAGTCGTTCTTGGCTCTATCGTGGCCAAAACGACTCCCAAGCGAATTACAACAGTCCCAAAATGTATCAGTAAACACAATTCACAATATGGGGAAAAAAACAGTCCGTCCTGGGCAACGAAGTAAGTAGAAAAGACTTACATAGGCCGCACTGGGGAAGAAGATACAGACTCTCAACCTGTGTGTGAGGGAAACTTGCACCAGACGCCAAAATACAGAGGGAAAACACACCAGATTCCACTATGTGGAAAAAAAATGTGAATGACAACTGATAAGCGGGTCCCCTCCTGGCTACATGAGATCCAACAGAATAGATGCCTGTGCTTGAGGATGAACAGACTCCCATCCCCAAAATGTAAAGAATACCCCAACAAAACACACTGTAACGTAAGGGAGACCACAACAACCCATGAATCAGTCTGTGAGGAAAGTATACTCTCACTCCATCCACAAAATCTGTAGAGGAAAACTGCGTGAGTAAAACCAGGAAAATCCTATGCATGGGAATGAGAAAGACTCCTGCTCCTGCGTGAGGATGAACAACTCTGCCTATGTGTGAAGGTGAACAGAGAATGGAGAGGATGCGCAGTAGTCAGAAGTGCGTGGGTGTTTCAGCACCGTCATGGAGAGAGTGAAGCGTCCACTGGAGTGATGGCGGTGGTGTTTACTTGCCATCGTGAGGTCAACTCTCTAGTGGAGTGTGCGTGTGGGCAAGGACTAACAGTCCTGCCGCACTCCACTCCCAGCCATAACTGCCCCAACTAACAGCAACAATTTTTAATGGTGGTGCTTGGATAAGGCAAGGAAAAGATGGGAAAATCAAAATAGGGTGGTGACACATGCATTTTTTCTCTCATTGCTCAAGGTTTGACATCCCCCCCCTTATCCTTGTGAAAATAATGCCCCTTCTCAATTTAGTTTCCGCGAACGTAGCTGGTTGAGGTTCATTTTAATTAAAGATGCATATTTGTATGATGAAAAAACTGAATAGGTATGCCGCATGCCCCGATATACCATCGGTGACAATTTCAATCCAAAACATAGCATAACCAATCGATGGTGGGGCCTTGGCCTTTAGCTCCGCACCATGATTATTTACAATATATAAATCATATACATTTAATGCATCAGGGTCAAAATCGAGGTGTTACATCAGCCTTTTCAAGAAAATGTATCTTTCTCTCTGCTCCAAGTAGGACTTACGCAATAGCTTATTTCTCCTAGTCAATGTTTCATTGTTTCTCTCCAGTTCTCTTTCCAAGACTTCCATCTCATAAACCTACCTTAGTAGCTGATTGATCTTTTGACTTCTAGGTTTGCTAGAGGAAGCCCTTTCAGCTGGTTCTTGTTATTTCTGTGGTGTGGGGGATGACAATGCTTCAGTAAATGGAACAATTTGCAGAGCTAGGGTTGCATCCTCTCCTTGTTCTTCCTTAGAATTTGAATAAGGTAGGTTTAAGACATTCTCCTGGTGTGCTTCTGCCCCTTGACCTTTCTCACCGAAATCCAAATTCCTTTTTTCCTTCTTAGTTTTGGAGGAGGAGGGAGGTTGTTCAGTTGCTGCAGCTGGGGAAATGGCCCTCCTCCTTCTTCTCCCACTCCTTGGAGTGCTGGATTTCTTTATAGGAGATTTTCTTTTCTCCTTCGACTGAAGGCCTATCTCAAGGCCATTCCAGAACAGGAAATAGGGCCAAGCGATGTTTCTTTTATTCAATGATTCCTTAACCAATAGCTGGATAAGATAGTGGTGGCACAACCTGCCAGCAATTTTGGATTGCTGGGATTTCACTTGATGGGCCATCTTCCCTAGATTCCTGTGTAAATAAAAGGGCAGATTAAGAGGGTTCTTACCTTTGAAGTGGTTCATGAGTTTGAAATGATAGATCATTGCTCTATTGTATCTTCCTTCACAGGTCAAATAGACCACAATGGCCTTTAGCAGCTGCTACCAGCTCTCTTCCAGCCATGATGATGGCACACTCTTCTTCCATATCATTCCCCTATGCTCAGGCTTGAGATATGACCTGAACTCCACATCTTTGGGTATGGTGGTCTTGAACCACTTCTCTCCAATGCAAGGGAGTTCAGTCACCTCTAAGATTAGTGCTTCATATATGAGAAATTCCTCCCTTCTTATGACTGCTTTTGAACCATCAAATGACAGGGCAAAAGCTTCAGCCACCTGCTGATGAAACCTTGTATTTTTTCATAGTATTTGTAGCAGCCTACCTCCTGGAACAGTCTACAAACCTCTGGATGGGCCTCTAAATAACTGACATCACCTAGCTCCTGTCTGAGAGCTGGCCCACTTTTCTTCATCCTGATGGGTGTAATCTCCTGGGTACTTGCAAACAACACTTAGACTTTGTATACAGTGTGCTTCAACAAGCTACTCCTTCAGAGCTTGTTTTTCTGGTGAGAACAATGCTAATTTTGAAAATGAAATTTGATGGAGTCCCAAGGCACTGATTATGAGGATTTTTTGTTATTTATGGGAGCTGACCTCACCCAAATGATGACAGCAGCTCGATCTCTGAGACATCTTTTCCTAGATAACCGTACCCTACCTTAGCCAAAGCATTCGGTGGTTTATGTGATGATATTTGGGACAGGTGGAGGAAAACTGGAGGTTGGTGGTCAGATTAGTTTATGCTATTTAAATAACGACCCTTTTCACTCATTTCCCACGGAGTCACACAAATCTAGGTCTTTTCGGTGGGTAATCATGCTTTAAAATGATCTTCTGTCTTGCTGACGAGGTTGGATGTGACAGTTCCCAACCGTTTCCCTATTTTGGCCTTTTCGGTGGTTTAAGATCCTCCGCGATTTTTTCAACTAGCCACTAAAAAGCTGGCTTTTGGCGGCTAATTAAACGTTATCTTTCTTGCCTAAGCCGCTGGAACCCCTACTCGGTCGCCATGGTGAATTTCTTCTTTCAGCAGATAGCGACCTTGAAAAACCCTTTTTAACCGTCGAACAAACAACTAAAGACCTGTCGGTGATTGGAATCTCTAACCACTAAAACATTAGAACCTCAAACCTGAATGCTGTTATAGTGTCGGTGCTTCAAACCACTAATGTTTCATCGGCGATCGGAATCTCTAACCACTAAAACATGGAAACCTCAAACTTGAATGCTGCCATAGTGTCGGCGCTTCAAACCACTAACGTCGCGACGGTTAAGCGTTGGCGATAGGAAGCTCTAACCACTAATACGTCGGGGATCGAAACCTCAAACCACTAATGCGTCGGTGATAGGAACCTCAAACCACTAGACTCTCCGTAGTGTCGGCGGCATAAAGGAAAAGCCCTCAGAAACGTCGGTGTCGTAGAGGACTAAACCTCTAACTGCTATAAAAAAATGTTCTTTCGATGGTCAACACAAATGCCATAGCTTTCGTATAAACCACCGAAAGGGTTTTTCCACCCAATATTTCTCTTCCATCTTTCGGTGGCTAATGAGATGTTCTGATCCCCACCTAAGCCACCGAATGTACCTTTCCCGGTGCTTCTTGCCACTCGCTTTCAGCGGTTTTAAACCTTTTTATCTCTCTTTCTAGTCTGCCGAAAGCGCCCCTTTTCGGTGGCTAATGAGTTTCTGTAGTCTCGTTTAAGCCACCGAAAGTGTTACTTTGACTCTACTTGTTCAGACCGCTTTCGGTGGTTTGCCTTTGGCCCATGTTCAACTATTTAGCCATCGAAACATAGCTTTTCGGTGGCTAATGAGCTATGATAGTCCTCGCCTAAGCCACTGAAAGCTACAACTTGTGAAATTTTCATCCAAATAAAAAACAGAGGCTTTCAAACTGTCAATGATATTCATATCCTTCATTGCATGAGTTAAATTCTTCATACTATCAAAATAAATTATTTTGGGAGATAACATCTGGCTCCTACTTGGGGATGGGAACCTCCCAGTGAGGTCCCAAGAATCCCAGACCAAAAATGCCTTTCCCTAAAAGCAACTAAGTAACTTAACACTATCATTTATTATTCCATTGGGCATGGAGTTTATTCTGAAAGCAAAACAACCTACTATCTACTAATTTACAATAATAAGGTCTTAGAGCCTCAAATAAAATAGAGTTTCAAGAACTGCCCATTCAGTAGGCCATCAAATACCTCTTAACCTTCCAGATTCTACAATTTGAAGGTGTTATTCTTATGTACCTGGGCTATCTCAAAAGGTCCAATCCATAAAGAGTCGAATTTTCCATGTTTTCCCTTGTCCTGTCTGACAGCATCCCACTTGAGGACCCAATCTTTGACCTGGAAGTTGTCTACTCTTTCTCTTTTGTCAAACATGCCCTTTATCCTCTATTGACGAGCTTCTGATTTTCCTACAACTTTCTCCCTTATTTGCTGTAACTCCACCAAATCCATCATCCTTCTCACCATATCATTTGGTTCATCTTCCTCTTCCTGAAAGAACTTTGCCACTGGAAGGATGAGCTGGATAGGAAAAATGGCCTCAGTGCCATAAACTAGCTTGAATGGAGAAGTCCCTATGGATCTTTTGTCTGTTACCCGATTAGCCCATAAAGGAAACTTAAGCTTTGAATCCCAGCTTTTCTGATTTGTCTCTAGTAGTTTCCTGATGATTCTGACTAAGCTTTTGTTGGATGACTCAGCCAGGCCATTGCCTTGGGGATAATATGATGTGGAGTGCACCAGTTGAATACCCATTGATTCACACATTTTAACTAATGCCCCATCCTTGAAAGTTGGTGCATTATCAGTTACTAACCTTAATGGGCAGCCAAACCTACTAAAGATATTCTCATATAAAAATCTCATGATGACTTGATGAGTGGCATTCCTGGTGGGTACTGCTTCTATCCATTTGGTAAAGTAGTCAGTGGCTACTAAGATCCATTTATGCTATCCACTAGAAGATGGATTTATTTCACCTATGAAATCCAGACCCCATTGTTGGAAAGGCCCATTCACCACAATAGGCCTAAGGGGCAAGGACTTGAGTTGCTGCTTCCCTATAAATCTTTGGCATTGGTCATAGGCCCTTACAAAAGTGCATACATCAACAAAGAGGACTGGCCAATAGTATCATGCTCTTAAGATCTTGTGGGCTGTGGTTTTCTAGTAGTGGTGGCCCCCACATGTGCTGGAATGAAAATGATGCATGACCTGCTCTGCTTCTTCTTTATCTAGACACCTTAGCAAAATTCCAGATTGATCTCTCCAGTACAACAGTTTGTCAATTATGCAAAACTTAATAGATTTCAACTTAAGAGCTCATGCTTGGCTAGGAGTGAGATCAGGAGGAACTTCTAATTTTTGCAAAAATTGAATGATACCTGAGTACCACTCACATGAAGATATGTTCTTAGCTACTGATGGAATGTCATTCTAATCTTGATTTACTTCTGTTTCTGCTGCTACCAAAGTCTGCACCTTTGTTGATTTGACACATGTGAAATTTATTCCCATCATTCACAGTTTTCTTTGGCCATGAGTTTGGCAAGACCTAGTACCTTTACCAGCTTGGTGGGTTTCACCTCTATATCAAACTCAATGAGTTTGGCAATCCACTTAGCTCTCTTCCCATCAATGTCAGGCTGAGTCAAAACATCCTTCACAATAGCTAAAGGGACATATGAAATGACCTTTGCATGGAGAATGTAGATTCTGAAAGTTTTCAAAGATTTTATGAGAGCATAATCCTGCTTCTCAATTGGGTCATACTTCAGCTCAACATCTCTCAGGGTTTTGCTGAAGAATGCAATTGGATGATCAAGACCCTCATCATTCTTTTGTAATAGTACAACTGCCACTGTGTCGTAAGATGCAAAAGAGAAGATGTAAAAACCCTTGGTGTAGTCAGGACTAATCAGGGTTGGGGCCTCCATGATAGCTTTCTTAATGTCTTCAAAATAGTTTCTTGCCTAGTCAACCCACTTTATTTCTGCATCTTTTTTTAGCATGACTGTTATGTGCTTTAGTAGCATGGAGAAATTAGGAATGAACCTCCTGGCAAAGTTTATCTTGCCTAAAAAGGACTGAATGTCTCTTTTTGACCTTGGTATTGACAACTTTTGGATTGCCTCCACCCTTACCGAATTCATCTTTACACCTTCAGCTGAAACTATGTGGCCTAGGAGCTTTCCTTCATTGAGTCTAAATTGGGGCTTCTTGGGGTTCAGTGATATTCCATACCTTCTGCATTTCAGAAATACCTTCCTTAAATGCTGCAAGTGGTCATGATGGTTGTGAGAGTAAACTTTTAGGTCATTCAAATATATCAACACAAATTTATCTTTTAGCCCTACATGTGCATGAAGATTTTGGAGATGGGGATCATATTCTGCTATGTTGTTAGTGGTTTTAAAACCACTAACCAAGGAGATGGGGATCATGTTCATGAAGATTTTTGGAGATGGGGATCATATTCTGCTATGTTGTTAGTGGTTTTAAAACCACTAACCAAGGAGATGGGGATCATGTGCATGAAGATTTTTCGGTGGGTAATCATGCTCTAAAATGATCTTCTATCTTGCTGACGGGGTTGGATGCGACAGTTCCGAACCGTTTCCCTATTTTGGCCTTTTTGGTGGTTTAAGATCCTCCACGATTTTGTCAACTAGCTGTTGAAAAGCTGGCTTTTGGCGGCTAATTAAACGTTATCTTTCTTGCCTAAGCCGTCGGAACCCCTACCCCATCGCCGTGGTGAATTTCTGCTTTCGGCAGATAGCGACTTTGAAAAACCCTTTTTAACCGCCAAACAAACAACTAAAGACCTGTCGATGATCAGAAGCTCTAACCACTAAAACATCAAAACCTCAAACCTGAACGCTGCCATAGTGTTGATGCTTCAAACCACTAACATCCCATCAGTCATTGGAAGCTCTAACCACTAAAACATCAGAACCTCAAGCCTGAACGTTGCCATAGTGTTGGCGCTTCAAACCACTAACGTCGCGATAATTAAGCATCGACGATCGAAATCTCTAACCACTAATGCATCGATGATCAGAACCTCAAACCACTAATGCATCAGCGATTGGAACCTCAAACCACTTGACTCTTCATAGTGTCGGCGACATAAAGGAAAAGCCCTCTGAAACATCGATGTCGTAGAGGACTAAACTCCGACCGTTGTCAAAAAATGTTCTTTCGGTGGTCAACACAAATGCCATAGCTTTCGCCTAAACCGCCGAAAGGGTTTTTCCACCCAATATTTCTCTTCCATCTTTTGGTGGCTGATGAGATGTTCTAATCCTCTCCTAAGCCATCTAATGTACCTTTCCCAGTGTTGCTTGCCACTTGCTTTCGATGGTTTTAAAAATTTTTATCTCTCTTTCTAGTTTGTCGAAAGCACCCCTTTTCGGTGGCTAATGAGTTTCTCTAGTCTCGCCTAAGCCACCGAAACTGTTACTTTGACTCTGCTTGCTCAGACTGCTTTTAGTGGTTTGCCTTTGGCCTGCGTTCAATTGTTTAGCCACCGAAACATAGATTTTCAGTGGCTAATGAGCTATGATAGTCCTCGCCTAGGCCACCGAAAGCTACAACTTGTGAAATTTTCATCCAAATAAAAAACAGAGGCTTTCAAACTGTCAGTGATATTCATATCCTTCATTGCATGAGTTAAATTCTTCATACTATCAAAATAAATTATTTTGGGAGATAACATGCTCAATTTTATATGGTATCAGAGCCTCAGCAGGACAATGCACTTCTCCTTTCTACATATCTCACGCCGGATCAAAATTTTTTTGAGCAAAATTGCTCCTTCCAGCTCCTCACCAGAAGGGACAAGTTTACCATAGAAATCCTAAGAAACATAATTTTTTATTAAGCTTTCTTGATTAACTAAGGTGGGTGTGATTAAAACTTGAAAAGTGTAGGTTGTACGACCTCATGGTGCCCTTTTTGTGTTTTTGTAGGTACAACTTCGAATGGATTCATCAGTTCCTCTTCTCACCCCATTCACAAGCTATTCAGAATGGAAGTTGAATATGATTGCATCTCTCAAGAGACAATATCTCTAGGAGGTGTCTATTGGAATTGGTAAAGAGTCTTATGATAATGAGAATGACTAGCTAAATGACGGTGATGCAACCTTTGGAGCAATAGGTCTGTCCCTTTCTCCTAGCTTGCGCTATCTCACTAAATCTGTTGAATACCCAAAGGATATCTGGGCAAAATTAGACAGAACCTTTGGAAAGCATAGTGAGGATCATAATAGCACTTTGGAGAGTTCACCCAGCACCACAAAATTTCTTGATCCAAAAGTGTCGGCCTTTACTTTCTCTATTGAAGTTGTTCAAGATGTAGAAGTAACAGAATCTTCTACACAATCAATTCGAATCGAAGAAAGTCTCCTTGCAGTGACTCCTTCTCTCGATGCTCCGGAAGTTTGTGAGATATCTAATATCTCATATTCTCATATGGCTGATATAGAAGAAGACATTCAAATATTTGATATTGAATAAAAACATTACTGCACTTCTATGCAAACATTTTCCAGTGATCCATTAAATTATGTGTAAAATTTGCCAGTGATTGCTTCCGAAATTGAAGAGGAATTTGATTTCTCTCCCACTAATGTTGTTGCTGGTGTGTAGATAAGTAATACCTTGGATATTTTGGAAAACATATCATATTTTAGGAGTGATCCATTTTCTCTCCTTGATCTAGATCTTCCAGCAAATTCCTATAGGATTGCATGCACCAATATTCAGAATTTTGAAAAAGGAGAAAACTGTGCATCTACCGTCTCGGTGGACCATACTTTTGGATCTGATATGAACTTTATTGGATCTGATTTGATATTATTTGGATCTAATCTGATATTACTTGGTTCAATATTTTAGGTTCATGAGCTTTCAGTAATGCTTGTAGCTGTTCTCATCAATTTTGGTGTGAAGAAACAAGTACCACAAGTCTCCTTCAAAATTGCTGTTGGAGATTTGATCACATTCCACACTTTTGGATATGATATGAACTTATTTGGATATTATATGATCTTATTTGGATCTTATATGATCTTATTTGGATATGATATGATATTATTTGGTTCAAATTTTAGATTCCAATAGCTTTCAGTCATGCTTGTAGCTGCTCTCACCAATCTCGATGTGAAAAATCAAGTACAGCAAGTCTTCTTCAAATTTGCTGCTGGGGATTTGGTGTTAGTTTCCTCTTATGAGGTTGCTGATATTTTATTTGTGAATAATTAGTTACTTCTGAAGCTATATCAGATTATGGAGCTCAATCATTCGCTGTCCATAGTCCTAGGGCTTCTCTACCTTTGGTCACATACTCATCTCCCCACAGAACTAGTAAAGAGGAAGACATTCTGCATCTGCTTGGACACTTTCTCCTAAGACTTGGGGATGATTTAACAATCATGGTGTTGGGCACTGTTTTTGACCCCTTTTTGCCTCTTAAATATCCTTCATTTCCTTCATAAAACATCCATATTGAGTAGAAAGCTTTAAAGATCATCTATAAACCTTGGTTAAAG
>LPNX010742758.1:242761-326129 GCA_001517045.1 Pseudotsuga menziesii
CTAAAGATGATCTCGTTAGCTCTTAGCATTAAATTAGATGCAGATTTATAGCATTACAGTTTGATTTTGAATTTGTATAAATGATTCACAAGACAATGAAGAAGGGATCACGATTTTGAAGAGGAACGCACTTGTGCTTCCAAACTGCGTGGTATCTCTGTGTAAACAATTTTCTGGTGAATGAATATAAAGTTTTAGTTCTGTGAAATCTTTCATTGTGTGCTGAGCAAGGATTTGGAGGGCCCCCATCGTCGAACTCTCACACTTTCATGTTGTCGGTAGATCGATTTGATGGTTGCAGCGATTTACTTCTGGTGCTAGCTATCTAAATCGTGTCATTGGTATGCATTTTCTTGTAATTTCCAGTTTATAAATCGTAGAACAAGTTCAGTCAGGTTTTCAATTCATTCTATTAATGCTCTGTTCCCTTCAAGTTACGGTTCAAATTACAAATTCAATTGTGCTGTATATCACCAACATTATTGGATAAACTCTGTTCTTTTCAATGGTTAAAGACTGAATGCGTTGAAGTTTTAAATCAAGATTTTAGTTCATATATATTGCTAATTATCCAATGGTGAAATGGTAAAGAACATTTACAGATTATGAATATTGTCTTGTAAAAGATTTTAATTGGTGAATGTGTCTTCAGCGTTGGTAGAACTCTGTAGTTCGATCCTAGGGTTATAGATTTGTTGTTCAATTGTTTTTTTTTACCTCAGTCCTTTATGCTTTTATAAACCAATTACTGTATGCTTAAGAAGAAACAAACGAAGTAACCCTTGTAAAAGGATTTTGTCTCTGTGAGTTGCAGTATTTTAGTTTCTGTTAGTAGATTCAGTTACAGTTAGCTAAATTCCAAATGAGTCCAGCCTCTCTGTCCTAAACCTGGATGTGTCTCGAAGTCTACAGACCCGGATTGATTTTAAATTTAAGTTCTGATTAATACTGATAGATCAGAGCCGAACACATGGTTTGCTGTTAAATTCTTCAATATATCAGTTGCTTGAGTGTTCCTCACATGGTTTGAATCCTCAAGCACTTTTTCTCTCTTATCAGTTGATTTCAGTTGCTCTACATGGGTCCAGTTTTCATCCAGCAGCTGTCTATGTTCCTAATTCGGCTGAGCACATTATTGTTCTTCCAAAGAGGAAGATTCCTCTAGACATAATCATTTATATTGGATGGATAATTTCACATGCCAGGCCCCAGGATACCTGTGCTTAGAAGAACAGATTGAACCTGATTTTACCTGCTTAGTTTGAGGGGGGTGTTTTTCCCTGTTTCCTTGGTTATATTCAGCAGTTAATTTTATGCATTTTAGCTGTAATGGGTGATATTTGGTATTAATTACCAGGGACCACATTGTCCAAGTTAACATTCAAGGGGTGTGTTAGGATGATAATCCTCCCTTGTCCAATTTGGCCAGTCACATAGAGTCAATTTAGTCATTAATTGGGTCCACTAGAATTATTGGGTCCAATTGGGCTAATGGGGCCACATGTACCAGTCATTGGAGTGTGGGGAACACTGCTAGAAGTTAGCTACCACTTAATGCATGTGCATGCATCATTTTGGGTGCCTCCTAGACCAATCCCTACATTTTAGCAGCCACTAGGAGTTAGGACACCAACCTACTTCAGTTAGTTGGAGTTAGTACTAGTTAGTCTTAGTTAGCCCCCAATTACTTTCAGTTAGTTCACAATGAGTTAGCTAGCGCTAGTTATGCATGGCTAATGCATGCCTAGATGTGGATTAGGCACCTTTTCTCACCTACCACACTTAGTTGCACTGAGTTAACTGGCTATCACTGATTGATTGAGTTGTTGGACATCTAGGAGTTGATCTGTTGGACTCCGATAGTGATTTAGACAAGTTCAGTTAGCCATGCAATTAGGTAGAGTCAGTTAATTTGAATTCCTCTTTCATGCATTAGAATTGACTGGTTATTAATACAGTGTATTACATTGTAATTATTATCCAATTACTTTTGATTAATGAAAGAATTCACAGTTGCAAGCCATTTTTGCATTGTTTCATTCTTCAATTTCGGAGTAAAATTGTCTAATCTATCTTGTGAGTTATGTGTTGGTCCATAGATCTATGTGCTCAATTTTATATTGGTCCCCAGGCCTAGGCTGAAGGTAGGGGCATATCCGGGTCCCCTTGATAATCCATCGCAATATATGGGTATTCCTCAACGACTACCGGGAGATGCCTCCATTGATCCAACCGATCCTGAGTGAAGAAGCAATCCACTATGCCGCCTCCCTCACGTACCATCATCTTGCACCATCTGCATATCTGGGACTCCCGAGACCCACCATCCCGTACTACTACGTGCGGCAGGAGGGTTGAAACCCTCTCAAAGAAGAAGGCGCACAAGAAGGAAGCAAAGCAGAAGTCCCCACCCATTGACTTGTCGTGGTTCAGGGCACGCTGAACTGTGAACAAGTACATCTAGTCCCATCCAAATTATGTGCCCCCCATATCACTCTCCACCATATGGAGCTGCCCCCAGATATCTTATGGTTCCCAGATGAACCGAAGATCCGTAAAACCATCGCTGCAGCTGCACGAGTCGAAAGACTCTCAATATCACACATCAAGATATATGAGCCCCATACATACAAAGAGGAATAATAGTGCCTCTCACAAAGCTCCTCCAGAGTCTCCCCATGCGTAAGCTTTGGCACTATATCTCCAATCACTCCCAACATCAGGAGCCCAATAAGGAAGTACACATCGTGCAACGTAATATCGAGACGCTGCCCCTGTATAATGAAGCACTCCCCCTGAACATCCCTGAAACTAACCAAGGTCTCAAGTAGCAACCGCAAGGACTTCATCAAAGGCACTTGCATGTACTTGAGAATCCCATAATGGGAAAGCACATCCCATGTGTTGACATCTTGGAGAGCATCTCTTCGTAGGTTTTTGCAGTCTTGTTCCCACCACAATGGTGGAGACATCCTGCACAAGCACCAAACCTCTGTTAGCCACAACTATCAGCAAAAACTCATCCTGGGGCCAGGTTGCTCCTTGTTGACCAAAATCGGCGACCAAGTCTCCCCTTTGGGCCATACAAGAGTGACTAAGTCTCCCTTTCAGAACAAACAAAAGCGACCTAAAGTCGCACCTTTCTGCCTGACAGGAGCGACCCAGTCACTTCTATACGGCCAGAAAGAGTGACCTAGTCGTTGGTTTGGCCTCGAAATGAGCGACCCGATGTGAAGAATCCCTAGCAGGGCATCCCGGGCCCCTGGGTGAGAAAAATAGAAAACCAAACCATTGATATAGATGATTTTTTCATGTACTCTTACCTACAAGTCGTGGCTCGAAAAATTACCGGTCGAAACGAAAAAAAATCAACAAATGAAGTTTTGGGGCCCTCCTCTCCAACTCAGCAATGAACAGTGACAATGATCCTTGTCATGTGGTCCCCACCCTATTTATAGGACTCATTAGGTCTATTTTTCTTTCGAGCACCACAACGCCATTCAGAGTCTGTTTGGGACGATGTTTGCACCGTTGGTTTTAGTTTTCCGCCCTCTGTCTTTTTACGAGACCATTGTCTCATCTTTAATACTTGATTTTTTAGACCTTTTCCTAGAATTCATATCATTTTGTATGCATTTGGCACATAAATGTCTTCGGACTTGCACTCCTCACCCTCTCATTTGAGTACTCAGTATGTAGTCTAATCCTTCCACCTGAAGTTAGTACGAGATGTTCACACATGATTTTTCGGACCTTTCTCTGGAAGTCACCTCGATTTGCATGCCTTTTCATTAATATTCCCATGCATGTATTGACATGTTCAAGAGCCATCTACTCAATCCATGCTGCAAAGATGGTCACCTTTGACCACCTTTCATCATTCCACCACGGGGCACCATTAGTGCCCCCCGGCTTGGTTGACCAAAATGGAGTTTCTGTTAAGCTATTTTCTAACTCCTAAATGAATGAAAAGATCACCAAGTGCATTTGCTTCCTTTCCCACTCGTCAAAGTATTGGAAAGAGAATAAACATAGTCTCATTATCTCCTTTTTGCGAACTCTATAGACTACCATATGAAAAGGACCACCTTGACACACTCAAGCTAGGAACGTTTCCCTTTTCATCCTTTTATGCTTTCTCGGGCATTGGGACCAAACTCTAGGAAAAAGATTATCATGGGTTGTCTTTAAGCTCTTTTCCAACCTTCTCATCAAGAAAAGATCGCCGAGAAAACTCGGTTTTGTTCATGCTCATAAAAGTATTTGAATGAATGTCCAGTCAGTGCAGGTTTAACCTTTTCCAGCCTCATTGGACTACCAACAGTAAATAAGTCTCCCATCCCCCAAAAAGGGTGGGAAAGCTCTCCTATGTACACTTTTATCCTTTTTCGAGCATGGGAGACTATCAACGAAAAATAGACCCCATTGGAGTCTTCTTCATGCTTTCAGACTCTCTAAAATTGAAAGCACCATCGAGCATTTACTTTCTCGGTCTCTCTAAAAATACATGAGATCGTGCCACAACAGTGTCTTTAGGCGCCACCCAATGTGTTACAGTTTGGCAGCATTCCCCCTTTTTTAGGTTGCCTTTGTTCAGAGTATTTTGCGATGCGTCTTCCTTGGATTCCATGAATATCAAACATATTATCTACCCCACCCCAAGCATTTCCCATATCCAGTTACATTCTTGGTATAACAGCTATGATCCCCCTCCATTGAGTTAGTTTCATTTGCTGCGAGGTCAGCCCTATTGTGAAAGGAAGTTTAAGTCTCCTGTACTCCTCTTGCCCCTGTTCCCCCATTTAGTGTGTCAGTCCCCATATTGTCTCACATCTCTGGTTATCTTCCTTGTGATTTTGGTCAAGGAAACACCATTTCCTTGGTCAATTGCAGGTCTCCCTCTGTCGACGACAACACATCTATTCCAGAGGATAGACCCAGAGGTCCCTGTATCATGGTTTCATTAGCCCCATTGATGAGTTCCTTGGACCACTTGAGAGGAGTCCTTAGTGACTCTCAGGATAGTTATGTCTCACGTGCTCGACTTCAGCAACATCATCACACCGTTGAGATTCGTACAGGGTATTGGTCCCTGTAATACTTGGCCGAAGACCTCGGTTGTCACCTAACTCTAGAACATTGGTGAGTCTGTTAAGGGACCTAGATAGGTTCATGTCCCTTGTGATTTCCAGGTTGCGTTGGAGACAGTGGATAGAATCCCCAGAGTATTTCTTCTATATAGATTCATGATTGATGTGGCATGTTGCACCTTAGAGACTCTGACTCTCTATCAGTGAGTCCTTACAGTGATGTCAAATTTCCAGATCTAGCAGGTTATCAGTTGTGAATATATTGCGTTCCATGAGAATTCCATGGGTCATATGCATCAGTTCTTTAGATCAATATTGTATTGAGCATCTCAATGAGGCCACCATTATGTAAAAATAGTTGTACATGATCGAATCTTGTGTTTGGGAGCCTTGATTTCATTATTCGTTTTGACATTGTTACGAGCATGGGTATGCCCACCTCGTCCATATGCATGTCACATATTCTTTGTATCTCGCCCATTGATGAGAGCCAACATTAATACAAAACCAAAAGCTACCATGTCCCAAACGAGGAAGCACTGCTTCTTCACAGGTCTCTCCACGATCCCCAAGATCCAATGATGTTCATCGGCCATACAATGATCTCCTGCCCTCACGCAAAAAAAATGCTCATATATCCTACACC
Source organism: Pseudotsuga menziesii (assembly GCA_001517045.1). Taxonomy (NCBI): domain Eukaryota; kingdom Viridiplantae; phylum Streptophyta; class Pinopsida; order Pinales; family Pinaceae; genus Pseudotsuga; species Pseudotsuga menziesii. The sequence goes on from LPNX010742758.1 coordinate 248,498, forward strand.
ATGCAAAGACATCCATGCCCTAACCCATTCTACCACTACACCCATTTAACCTATGTTTTTCTCTCAAAAAGCTCCAAAATGTTGGAATATATTAAACCCACTCACAACTTAGGATAAAATAATTAATCATTATTTGATTAATTATTCACCCACTAGCTTAATTAGTTGGCATCCACTTGCACCTTAAAGTCAATACATGCCATCTATATCCTAGCAATGATTTATTTCATTTTCTGGGTTGATCTTGACCACCTTTTGACCTCCAGAATTAGTACACAGGACTTTACAGTAGATTTTTCTTTATTCTGCTTTTTCTGCTTTTCTTGCTTTTCCTGCTTTTCTATGGATAAGATAAAAGCTAGTCAACTAGGAAACTGGGAGCTTTTGTTTCCAACCCATCCTCCATTATTTTTTCTCCATTTTCTAGGATTAGCATGTTTTTTCCATCTCCTTGAAAACCCACTCATGCTTTTGCAAACTCGTGAGGTCCTTGATAGATTTGGTAAGTGCTTTAGCCACCTATGGGGGTTTGCTATATTTTGGTAATTCAACCTTTTGAGCTTTATGAGTTGTTTCCATACAATTCGATTTTCCTATGAGGGATGTACTATTTATGTACACTATTATTCATCATTATTCAATGGAAGGATACACACCGATATTCATCTCTTCATTCATGTGATTCAGTCTCTTTCTTCTCTCTATTTTTCCTGTGTATGCTTGTGAGAATTATTAGTAGCAAGATCTATTTCCTGTGCTTCTTCTTAGCATCATTTCTCATAGCATTGGTCTATTATTTCTACATGGTATCAGAGCTACAAGGTTGATCAAGTTCTACAGAGTTGAGGAGCACATCCAGTCTCCTATCCCTCTCTGAAGAAGAGCTTGTCTAGCTTACAAGATTTTCTCCTAGTTTGTTTTGCAGGTTGTAGAGAGTATCTCTTAGAGCATATCAACAAATTCAATATGGATTCAAAAGTTCCTCTACTATCTCCTTTCAACTATGCTGATTGGAAGCCAAAGATGAGTGCATACTTGAAGATGCAATGTCTCTTTGATGTCTCCATTGGTGCATTGAGTGAACCTGAGTCTTATGAAGAGAAGATTGATTGGATAAATAATTGTGATAGAGATTATGGAATCATGTGTTTGGGATTGTCTCCAAATATATATCATCTCATAGATTCTGCTGAATTTCCATTTGAGCTTTGGAAAATTTTGGACAAAGATTTTGGTTTGTAGAAAATTGAAGATGAAGCATGGAGCGAACCTAGCATCTCCTCTTGTTCTCTCTCTCAAGATTTCTTGGCCTCTACATTCTCTGATGAAGTTGATCATGATGAAGAATTTTCTCATACAGTTCATGTTGCTGCTTCCCTCTTTCATTCGAATGCTTCCTACTTCAATGAAGAAGCAAATATTGAAGAGCCATCTTTTTCTGTGTCTCTTGAAGGTGATTTTTCTTCTTGTGATACTATTGATGAAAAAGAAGTAACATATGGAGATGCTTCTGATATTTATTATGATCCTATAACCCATTCATTGTTCTCTAAATCTCCTATCTTAGATTCTGAGATCTATGTGCCATATTCTTCACACCTTGTGCATGCCTCTCTCAATGATGGTGCGCAACCAAGTGACTTCCAGGATGTTTGCTTAGCCACATCAAGCCTTCTTTGTGTCATACCACTTACCTTACTTGATCTCATGTCCTTCAGAATATCCTCCTTTGTTCTTGGCATCAATACTTAGAGCCTTCTTGAAGATTTTGAACATCTCATTATTTCCTCCTTTCATACAGAGGATTCATTACCAGTGTATTCCGATGAGTCCATTGATATGATTATATGTGATCCTTTGGATTATGATTTAGAAGCATATTTGTAGGTTGATACACATATAATACCACCATCCATACCATCTACCATAGCTTTGAATAATCCAAATACTATACAAATCCCAAGCTCACTAGTTGATTCCTCATTGGTCTCTTATGTAGTGATATTTGTCTTACATGGTTTGAAGTCTTTCCTAACTTTCAGTGGCTAGTTATCCATGAACTTAGTCATATATGGAATGATATTAAACATGTTTGGATATATTCTAAACACTTATGGTTCAGATCTTATGCCCATCCATCATTCATATTTTTACACCTATCAGTTTCCCCAGTTGCTCATAATTTTCCTAGTCTAGCCCTATATCCTCATGGAGCCATTGAAGCCTTTGTCCTTACTGTTCCATATGTTAATATTTCTGATATATCAGAGTTTTATCAGCCTCATATCAGATCTATATAGGTGCTACATCATATTGGAAGATTGACATGTGATCAACATCACAATTTTCCAGCTATTCAGGGAATTGGGTGTGAAATAAATTGCCTTAACTTTTGTACTCTTTGGGAAGGAGTATGCACAGATCTCTTTTCCATTTCAGATTATGTTTGTAGATCAGAGTTTGACAGTAGAAAGAAGCATTCAGATAATGCTCCTACTTGATCAGTTGATGAGATACAAGGAGTCTCTCATCTTCCTTCCTGCAGGTTCTACACTTCAGCGCATGATCATGGAGTTCATGATTTCTTAAACAAGTCCTTCATCCAGAAGCAGTTCAGTTAGCTCATTAAAGTAAAGATGAAGATATGTTGAAGACATATTTCAAATTTTGTGCCTTGTCCTATCTCGAGGGAGGATTTTCCCCATGTGGTTTTGCCTCTTTCCTCACTTTTTTGGACATAATAATTGTTAAAGGGTGACCATATCCTTGTTGCTGGGCCCTATATGCATCCATATGCATCTATATTTTTTGTAATACCATCATAAAGTCAAACTTATAGGGGGGTATTTTAAACCCACTGACAACTTAGGATAAAATAGTTAATCATAATTTGATTAATTATTCACCCACTAGCTTAATTAGTTGGCATCCACTTGCACCTTAAAGTCAATAAATGCCATCTATATCCTAGGAATGATTTATTTCCAATTCTGGGTTGATCTTTACCACCTTTTGACCATCCAGAATTAGTATACAGGACTTTACAGCAGATTCTGCTTTATTTTGCTTTTCCTGCTTTTCTATGGATAAGATAAAAGCTAGTCAACTAGGAAACTGAGAGCTTTTGTTTCCAACCTATCCTCCATCAGTTTTTCTCCATTTTCTAGGATTAGCATGTTTTTTCCATCTCCTTGACAACTCACTCATGCTTTTGCCAACTTGTGAGGTCCTTGATAGATTTGGTAAGTGCTTTAGCCACCTATGGGGGTATGCTATATTTTGGTAAGTCAGCCTTTTGAGCTTTATGAGTTGTTTCATACAATTCGATTTTCCTATGAGGGATGTACTATTTATGTAAACTATTATTCATCATTATTCAATGGAAGGATACACACCAATATTCATCTCTTCATTCATGTGATTTAGTCTCTTTCTTCTCTCTATTTTTCCTGTGTATGCTTGTGAGAATTCTTAGTAGCAAGATCTATTTCCTGTGCTTCTTCTTAGCATCATTGCTCATAGGATTGGTCTATTATTTCTACACAAAAATACCCTCAAAGGACTTAAAAACCCACAAAAGAGCTTAAAAAGCTAAAAAAAGGAGCTAAAAAGATAAAAAAGAGGGATAAAGCCCCAAAAGGGGTCTAAAACCCCTAAAAGGGCTTAAAAACCCCAAAAGGAGCTAAGAAACAAGCAAAAAGGGCTTAAAACCCTAGGTAGGACCCAAAACCCTAACCAGGGGATAAAAACCCTAAACAGTTGAGAAAAACTATAAATAGAGGTGTAGGGGTCCCCATCACACACATGATTCCTCCTTCCTGTCATTATAATTCCTGCATGAGTACCTTGAGAGACCTTTCACTCTCAAGCTATTCATCCCCCACAACTCCATTTCCTCCATTTGCTCATTCCCTTGGTGTGTAGAGTAAAAAATCCTCCAAATCCAAGCCTGTGGAGAGGAATCTTCTGAGTTTGGGAATGGTGGCCCTCTTTCAAACCATATAGGAAGGTATACTATTTCATCTTTATTTGTTTAATTTGCAGTCTATGGATGTTTTGTATTTTCTTTTATTTTTTAACAATTTGCTGCAGCTTGTGTTTTCTCCATAGACTCTACCCTTTTGTCTTCTAGACGAAAGGGAGGTGCATCTGCATGTAGCCATGGTTTTCGTTGGCCACAACCCGGATTAGATAGCATCATCATCACATACTCCTTATGGTAGAAGGGTGGGGACATGACACATGGCTTCCGAGCAAAAGGAAGGTTTCATGAAAGAAGATATATGGTTGGAAATGACAACTATTGTGGGAATCAAGAAGAGATGTTGGATGTGCCCTTTGCTAAACAAATTCGGATGTGATTACAAAGTTTTTCATAGGTATGTTTATGTCACAACTCGATTGGTGGGTTTTCCCTGTGATTCTTAGGTGTTGCAACAACTCTTTATGGCATCTCTCCTCTTCCTATGGCGAAGTCGTAAAAGAAGTTTCAGAAGGTTTGATTTTTCTCAAATAAAAAGATAACTAAAATTAACATAGTTTTGGACTCTACAACTCTTAATGTTAGTTGCATCTTATTGCCTTGAAAAGATAAACTAAAAAATTAATTGTTAGGAGCTATATTTCAAGCACTTGCAGGAGTAGCATAGGTAGGTGGAGTGGAACTATTTTCATATGATCATGGCTTAGTATGTACACTTTTCAAGGGATAATAGTTGCATCCTTATTAATACTACGCGCATAGTTTTTTAAATGTCCAAGTTCATAAGTTATGCTAATGGTAGTGCCTAGTAGAGGCAAGGTGCATACCCCATGTAGTTTGGTAATTTCTTCCAGTGAATTTGTAGGTTTTGAAAAGAAAACTCTAAGTTATGCAAAATCTCAAGTACGTGATATTAAAACTTGGATGACTACTTAAACATGATTGATATCTTAAAGTAAATATCGGGTAGGGGTGAAAATCTAAGCTTGTTGCACCTTTGCAACTTGAAAAGATGCAAGGGATCTACATTGACAAAAATAAATTTCCAGCACTGTGATAGCCATTAGCAAGATGCAGACCAATGAGCACCCATGCTCTTGGAGGATTTTTAGAATAATAAATATATAAACATGATAATTAACACAATATTTTATGTTTAGTATAAAAATTTCTCATTATTAGAAGTTGTCCTTTAAGTGAATTAAAACTCATCTACTAACATTTATTAATTAATAAGTGTTGAGAGTACATCTTCGATAGTTATTATCCATAACCTTGTGTTGTATTAAGGTTTAAGAATTGCGTTGTAATCAAGTCCAAAATCTATGTTGTAATTAGGTTCAGATATTCTCCTTGACCTTATGTTGTATTAAGGTTTGAGACTTGTGTTGTATAAAGTCCGAAACTTATATTATTTTAAGTTCACATGGCATTCTCATATTCGAGAGAGATGCTTGTACTAGGATCTTATGGTTAAGACAATGACCTTATGTTAAGGGCTGAGACTTGTGTTGTATCAAGTCAAGAACTTATGTTGTATTAAGTTCACATGACTTATGTTGTATTAAGTCTCGAGGATATACTATGTGATGTATGGCTAGTCATGGTCAACAGGTTCTACAAGTCTCTGTTGTTCAGGATTAAGCACCCTTGTAACCTAGGGTCTAGGGTTACCAACTTACTACTAACCTTGCAGACAATCAGCTTTACCAGAGAATGGAAAGGGAATAGGAAGAAAGTATTGACTTACCCGATTACCGATGGTTGATCCAAGCTTGATCTTCTCCCGCTCCTCTTCTCTCCAAAGCTTCCAGGGATGCACCTCTTTCACTTGTAAAGAGAAAATTCTCCAAGTAGTATCTCATGCATGTATATATAAGATGTTAGATAAACAATATATTAAATATATTATCAAATACATTCATTAATCACAATACATGAAATAAACTCAACAGAATATTGGAAGAAGAGTTCTCTTTATTAACAATCAGTGAATGAGATAAGAGTGCAACCCAACCTCTGAGACATGGACTCCTCTACAACCAAAGGACTCTGAGTTCTGTTGCTCCAACACTTTTGAAGATATACCACCAGCATAACTTTGCTCTCCAATATTGATTGATTAATACCCTCCCCAAGGCCTCTATTTACAGTTGATCAAGAACAGGATTTTGAATGGATAGAAAATGAACCTTGCAGAAATAATTCAATAGCTGATCACAAAATTGTTGAGTTAAAAAGGAATTTCATTCCTAAGGGACTTGTTCCTCTAGAGAGGTTGTTTTCAAAAGATGATACACTGATAAAACCCACTTTGCAGACTACTGAGGAGAATGTTATAGAGTATAACATTGGTTTTGAAAATCAGCCTAAGATGATAAAATTGTCAAAATTGCTGCCAGAGAAGGAAAGGAGAAAACATGTTGGTTTGCTGAAAGAATTTGTAGACATTTTTGCTTGGTCATATCATGATTTAAAAACGTATGATAGTAGCATAATTCAGCACAAAATTCCTTTGAAACCATATAATAAGCCTTTCAAACAGAAGCTTAGAAGGCTTAACCCAGCATTGCTACCAGTAATTGAAAAAGAGGTAAATAAATTACTAGATGCAAACATTATTGTACCTCTAAGATATTCATCATGGGTTGCGAATTTGGTGCCTATACGTAAGAAGAATGGAGAGATAAGACATTTTGTAGATTTCCGCAACTTGAATAGATCTTGTTTGAAAGATAACTATTCATTACCAAAAATAGATCAGATTTTACAGAGGGTTGTAGGATCTCACAAAATTTCAATGATTGATGGATTTTCTGGTTATAACCAGATTGCAGTACAGACAGAAGACAGAGAAAAAACAACATTTACAACTCCATGGGGGACCTTTATGTATGATAAAATGCCATTTGGGCTTATGAACGCAGGTGCCACTTTTCAGAGGGCTATGGATATAGCTTTTGTGGGGGAGAATGAAAAATTTGTAGTGATATATTAAGATGATATTACAGTCTTCTCCAAGTCTGATGAAGATCATCTGAAACATTTGAGACAAATTTTTATTAAGTGCAGAAAGTTTGGTTTATCATTAAACCCAAAGAAGTCTCACTTTGCTCTGACAGAAGGTAAATTGTTAGGGCATATTGTTTCTGCTGAAGGAATAAAAATAGACCCAGAGAGAGTAAAGGCCATCTTAAAAATCAGTATTCCTAGAAATAAAAAGGAAATTCAATCTTTCATTGGAAAAATCAAATTTTTAAGATGGTTTATTCCTAATTTTGCAGAAATTATCAAACATATCACTGAGATGCTTAAGAAGGATAGGGAGGTTAAATGGTCAAACCAGGCTAAAAAATCATTTGAAGCCATAAAGCAGGCATTAATAGAAGCACCGGTATTGATAGCTCCTGATTATACAAAAGATTTTGCAATTTTCTCATTTGCATCAGAAGACACTATAGCTGCTGTATTATTGCAAAATAATTCAGATGGTTTGGAACAACCAATTTCCTTTTTCAGTAAAACATTAAGAGACTCAGAGCTTAAATATAATATAATGGAAAAACAAGCATATGCATTAGTTAAAGCTCTTAAATTCTTCAGAATAGATGTTTTACATTCCAAGATTTTGGCATATTTTCCAAGTTCAACAGTCAAGGAGATTTTAGCACAGCCTCACAGTGAGGGAAAAAGAGGCAGATGGATAGCTAAGGTTATGGAATATGAAATGGATATTAAACCAACGAAATTGGTAAAAGGCCAAGGATTAGATAAGCTTCTAACGGAATCAAATTGTCAGGTATTAAATCTTCATGTGATGGCAGAACATTCAGAACATGATATGGCAACATAATACAGTACGTAGGAGGTTTATAGCAGGTATGGTGAGTCTGATTGGTATAAAGATATTGTATATTTCCTTTTATACTTGCAATGCCCTCTGGAATTGAATAGATATGAATGCAGATCATTAAAACTAAAAGCAATGAAGTATGTTTTAATAGATCAGGTTTTGTATTGGAAGGATCTTGGAGGAATATTGTTGAAGTGTTTGGAGAAATCAGAGGTTGATGCTGCTATTTCAGAATTGCACAGTGGAGTATGTGGAGGGCACAAGTGTTGGAAGGCAACTGCTTTTAAAATCCTAAGAGTAGGATATTATTTGCCTACCCTTTTCTTAGATGTGTATCATCAGGTCATATCATGTGTGGAGTGTCAAAAGTTTGCAGGTAAGCATGAACTTCAGTCCTTACCCTTAAAGCCTATTACAGTAAATTGTCCATTTCAGTAGTGGGTTTAGACTTCATTGGTGAAATTCATCCTCCTTCTAGTGGATAGCATAAATGGATTCTAACTGCTACTGATTTTTTCACTAAATGGGTGGAGGCAGTTCCTACAAGGAGAGCAACTGAACAAGTCATAATTAATTTCCTTCAGGAAAACATTCTTAGTAGGTTTGGATGCCCTAGGAAATTAGTCACTGATAATGCTCCTGCTTTTAAATCAAGAAAAATGGTGAAATTTTGTGAAGAGAATAATATTAACTTGAAACAGTCCACACCATACTACCCATAGGGTAATGGATTAGTAGAATCCAGTAATAAAAACATTGTAAACAGTATCAAGAAAATGTTATTTGAGAATAAAAGGAGTTGGGATACCAAATTAAAATTTGCTCTTTGGGCCGATAGAGTAACTATTAAGAAGTCAATTGGGACATCCCCTTTCCAATTGGTATATGGAGTGGATGCTGTTTTCCCTGTTCAATTAGTGGCTCCAGTCATTAAATTTATACAGGAAATAAAAGAAGAACCTGATGATATAAGAAGAAGAATGTTTCAAATAATTCAATTGCAGCGGGAGAGAGAAGCTATCGAAAATACAGCTGAGAGGCATAAAAGAAGAATGAAGGAAAGACTTGATAAGAAAGTTAAAAAGATATGTTTGTAGTGGGTGACTTTGTTCTTGTTACCACCTAAGTTGTACTTAGTGGTTTTTTATCAAGTGAGCCTGGTGAACTGGACAAAGATTTTTTGTTTGGAATTCATAAGAGCTTTGGAAGTACTTCTGGGAAGTGCTTGTTGTACTATATCACATGTTCATACCGCATGGGGGAATTGTAATAAATGTTCTAGCATGATAGTGTCTGTAAAAGACTCGGTCTCTTAGAATTTATTTGTCAATCCGATCAGCCCAGGGTGTTTTTTCTCTTGGTTATTATTGGTTGTTGAATAAACGACTGATAATTTATGAGTTTTTCACTCCATACCTCCAAAGTTGGGGTCGCCGACTTGGCATTTAGGCCTATTGAGGTTATTAGAGTCTATGTGTCAATGTATAAACATGCTAGAAATCATGGTCGATTCATATGAACATGTCTAAGTTCCCCTAGGTTTTTTCAATTTTTCAATTTTTTAGTTTTTTCGGTGTTTTTTATTAAAATTTAATTTTTCCAAAAACTTAGGCTATTTTTTAATAGTTTAATTGGAAAAATTTATTTTGTAATAAAAGTGGGCCAAATAATCGGTTTCAGTCATGTAGGTGCTCATTTTCAAGCTAAGAGCACCATGTAAACCAATGGACCCACTATTTCCTAGTTTTGAGTGATTTTCCATCACTCAGGTCAGAAAGCCACAAAAAATCAATTATTGATGATTTTAATTAATAAATTGATGAATAATGGAGCAAATCCAAAATCATAGATTAGTGGATTCTCAGTCGATTTGATTGAAATCAGTCAGATCTGAAGCAGATTGATTGGATCTGACAAATCCTTGACTGAAGGAGGTGATCAAATCAGATCTAGAGTTGATCTTCATCAGTCTTTATGGGGAATTGTGCCCTCTCTCTCTCCTCCACACGTGTGGACTCTCCTGGATGCTCTGTGGACTAATGTGTTGGTTTATGGGTTGATGTGTTAGCTCAATCAGGTCCCCGGTTGGAAAGTAGGCTTAGTTTAGCTTCATATCTGCATTGATTGACTCTCCCTTAGCTGATTTGATTTGTCTCCTTGGGATTTTCACCCCCCCTGGGCTGGATCTCCTGGTTTTTGTATATATCCAAGCACAACAGCCTCATCCAAGCTAGTTAGAACTAGGATTGAGGCGCTGCTGCTATTGTACTGTTTTTATTGTTCATTTGAAATAAAGAGAAGCTTTGGAGGCAAGACGGTGTTGTGCCATTGTATGTGTGGATGATCATTGCCATTTTTTTTACTAAGGTAACTTGTATCTGTTTTCATAATTTGCTAATTGCTTGTGGATTCATTGTTAAGATTGATAATAAGCTTATTATAATCTTGATAGGAAAGGTGCTTTTCAATAAGTTTATTGGCCATCTCTTTCCTTTGATGCATGTTTAGAGATCTAGATTCAGCATGTTCTATAAGCTTATATGCATGTTATTCAGAATCTCTGTGTATGTACTAATCGGATCTCATAAGTTTTTCGACAAGTTTTTTGATTTCAGCTGAGCTACAAATTCCTAGATTGGAGAGGATGCTGATCTAGTTTGCTTCTTCACTCTCTCCAAAACCTTCCAAAGGCATAGTCCCTCAACATTCCACCTGAAAGCTCCACTTTGGATCTTCAAGGCTACCAACATTTCTTCTCCTCCTCTTCCTCCCTCAAAATCAACTCTTTTACCTGGTTACTTTGTTCATAGATTTGATATTGTTTAGATCTATCATCTTAAAAGTAAATTTAACATAGATCTATCTTCTCAAATCCCATAGTCTAGATCTTTCTCTTAAAAGGTTTCATAAGCATTCTAGATCTAGCTTTAGGGAAATCGTCCTTTTTGCATGGAATTTTAAAGAAAATTGGCAGCTCGCATGCATTAGATTTCTATTTGCTGTTATAAAAGATAAATCTAGCAATCAGTGCACATCATATTGGCTTCCTAAAAGGCAAGCCAAGATCCCAAGGAAAGCTTGCTTTCCTTGGTTCCTTTTTTACCTTTTTTAACTAGTTTTTACTTAGAATTTTTTTGGTTAAAAGTAAGCTGACCCAAAGGTACTTTCAGAGTGATTTTGGGAATATTTCATTCTAATAATATTGCTTTTTTTTAGCAGGCATAACAGAAAAAAGGAGGAGCTTCTGCTCAAAAGTGATTTTTGGGCCTCTAAATCCCCCCAGGGGTCTCCCTTTTTGACTGAAATCTTTAATTTTCGTACCTTGTAAGCTCTTGATTTCATTCTATATAAGAATCAAGAGGCATCAGATCAGTTTTCTGATATTGTAATTGTTGGTAATAAAAATAATTTTTAAATAGGCTCTTTCGAGCCCATTCCCCATGCCCCCTTGGGGGATTTGCGTCCGTGTCATTTTTTGCTTTTCGTTCATCTTTTTCAATCTAGCGTAGTATTAATCTATAGGGTAGTATACTTTGATATAAAATCAATTCCATATTTCATTTCTATTGTTTTCAAAGTAACTTTAATACTTACCCCACAAGCCTCCTTTTGAGCCAAAAGGTGAAGAAAGGTTCGTGGTAGTCTAATTAGAAAATTGTGGTTTGCTCATGTTTTTACGTTTCATTTTCTATCATCATTTGTTTCAGTAACCATAATAAAATCAACCCCTCCTTGATTTCCCGATTGAGGTCCACTTGGACCGAAAGAGGTTCCTGGAGGGTTTTCTTTTTAACAAGAACATCCATCTCAAAATTTACTAAAATTGACAAGACTCCGATGTGTATGCTCTGCACTTGGCTGCGGTTCGTCCGATCAGTCAAGCTGTATCAAAATCATTTGAGTGACTAGTATAATTAGGATTCACTTTCCCAAATTGATAAACCATCGGGTAAAAATCCAACACCTAGATCAAACCATTACGGTGGCAAAATACCCAAAGGAAGTGGGAACTTTTGAAAAGTGACCTTGTGGCATCGATCTCTGTCACACCTTAACAGGTGCGTTATGAACAATAGCCCTAGAGACTCCATTCAACCCACATATTCCTTGCGGGCAGCCGTGAAGGTTTAGTTTTGGACATACTCCAAGTACTCTCAGGTATATCTGGAGTCCACCCCTTCGCCTAATTTTAATCAACTCATATTTTTACATTAACTTAAAACATAGAAAGAGGCAATTGCAAAACATTCACTCCAAGCACATGCAAGTATATTAATTTCTTTTTGACTCCATTTTTAAGGCACTGGTTATTTTCTTGTTATATATTTATATTGTGTCTCAGCATTGTACTTTCGTGCGCTCATTTTTGTATCTTGTCATATATGGTTGTTTATGGTTAAATTTAAAATTCCTAAGTAACTCATTCGGTTCAACATCACCATACTAAGTAATTTAGCCTTAGTAACTTAATAGGGTCTACCCCCCTTGGCTTCGTTAGGAGTTGAGCCTAAACGAAGGAGTCAAGAACAAGGTGACAGCCTTGACTCAAGAATTTCCCCCAAGGACACACCAAGTGGCTTGAAGATTCCTGCCACGTGAACCAGGTGTGTGTAAGGTGGCAATAGTTCTCAGGTGGGATGCACGAAAGGATGAAAAAGGTAAGCATGGGAAGTTCGATAATTTATGAATAGGGCCTTTTTCAGTGATCAATATTCTGGGAAACAACACTTTTGTTTTGCAAAATTTGAATGGTGAGGAAATTGCAGGTCCAGTCCATAGACGTTTTTTAAAGCATTTTTATACATATTGAGGGATAAAGGGTCATTGTACATATTTAATGTATATATCATTTGCTTTGAATAAGACTCCACCCCAATAAGACAGAAATGACTTTAGCATATTTTTGAAGGCACAGGTCAACATGTTCTCAAAGTTTCACAGGGAAAACTTTGTCCCCAAATGGAGCCAGATGTTATCTCTAAGGTTGTTTGATATTTTTAATCCTAGGGTTTTATAGATTTTTTATTATGATGAGTTTTTGTCTTTAACTTTTACCTTGTTTTACACCTTTTTTGAATGCCATTATTTTTATATTTTTCTAATTTTATCTTTTGAAGGCTCAAATCATCACTTATTTAAAGCTATGAACCTATATTAAGTGCAAGAGGTTTTATATTATGAATTGGATTCTCAAAATGGTAGCATTTCTCAAATTGGCAGCATTTTTAGAATATTTCATTAATAGTTTTATTCATGAGTACCATTTGGTATTAAAAGATATCGCAATGAAACTATGGTATATGTAAACATATTTATGTGGACATGCTCGGAACTTTGTATAATTATTTCTTAAAAGCAGTCCTGTTTAAGTAATCATGTTTTACATCGTGTCACTCACTGGCTTGCACAAGTGTTTTGAATATGAAATCAAGGCATTTTATGTAATGAGTGCTGGTACCAACGATGGCAGTGTTGGCAGATTCATAATAATCTTTTATTTTCCCTAAAACCTGTCATGTTACTATGCTCAAATTCTCTTTCGAACTTGGTGAAGATCATTAAAGACCATTTCTATGCTATGGACATTTATGGTTCTAGACCCCAAAATATAGAAATAATGGAAAATTATGTACAGTAGATCTGAAAATAGTAAGGATTTGATTTGTTCCTGTATTCTAGTTCTTGAAGAAGGAAAATTTTACATAGTTAGATGTAAACTGCTGCAGGGAAACACAAACAGCATCAATTCTTCTTGGAAGTATATATTGTGAAAATGTTGCAGAAATGCCAAACATAACAGAAGAAGAGGATTCAGAACTCACGGTGAAAAGAAAACTAGGAGGCCTGATTTGCAGATTGGAACCCAATAACACATAATGGGTACTGAAGTTTCCAAGGTCAACCCAGTTGATGAAGAATGCTGGATGGTTTACTTTTTGTGAGAAATTGTAGGGTTATCATTCACAGGTAACTATGGATTTTATAAAAAATTATAAAGATGAAATGGTTCAGCTCAAAAGTTTAAAAGTTAGGGTAAACGAAGAGTCTATTGCTGAAGCAATAGATGTTCCAGTGCAAGGAGAAAGATGGTTTAAGCAACAGGAATTTCAAGGAGATTACAGTGAGTTTTTAATGCCAGGTTTTGAAAAATTAGACTGGAAGAATGGTATCCATGTGAGCAAGATAAAACATAACTGGAAAATTCCCTTAGAAATGGTGCAAAATTATATTACATGCGATGGTCGGTATGACAGGGTTCTCAAATGCCATTTATGGTTGTTGATGCACCTCAATGGAAGATTGAAGCTCAATCTCCCATTATACCTATTGAAGAGCCTACAAAAGATGATTGCATGGGTTCAGGGCCATCCAGAGCATACTGCTCATTCAGTATACCATCAGGGTTTAATAAAAATATTGATTGTTTCACAATTGCACAGGGAAGGATGAACCTGGGAAAATCTGCTGTCAGAGCTAGGGTTTGAAGAAAATACTAAAGAGAAAGGAAAAAGGGTAATGGAAGACTTAGAACAGAAAAGAACAAATCACAAAAAACAAATTGAAGCTATTGTAGCAGAAGGGAAGGTTTTATAGAAAAACCAGTTCAGAAAAGTTTATATCCTGAAGCTTCATTCACAGATGAAAACCCTGAAAAGTTTAAGTGTTATGTTAAAGAATATAACTTCAAATAATGAAGCTCATGATCAGCTGTTGAAATCAGAGAGCATGGATGTGAAGCCTAGGACTAGGTTAAGAAGGAAGTTGCAGGCAGAGATGAAATCAACACATGAAGACTGTGAGGAAATCGTGATGATAGATGATGCTTTCAGTGAAGAGACTGTACACACATCCGAAGGTCAGTATTGTTTAGATAATGAGAAGTTCATTGATGTTCAGGCAGTTGCAGGGTTTATACCAGAAATATTTTGCACAAACAAACAAGTTTACTAAGAGGATTGTTCAGCATCAAGGATTCCATAGGAAGATGAGGTCTTTATGAAAGAAGAAGACATTGAAATAACTCTAGAATTAAATCAAGTCAAGAAATCTTTGCAGACATACAAGCAACAAACTAGGTTTTTACAGAACATTAATGAAAAGTTAATGACAGCAAATAAAAGACTTCGAGAGGATCTGGAGGATAAGGAGGCAAATTATCAGAAATCGCTGTCAATATCTAAAGACATTCTAAAGGAAAAAAGAACCATCCAGAAGAAACTCAAACACATGAAGGCTCAAAGTAAGGAGGAGAACAAAGATGCTGAGTTTCCCAGGTTGCAAAAGTGGTCCCAGGTTTTAAGTGATCTAACTATATTGGCAGAGGCTTCTAAGAGTCTTTAGATTTAGAGTTATAGTTTGCTTTTGAAAGCAATTTTGTTTTTTACAGATGTCTCTTTTATTTTACACTTGTATTAAAAAACTGTTTAAAGGAGATTGACCTTTCTATTTTTGAAAGAGCTCGATCCATAGAAGTAGGATCTTATAACTATCTTAGAAACTCAGATATTTTGTATATAAGGATAGTCACTAGATTAAAAAAGGTGGCAACTGGAGTGATGGAAATCTAGTTTTGATGATATTCTATATGACATAAAATGCTCTACATCTTCAATACAAATTCTGCTTTGATATGATTATGATTATGAGTTGGCTTTGTATCTTATGAATTGTATTTATTGTGATTTATTATGTATATGGTCAATTGAATCCCATTACATGATTCTTATAGTGAAGTATAGTTATCTTTTAAACTTTTAATAACAGAGTTAGTCTCATTTCATAAATTTGTGCTTGTAGCTCCTTTGATATTGAATTTTGTATTCTATTTTATGTTGTGCAGTTCTTTAATGATTATGTGATTTTCCTATATCTTTAATTTCATACCAGCCCAGTTTTTATCTTGATTTCACTGAATTATATTTTTTGAAAAATATTTCTTTAAGCTTGAACCCCTGTAGTCTAGGTTCAACTTTAGGGATAACATCTTCTGGCGCAATTGCCGGGGACGGAGAAACGAAACGAAATCTTCCCTTGGTATTCGACATTCTTATGAAACTGATTTTGCAGGGTGAACAAAATCAGTCAAACCTGTTATAGACTACATAAGTCACCTATAGAAAGTTATAGTGGCTTCAAAAAATATAGGAACTTGAGGAAATCCCTCATCCACTTTAAATCTAGGAGTCTCAGATCCTGAGTAGTTATTAAAGGAGGCTAGGAGAAATTTAATTTCCACTTCATCAGAAAAATTCAAACATCATGCAGCCTTGGAGATCCCTAAATCTTCATCTATTCCAGTTCCTTCTTTTGACCCACATTTAGAAAAACGAAGAGAAGAGTTAGACCTGTTATTTACCCCTTCTCAAATTGACAATTTCTGTGTCTTTACAAATCCTTTGCTATCTGAGAAGGTTAAACTTGAAGCATTGGAAATAGGAGCTTCTTCTTTGTTTTCAACCCATATTCCTTTTGTTAAGACCATCCCAGTGAATCAGTCAAATCCTGGTAATTTGTCTCCTTCATCAAAACATTCCAGCACCCTTCAGTCTAATACAAGTTCAAACATTTCCAATCCTAGAAAGGCTCAACCTCAAAATCGGATGGCTGCTATGGTAGCAGCAAGATATGCCCCACTAGTTTTACCCCAACCTCTCAATGCTCTTCCAGCAGGAGATTATCAAAAATATATTCCAAGATTTAATGGCCAAGGAGATGCTACTGCAGAAGAACACTGGAATACATTCTGTAGTTATGCAGACAATCACAATTTTGAACATGAGGATGTTTGGATTAGGGTTTTTGTTCAAAGTTTAGATGGTGAAGTCAGAAAGTGGTTTAGAGAATTACCACAAAACGCCATAGATGGTATAAATGCTTTAGAAGAAGCATTTATGAGACAATGGGGAGATACTAAAGATTATTTGTATTACATGACAGAGTTTGGATCATTAAAGAGAAGAAAGGATGAAGCTATGGGATATTTTTCCAAAAGATTCAATAAAATGTACAGTAGGATTCCAGCTGAAATAAAACCCACCGAGACATCAACAAAGTTAACTTCTGCAAACTCATTTGATCATGATTTTTCTTTGCTATTGAGAGAAAGAAAATCTGCGTCACTTCAAAATATGCAAAATGCAGCATTAGAAGTAGAGTTAAATATTTTAGCCTCAAATAAACTAAAGGAGAAAACAAAACATCAAACTGTAGAAAAAAAGGGTAAAAAATAAATCATTACATCCAACCATACAGGAAGATCTTCAGACAGTAAAATGGAGGAAATGAATAAAGTTATTAAAAATTTGTCTACTAAGATAGATAGGTTGGAAATGGGAAATAGAAATCAGAATAAACCTACACTGGAAGGTGAAAGGAATCAAAATCAGTTTAGAAGACCTTTTTCTCCTAGGTTTTTCCCAAGAGAAAGACGAAATAATGACATTCAGAGAGAGAGGCGAGAAAATGAAGAACAAAGGATTCAACCTCCTTTTCAAAATAATAATGTCATAGATGATGAATCATATGAGATAGATGAGGGGGAGTTAGATGATTTGGAAGAAAAGGAACATAATATTAGTCAGTTTGATGATGATTCTTCTTCTCATTTTCTGACTAGAGCTGATTATCATTATGCTACAGAACTAGATCATTATGAAGAAAATGATTATCAGATGTCTATGCTTAAAGTTTGTCAGGAAATACCTCAAAAATCATATGGTCTTAGATCAGGGGTAAAACATGCAGCACAAGCTAAAAACATGGTGAAAGCTCATCCTATTAAACAAAATATGTCTTCAAATCAGAAACAAATTGTAAAGGATAAAAAAGATGAAGTAGTAAGTCTCGAGGAGGTGAATAAAGCTGTAAGTGGTTTCAGTTTGGAGCATGAGATTAATAAAGTGAAAATCCCCGTGCCTTTAACCGAGTTGCTTAAGAATAAAGTTTATAGGGAAGCAGCTTTTAAAACTTTCAAAAATGCAGTGAATTCTATTCCTATCCCGTCTGATGAGATTAATTTACAAGATGAAAAACCTACTATTACTGTGGGGTCAAAAACTTTTGATCAACATGATGATAATTCAGAATATCCTCCTCCATTTTATGTAACTTTTTCAGTACATGATTAGCTATTGCATAATTGTCTGTTAGATTTAGGAGCTTCACATAACCTCATGCCAAAAGCAGTCATGGAAGATTTAGGATTGAGTGTTACTAAACCATACCATGATTTGTATGCATTTGATTCTAGGGCAATGAAGTGTATTGTGGTAGTCAAAGATCTAGTGGTGAATTTAACTCAGGTACCTATGAAGAGTGTATTGATGGATATAGTTGTAGCAGATATTTCTCCTAAATTTGGTATGCTATTGTCTAGATCCTAGGCAAAGAAAGTGGGAGGAACTCTGCAAATGGATCTTTCATATGCTACAATCCCAGTATTTGGAGGAGAATTCAGAAGAATTTATAGAGAAGTACAGATGGCATATTTGGTAAGTGATAGTAGACACCCTAATAATCATCCGATCTATTCAATTGATGAAAATCTTGGTTCTTGTATGTTGCAATTAAATGATGAAATTGAAGGAGTTTTACAAGTACAAAAAGATATTCCAGTTCAGGTAAAGAAAGAAGAACCAGATGGTTTATGGCAGATGTATTTTGATGGTGCATCAAGTAAGGAGGGGGCAGGAGCAGGAGTATTATTGATTTTAGCTGGAGGTGAGGTTATTTACCTTATGTACAAACTAGAATTTAAAACAACAAATAATACTGCTGAAGATGAGGCTTTGATTCTTGGGTTAAGAGCAACAAAAGACTTGGGTATTAAAGAACTTGTTGTGTTTGGTGACTCCGAATTAGTAATTCAGCAAGTAAAAAGTGTTTACTAGGTAAAGCAGTATTTATTGAAAGTTTATAGGAATGGGGCTTGGGATTTAATTGAAAATTTATTTATAGCTTTCAATATAAATTTTGTTCCAAGAGAATACAATGAAATAGCTAATTCCCTAGCCTTAGCAGCAGCCTATTTCAAAGTTCCAAAGGTAACTCATTTGAAATATCCAATTGATTTAAGATACAGACCCTCTGTCCCAGAGAATATCACACATTGGAAAGTTTTTAATGATGATCAGGAAATAAAAGAATTTCTGGAGTTAGTAAGTGAATTCTCAGATGATACAGTTGATCAAGAACAAGATTTTGAATGGATAGAAAATGAACCTTGCAGAAATAATTCAATAGCTGATCACAAAATCGTTGAGTTAAAAGGGAATTTCATTCCTAAGGGACTTGTTCCGCTAGAGAGGTTGTTTTCAAAAGCTGATACACTGATAAAACCCGCTTTGCAGACTACTAAGGAGAATGTTACATAGTGTAACATTGGTTTTGAAAATCAGCATAAGATGATAAAATTGTCAAAATTGCTGTCAGAGAAGGAAAGGAGAAAATATGTTGGTTTGTTGAAAGAATTTGTGGACATTTTTGCTTGGTCATATCATGATTTAAAAACGTATGATAGTAGCATAATTCAACACAAAATTCCTCTGAAACCAAATACTAATCCTTTCAAACAGAAGCTTAGAAGGCTTAACCCAGCATTGCTGCCAGTAATTGAAAAAGAGGTAAAGACATTACTAGATGCAAAAATTACTTTACCTCTAAGATATTCGTCATGGGTTGTGAATTTGGTGCCTGTACGTAAGAAGAATGGAGAGATAAGACTTTGTGTAGATTTTCACAACTTGAATAGATCTTGTTTGAAAGATAACTATTCATTACCAAAAATAGATCAGATTTTACAGAGGGTTGTAGGATCTCACAAAATTTCAATGATTGATGGATTTTCTAGTTATAACAAGATTGCAGTATAGCCGAAAGACAGAGAAAAACAACATTTACAACTCCATGGGGGACCTTTATGTATGATAAAATGCCCTTTGGGCTTATGAATGTAGGTGCCACTTTTCAGAGGGCTATGGATATAGCTTTTGTGGGGGAGAATGAAAAATTTGTAGTGATATATCAAGATGATATTACAGTGTTCTCCAAGTCTGATGAAGATCATCTGAAACATTTGAGACAAATTTTTATTAAGTGCAGAAAGTTTGGTTTATCATTAAACCCAAAGAAGTCTCACTTTGCTTTGACAGAAGGTAAATTGTTAGGGCATATTGTTTTTGCTGAAGGAATAAAAATAGACCCAGAGAGAGTAAAGGCCATCTTAAAAATAAGTATTCCTAGAAATAAAAAGGAAATTAAATCTTTTATTGGAAAAATCAATTTTTAAAGATGGTTTATTCCTAATTTTGTAGAAATTATCAAACATATCACTGATATGCTTACGAAGGATAGGGAGGTTAAATGGTCAAACCAGGCTAAACAATCATTTGAAGCCATAAAGTAGGCATTAATAGAAGCACCGGTATTGATAGCTCCTGATTATATAAAAGATTTTGCAATTTTCTCATTTGCATCAGAAGACACTATAGCTGTTGTATTATTGCAAAAGAATTCAGATGGTTTGGAACAACCAATTTCCTTTTTTAGTAAAACATTAAGAGACTCAGATCTTAAATATAATATAATGGAAAAACAAGCATATGCATTAGTTAGAGCTCTTAAATTCTTCAGAATATATGTTTTACATTCCAAGATTTTGGCATATGTTCCAAGTTCAGCAGTCAAGGAGAGTTTAGCACAGCCTGAAAACGAGGGAAAAAGAGGTAGATGGATAGCTAAGGTTATGGAATATGACGTGGATATTAAACCAACGAAATTGGTAAAAGGCCAGGGATTAGCTAAGCTTCTAATGGAATCAAATTGTTAGGTATTAAATCTTCATGTGATGGCAGAACATTCAGAACAGGATATGGCAACATAATACAGTAAGCAGCAAGTTTATAGCAGGTATGGTGAGTCTGATTGGTATAAAGATATTGTATATTTCCTTTTATACTTGCAATGCCCTCTAGAATTGAATAGAAATGAATGCAGATCATTAAAACTAAAAGCAATGAAGTATGTTTTAATAGATCAGGTTTTGTACTGGAAGGATCCTGGAGGAATATTGTTGAAGTGTTTGGAGAAATCATAGGTTGATGCTGTTATTTCAGAATTGCACAGTGGAGTATGTGGAGGGCACAAGTATTGGAAGGAAACTGCTTTTAAAACCCTAAGAGCTGGATATTAATGGCCTACCCTTTTCTCAGATGTGTATCATCAGGTTAGATCATGTGTGGAGTGTCAAAAGTTTGCAGGTAAGCATAAACTTCAGTCCTTACCCTTAAAGCCTATTACAATAAATTGTCCATTTCACCAGTGGAGTTTAGATTTCATTGGTGAAATTCATCCTCCTTCTAGTGGACAACATAAATAGATTCTAACTGCTACTGATTTTTTCACTAAATGGGTGGAGGCAATTCCTACAAGGAGAGCAACTGAACAAGTCATAATTAATTTCCTTTAGGAAAACATTCTTAGTAGGTTTGGATGCCCTAGGAAATTAGTCACTGATAATGCTCCTGCTTTTAAATCGAGAAAGATGGTAAAATTTTGTGAAGAGAATAATATTCACTTGAAACAATCCACACCATACTACCCACAGGGTAATGGATTAGCAGAATCCAATAATAAAAACATTCTAAATAGTATCAAGAAAATGTTATTTGAGAATAAAAGGAATTGGGGTACCAAATTAAAATTTGCTCTTTGGGACGATAGAGTAACTATTAAGAAGTCAATTGGGACATCCCCTTTCCAATTGGTATATGGAGTTGATGCTATTTTCCGTGTTCAATTAGTGGCTCCAGTCATTAAATTTATGCAGGAAATAAAAGAAGAACCTGATGATATGAGAAGAAGAATGTTTCAGATAATTCAATTGCAGCAGGAGAGAGAAGCTATCGAAAATACAGCTGAGAGGCATAAAAGAAGAATGAAGGAAAGCTTTGATAAGAAAGTTAAAAAATATATGGTTGCAGTCATTAAAAAATATACTCAAGTGGGATGCACGAAAGGATGAAAAAGGTAAGCATGGGAAGTTTGATAATTTATGGATTTATTTACATGTGTTTTGTAATGTATCTGTTGTATATTTTTATGCAAAATGTGTTGAGTGCCAATCCAAGATATAATTAGCATATGCATCAGTTAATGAATTTTGATTTCTTGGAATATGATTGATTGTAATAAACTCAAAATTTCTTTCCAATAACCTAACTTGCATAAACTGACGTAGTAAAATAGGGTTCCGCACTTGATAAGATCGATTGAGCTGGGAAACCACCAGTTGAGAGTCAAGTCTGACTTCCAGCTGAGTGATACCACATGACAAAGCATCCCATAAAATCTCAATGACAACCCTGTATTCGGCCACATTATTGGTAGCAAGACCTAGGAAAGCGCCTCCAGAGGCAACTAGCTGTCCTAAGGGTGAATAGATGACCCATACGGCTGAAGCCAGGTTACAAGTGTGGCGACTAGCGCCATCTGTGAAACCTACAAACCACTCGAAAGACATCTGTAACAACCAACAGATGATATAAGAACACAAACCGATGAACTATTGTACATAAAATACATATAATAAAAATATAGGAAAAAGCGCTAAGCTTAAGCATAGTACTTTTTCAAGTAGAGCCCATTTCTAGGCTCGGGCAGCTTATTCCCCTTGAAATATGTTAATTCATATGCACCTTTCTTCAGCAATTTTGACATGATATAAGGTCCTAACCACATAGACCTAAATTTCCCTACCCCCAGGGGTTCTTTGTCTTGATCCTAGAGCAAGACAAGCTCCCCTTCAGAAAAAATCCAAGGTATGACCGATTTATCATATTGATTTTTGACCCTATTTTTATTAGCTTCGTTTGTTGTCAGCGCATCTCTACGCTGCTCATCTAGATGTTCTAAATGTAACAAATGTTCTTCCAGCTCATTCTTATTAGGTAACACATGAATAACTATCTTTAAGGATGGGATTTCGCATTCAATCGGGGCGACTGCTTCCACTACGTGAACGAGTTGGAAAGGAGAGAACCCTGTAGCAGTTTTCACATTGGTCTGATAAGCCCAAAGTGTAGGTTACAACATGATGTGCCAATTGGAATGGGTTGCATTAATAGTGTGTTTGAGAATAATATTCAACTTTTAATTTACAGCCTCGACTTGACCGTTCACTTGAGGATAGAAAGAAGATGAATGCTCTTGTCTAAACCCTACATAGTTGTCAATTCAGTCATCATACTATTTTGGAAGTGACTACCATGGTCAGTGAGAATGTCTTTAGGGATACCGAAACGTGCAATAATTTGGTTAAAAATGAAAAAAAGTTGTTGTTTCCTTGTCAGCTATATAGGTGGGCATTGCCTCTGCCCACTTCGTGAAATAATCTACAACGACAATGCAATGTTTGTGCCCCCCAGCTGAGACTAGATTGCATGTCATGTAATCTATCCCCCACTTCATGAAGGAGCCCACTGAGATGATGGGAAATAACTAAGCAGGATGCGACCGAATATTTCTGGTGTAAATCTGACAAGGATGACAATGCTTCACGACTTCCACACAATATTTAAAGATTGTGGGCTAGAAATAACAGACATGTAATATCTTTTGGTCCGTTGCTAACCCAGATAAATGACCCCCACATGCTCCACTATGGGCATAATTTAGGACAGTCTCTGCTTCTTTGTGGGTAAGAAATTGACACAAAATAGAATCTACCCCCCTACGATATAAGGTATCTCCAATAATGAGGTAGTTTTTGGCATGTAGACGTAGTTTGTGCCGTTCTCCCCGCGAGAAGGTTGTAGGGTACTTCAAAGTATAGAGATAGACAAGTATATCTCCATACCAAGGGTCAGAGGTGGAGATCAAAAAGATATGCTCATATGGGAATGAGTCTTCTTCAATGGCTACATCTTCCTCTACCAAAAATTCTGCAATGAGCTCAACAAAAAATAAGGATTTCTTGGATTTGGAGGATTGGAAATCTAAGTCAAACTCCTAAAGAATGACTATCCATTTATTGAATTTTTTCTCGGATTGGAAATCTAAGTCAAAATCCTAAAGAATGACTATCCATTTATTGAATTTTTTCCCTCCAACCATCTGTCGGGACAACATATTGGAAGAAATTAACATTTGCCACTACCATCGTGGTCTTTAGTAAGATGTAGTGACACAACCTCTAAACAACATACACAGTTGCCAAGGCCAACTTCTCGATGTGGGAATACCTAAGTTTAGGGCCAGCTAAAGCACAACTAAGATAGTAGATGACATACTCTTGGAGCTTATCATCCTCCTAGACTAGTACTACCCCTATGGTCGGCTCGGATGCGGCCAGATACAATATAAAATCATGAGAATAATCTGGCGGGCACAATAACGGTACTGAGAACAAAGCATTCTTTAATGCCTCAAATGCAAGTTATGCAATTTCATCTCATACAAATGGGGTGTCCTGCTTCAACAGGCACATGAAACCTTTAGTAATATTGGCATAATTTACAATAAAATGTTGAAGGAAGTTGGACTTCCCTTGCAGGCTTTGAAGCTACCTAATAGAACGAGGAGGAGGCAGATTTACGATGGCCTCAACTTTTAAAGGATCCACCGGAATGCCTTTGTTGGAAACAATGAATGCAAGTAGTCTCCCTGAATCGACATAGAAAATGCACTTGTGGGGATTCAAGTGAATTTTGTAGTATATGCGTCATTCGAAAATCAAACACAAATGATCTGGGTGATCGATCCTCTTACAAGAATGTGCTGGTAGATCATCAAGGTAGGGTTCGACATTGGCTTTAATGTTGTGAAAGGAAAAATTCATTGCCCTCCGAAAGGTTGCCCCTGCATTTTTCAATCCAAAGGGCATTTTCTTGTACGTGAAGGTACCCCAAGGACAGATGAAAGCTGTTTTATGTTGGTCTTCCGATTTAATTTGGATTTGATTATACCCGCATAAACCATCCATAAACGAAAAGACTTCACTCCCCGCACAGGAATCAATGATTTGATCTATGAATGGTGTGGGGTATTTATCCTTAGGACAATATTTGTTTAGATCTCGAAAGCTAGTACAAACACATATGGTCCATTGCCTTTTGTCAACAGGAACGAGGCTGGATACTCATTCTATCAAAGCTATCGGGTAAATGAAACCAGCTTTCAACAGTTTCTCGACTTTAGCCTTAACAACTGCCGCTTTACGCGGATTGATAGGTCTCAACTTTTGTCGAATGGGTCTAGCATTAGGGTAAGTTCGGATTTCATGCTCGACTATTGATGGATATATGCCTAGAATCTCCTAATATGAACAGGAAAATACATCGTGGAATTCCTTAAACAAGGCTGTATAGATCGCAATCTCCTTCGGAGAGCAGTTTGTGCCGATGTGTACATTTTCCACAATGTTTGATTTTGCAGAGATGTTGATAGGAATGGTAGCGGAAATGTTTTCCATAGTCCCCTCAGCAAATATTCCTTCCCTTGGTAAGGGATTAATAGGTGTATCAAAATCACCTGCCAGTCTCATATGGAACTCTTGGTTCTCAATCCTGCTTAACTCTGGAAGAAAATAGGATTGATGGTGAAGATCTTCATAGATCTTATCTCATCTGCACATGGCTTTTAGAATGGCTTCAGCAGAAGGAAAAACCATATCTAAGCATTCTCTAGAATGAAAAGAGTTCACTGCCCAAGCGGGAAGATAAGCTTCTTTTGGCTCCTCTGAGACTGTGAGAGGGACCAAAATGGGATCAACAACGGTATGAACGATAGATTGATAAGCTACTTCCACTACCGATAAGGGTACTTCAGGTTCATGGTGGGAAGGAAGAACCCAAGGATCTGTTCTATCAACAACCGTTGCTATAGACTTCCCTACACTGGTAGAACCTAGATAATTAATCAGAGATAGAATATCGAATGTGCCCATCAATGATGCATACATTCTAGCCCCTAAGCTCTTTGAAGTAGGTTTAACATGATAACCCAATGGTATGGTGGACTTGTTAGTTTCCATGTGGCCTTTTCGAGTAAAAATGAGTTGGTCTATAGTCACCAACTTCCCTTCGTGTGGAAACACTACTACCCAAAATACAGCCGATGCAATAGATGACATGGCATAAGTCCAACTTCTCCCCAAGAGCAAGTTATAATCCAAAGGTGCATCAATCACCTCTACCTCAATAGACACTGCTTTCCCTACCAACTTAATTTTGGAATCCGGTAGGATGCCATGTGGATGAAATGATCTTCCGTCGAAAGCGGTAAGTAGGGTGTTCGATGGAACCAACTCTGGAGATCCAAGAGCTTTCCAACAAGACAGGGACATGACACATGTAGAAGCACCCTCATCAAAAACTTCCCTTCCAATGGTTTTTCCACCATGGATGACATCTATCGATAAGGTTACATGATATGGCAGGTGAATTTTGACATCGAACAAATTGAACTTTTCCATGAGGCTCGATGAGTCCATACTGCCTAAGGCTGCTAAGAGTGCATCTTGCTGGGTGGGACAACTCTGTAACACCTCTAAAGCCGACATCGCACAAGGAGTCCGAGATAAATCTTCAACTATGGAGTAGTTTTCTATAGCCCTATCATTGGGATTGTGTAAGGTTTTCTTGAAGACACATTTCGGTATCTTGGGCATAGGTTCGACAGGTTTCTAAATCGTGAGAGGGTTGGAAGTTTCACCTATTGACTTACCCTTCTTCAAAGGATCTGTTTCATAGTTCTTGTTCCTAGTATGGAGTAAAGTCTGGGATCAAACCATGTTGATATAATTAGGGTCAGGAGCATTTGGGGTGCCCCTTGCTATATTTGAAGCTGAAGCATAATTCTGTCCTTGGGGAAAATAATCCTTCAGGACAGTCGGTTGTTGGCATTTTAACAGCTTCTGAGCTTATTCCATAAGAGGACATTGATGGGTCAGGTGATCTTCATGGCACAACTTACATGGGAATTTCACCTTCTTCTTTTCTTTTTTGCCCCCATCAACATTATTTGTGGGTTTTTGCTTGTTTTGGTTTCCCTCACCTTTTTTTCCTTTCTTCTTTTTCCCACCGGGCTGCTGATTGCCCTTCTGAGAGGATTGTGCAAAAACATTTGCATTCTGGGGTGAGGGGGTAGCCTTTGCTGCCTCTGCCGTAGAATGTTTGATAGGAAACTCATGCAGTTGTTTAGCCAAAGACTCTACAGTGGGAGATTTCACATAACCAACCACACCATCGACATGGGGTCCAGGATTAGGTTTCTCTACATTGTGCGTTGGCCTCGGTGCATCAGGGATGATCTCATATAAAATCCCAGACCGAGAATATATCAAATCTAGCTGCTGGGCCCTGAGGATAGCCTCTTCCTCATTGGTCACTCCTGAAGTAGATACATCCTTAGATATATATGGCAATAGGGATTTAAGGAACCATTCTAGTAAAAACTCGGGAGGAATAATGGCTTTGATAAGTCTCTTCCGTCTTATCCACTCTTGGATGTGATCCAAAATATGAGTGGCCTTATATTGCTGAAAGGTAGACAACAATTCTGTCCCAAAATCATATCAGACAGGAAGTTGGAGGTGACTAAGGAATACATTATCCAAGTCCCAAAACCTATCAAACGCAACAGAAGGCAGTTCAATGTACCATTTTGCTGTAGTACTGGTTAGATTTCTTTGGAACAGTCTCAACCGAACTGTATCGTCATTCAGTGAGTTGGAAGAGCACCAAAAATGGAAAGTGGTGACATGAGCTCTTGGATAATCACCAACTTTGCCTTCGAATTTAAGAATGTCTGAGGGCAGCTTGGTAGGAATGGGTAGCCAAGAGGAGTTATGTCTCACCGGGTCATTCATTAGTTTCGACAAATCTGGAAAGTTTAACGTTGCCAGGAAAGGGAGCTTGGGTCTAACTGGAGCATTAAAAGTACCAGCTTAGGGATTAGAGGGAATTTCCCCCATGTTCCCATATGTGAAGGCAGGCTTGGCCCCTACTGCCGATTGCGAAGTGGTTGGGCTGCTTTGGAAAGGATTCCATCCATAAGCCAGTGGATTTTTTATGTGTGGTGTAGTGTATGAGGTTCTAGCTGCCCCAGTTGAAGCCGAGGTTTGGAACACAGGAATATGTATCCCTCCGCTGAAAAGCGAGAAAGGAGAGCTTGGGAAAGGAGGTGAAACCAGAGTTTCAAAACCTTGACCATAAGAATTAGGGTTTTCAAATTGCACCCCTACATATGTGGGTGTTGGACCTATATATGGAGTGGATGGGGGAATTTTCCCCCTATTCCAAGGAAAACCCTGGACAAATGGCAAGAATCCTATAGGACCACTCTGAGCAGTGTGTGCGAATGAAGCAGGAACTGAAGGTACACTAGGAATCCCAGTGACCATACCACTAGAAGTACCTGCTAAATTTGTGGGAGTCGGTGGTTGAACCACCCAGCTAGCTGGAGTTAAAGGTGTAGTAGGTATACTTGTTCTAGGGGCACCTATCGGGGGAGGTGGCACCCCTTCAGCCGGAGCGGCTGAGGTGGAAGTAGAAGAACTTTCTCCTACAGTGGACATTAGTCTGCCCAAAGGGACACTGATCATGAGTGAATTGAAAGGATGAACTTGAACGATCATAGGATCGTTGAAGTCAGTTAGAGGTGAATTAAAGTTCCTTGCAAACTCATCATCCTGCAAGTCTTCTATCTCAACTATAGTTAAATCAAACTGGTCTGTCCTAAGTTTTGGTTCACCCAGAACTTCACTAACTCCTATCGGTTCGAAAGAACCATCCATGTCTAATCTTCACCTTTGAGGGGGAGGTGGAGGTTCCAATATGATAAGCAGAGCAAGTTTTGCAACCTTCATGACCTTCTGACAGATTGGTTCTCCATGATTATAAATTTGACTCTTCACACCCTAAGGTCGACTAAACACAGACAAACCACAGAGCAATCACTACAAAATTTCCTAAAGTCTCAATAATCACAAGGGGTATAAGATATGCTTTCCCAAAACAAGCAGAGAGACAGTTTCTTGGATTCCTTAAAGAGGTTCTTAGGCACAAGTGGGGGAATCACCCACTGCCCTCCTACACTTTCAACAAGGGTTACCTTCCAAGCCCATCCAAGGTGAACAAGAAATAGCCTTCCGGTTTACCCGTGTATAAACCCTAGATGTCAAAGAGACTAAAGGCTACCTTAACTATATCAATAGTCCAGGGGGACAGTCGCAAGCCTGATTCGTACGCATGGGAAGGGTAGCAAAGCCTGAAAATTTGTCTATGACAAAATCCCCATATGCACAAAAACCTTGGTCTACGTTTTGACAAGGAATCGAAGGGTTATCTCCTTAGTCCAAGCCTCCACGCGACCTCGTGCTTAACTCCCGTTTGAGAGGAGTTTCCCAGATACTATCAACACAGAGAAGGATTTACCTATCGATTGGCCAACTACGTCTAAATTTAAGTACTTATGGGGAGTTTACACTTCCTATCCCACAAGTCTAGCCTAAGCTAGTAGGTATATGACCCTATAAAACAAAACTTACTAATAAATTTTAAATTATAGCGTTCATTTTAAGGGCTGTTCTTAGTCAGAGGGTAAGTGGCGTGAATGACTATGATATTATAGACTCGATAAGAAAAGTAAAAAGGTGTATAAAATGAATTCCAAAACAAATTATAACTACTTAAATCAAGCTTCTTTTTCTTTTTGTAGATATGAACTAATGAAATTACAACTAAGTATGAGAAGACTAAGACTTATTTTTTTTAATTTTTGAGATTTTATTCGAAAATACTGAAAATAAAATTATAATATGCAGTTAAAATGCAAATGTTTCCAATGTTTTTTCTTCACTTTTCAAACTCTTCAAAAATTACTATGCACCTAAATGCAAAATTTCTTGAGTATGCTTGAATAATCAGACCGTAAAGCAAGCAATATGAAGTATACTAGACTTGTAAGAACCAAATTCAACCACCTAAGGAGGAGACTTGGAAAACCCTTAGTTTGGGAAGAAACAATGAGTAAAATCCATTGAAATCACTAAAAGGCAAGTGACAAACTGAAACTACTCGAAAGTAGTACAGAGTACAAGGTATCTAAAATCCTGATCACTGATTCAGATACACAGCACTTAACATATCACGCAAATAGGATAATCCACTTCAAATCGCTAAGTGAAAGAAGACTCAAATAACAAAAACTCAAGGGATTACTGAAAAGCACAAAGTATGGTGTACAGGACTTTCAGACCTACTGCAAGATGCCAGCACTAGAAGACCCCAAAGAAGAGCAAAATCCAAATAAGACAGGGACGAGCAACCCTACCCCAAAAATAATTGTTGCTAAAAGATGTACGCGACTGTCTAATAGAACAACCCGCATACTGTATGAGACTGTCCAATATAGCAACCCACGTATACAAGTTGTTGTACACGACTATGTAGCACAACAACACGCGTACACAACAAATTATTTTTTCAAAAAAAATAAAATATAGGTCTCTAAAAAACTACTGCAAATCAAAGCCAAGAATGAAAACCATACACTGAATCAGAGCAAATACTGGGAAAATATCTGCAGGACTAACCCACAGGAGGCTGGACTCCCCAGTGGAGTCGCCAGTTTTGTTGTTTAGGATTAAGCACCCTTGTAACCTAGGGTATGGGGTTACCAACTTACTACTAACCTTACAGACAATCGACTTTACCAGAGAATGGAAAGGGAATAGGAAGAAAGTCTTGACTTACCCGATTACCGATGGTTAATCCAAGCTTGATCTTCTCTCGCCCCTCTTCTTTCCAAAGCTTCCAGGGATGCACCTCTTTCACCTGTAAAGAGAAAATTCTCCAAGTAATATCTCATGCATGTATATATAAGATATTAGATAAACAATATATTAAATATATAATCAAATACATTCATTAATCGAAATACATGAAATAAACTCAACACAACGTTGGAAGAAGAATTCTCTTTGTTAACAATCAGTGAATGAGATAAGAGTACAACCCAGCTTCTGAGACATGGACTCCTCTACAACCAAAGGACTTTGAGTTCTGCTTCTCCAAGACTTCTGAAGATATACCACTAGCATAACTTTGTTCTCCAATCTTGATTGATTAATACCCTCCCCAAGGCCTCTATTTATACTTTGGGAAATAGAATGATTTCAAAGGTTGGGGTGGTTGAAACAGTGGGGATAGTTAAGGATTAGGGCCCAACTAATCTCAATTAATCATGTTTTATATTTTTTAAGGTCAAACTAAGGTGTACATGACTATTGATATAGGCAACCCATGTATGACATTCGAGTTGCTCAAAGGAAACCCACGTACGCTGATAATACGCGGCTTGCAATGCAGATAGTCACGTACAATATGCAAGTTGCAATGGAGATAGTCGTGTACGCAACTCAACACTTAGAAAAATTATATAGCAAGCTGGTTTAAGGGTAAATGCATCCCAAGTCATGCTCATCTATAGTGTTTTGGCAAACTTCAATCCTAATATGTCCTTTTGTGTACCAACATAAAGAATGTTGGCACTCAGATGGAGAAGTGCCATTTGGGTTGATAACAAATGCCCCCTAATGTGTGAGGTCAGAGGGAAGCGATGGACAAAATACATTATAATCATTATCTTGGAGAACTCAGAGATCCAATGGGGCAGAGGAAATACCTGAAACAAATACATAGTAATGTCATATACAAAGTCATATCTAAGGATGCTATGTTCAATATACTGGAACATTAGCTCCTTTACAATATTTGAGTACATCATATGATATGGGTTCAAGACCATGTATATTACAAAGGTGGATTGAAGCCACAATATACAATAATGATGAGTCTTCAAAGATCTAGAAACTATGTAAGTGAACACAACATAGTCTTGCGCAACTTAGATCATAGATATGAAACTAAGGTCTTCGTCAAAAATCCAAAAGAACCAGTACAATCCAGGCCATGCGAATAGATGTCGTTGAAGTCGAACATGGAGAGGATTCAACAGATTGTAACCCAATAGGTGATAATTCACAACTGAATCAAAGGAATTCACCAATAATGAAAGTGAATCCTGAGGTACGATCATCAAAACTCTAGGTCTTCGTCGTCAGGAAGTGCTGATGAGAAAACAAATTGTGATAAGGAAGGAAATAGATCCTCCAACGGATCACAAGAGTGACTAGGAATTGGATAAAGGACGGTAGACACAAGTAATATCAAATAGAACAATGATAGGATCAGGATAAAGATTAGATACAGAGATAAATCCTTGAACAGTGAGCATGACAAAGAGATGACCCAAGGTAGCTTTTAACTTTACAGATAATACAACTAGACTTATCTGTCATGTAGGAGACATGATCAGATTCCCCAGGTATAATGAACTAGTGAAAGAGTAAGAAAATCAAAGTGATAGCTAAACTGAAAGTGAACACTGAGACATGAGTATAAAAAAAAACAGAGAGTGCTATGTTCAAGGAAGAATTGCTGCCATTGACTGAGAATCAAAAGAAAAATTCTTCCTTATCTTTCTTGTTAAATTTTAATGAGTCCAGGAAAGTCAACTCAAGTCTCTCTTCATTTTTGACAAGCTTGAAGAGAAGAGGGAATAATGGTTGATAGTGTCACTGATTCATGGATTTTATGAACCCAAACTAGTACATGCTCACTTGGTGTTTTCATATTTAGAGAGTCTGAAAAATCTGAAGAAGACTCCAGGGGGGTCCTTTTTCATCCAATTTAGTCTCCTGAGGCCGAAAAAGTGTAAAACATACCACGGAAGAACTCTCTTAACTTCCATAGAAGAAAAGGTGAACCTTTTTTGTCCTTAGTCATGGAGGTCCGAAAAAGGTTAAATTACCACCTACCCAATGCTCCTTTGAGAGCAGCATATAGCTTGAGTTTTACGAGTGTGAAGGAAAGCAAGATCACTCGGAAAGATCCATTTGAGTACAAGGAATGGGGATTACAACAATAAACTTGATGTTTTGTTCTTGGTGTTTAATGAGCATGAAAAAGACATAAAGTACACTCAAAATCTTTTTCATGTTTAGGTCCAGAGCACAAACAAGAGAAAAATGAGCTCATGCCGGGTGTTCCTTTTCCATAAATTTAGTCCCTCAGGTCCGGAAAAGTGATAAACCTCTACCTAAGAATACTCTTAATTCCGCAGAAAAGAGAGTGATCCTTTCTCGTATTATTCCACATGGTCTGAGAAAGAGATAACCTACCACCAATGTGGATCCCCATTCACATATTCTTAACAATCCTGAATGGACAAGTTTACTCGGCAGTCAAGTCTATTTTGAGGAGTTAGACCTGGGGCTAAAGAAACTCCATAACGGTGGGGAGTCTTATAAAAGGATAGCTTGTAAAAAGAGACCAAAATGAGGTTCAATTTGGCGTGAAAAATAACCAAGGAGACTCCCATGAACCTATTGACAAATGCAGCATGAGTATCAAAATACCATAAGTGGGTTCTAATTGAGGATACTCATGTGAGGAAAGTCCTATCCACAGAAGAACAATGGCATAAATGAGGTACTAATGGTTAAAATACCATAGTCTGTGGTCAAAGTGGTAATTCTAGGGTTAAGATGGATTATGTGTGAATGGAAAAATGCATGTGAATGACCGAAATCCTATCCTATATGAGCGAAAAGCGAATTCAAACGACCTTAGACTTGTCACATTGAAGAAAAAGACATTGTATTAGTTTGATTTTTATAAAAAATATGAACTATAGGTAAAAACCTACTTTTAAAAATATATTTCTATAAATAGTTCAAAATATAAATAAGAAACTCACCATTTGACTTTTTATCCAAAATAGACAAGTTTTACCTCTGCCTTTGATTGCTCGTTGTAGACAACTCGGTGGACAATTCTCAAAACCGCAAGTGCCAGGTAAAACTACACTCCATGCTCTTTCATTTGATCCAAGAAAATTTCAATTTTTGACTAAAATTTGATGTTTTCCACTGTCCTCAAAACAGCCACACTGTGTACGTGGGTATGGTATATCCACAGTCACATACACATGCTTTATACGCGGATTTCCCAAAAGAAAGTCGCGTACGATACGCAACTTGTCCAAAGGACAGTCGCGTACACTCTGCGAGGTAGGAAAAAACTATATGGGACCAAAACACAAAGTTTTTTTTATGAATTTAATGTTTGATAAATGGCTTATTATCAGATTGAAACATGGTGCTTGAGTGGAGGGAGAGGGAGCATGAAGACATGGACCAAGAAGCTCTACGGAATGCCCCCATGGTAAATGCTTTGTGGCAAAGTGGGTTGCTTAAATTATTTTATACCTCACCTATGCGATCCAATGTCCACCTACTAGAGTTTATGATAAACTATTGGGATCATGATCTTGGTATGTTTGACCTACAAGGTGAGTTTCTAGAGATTACCTTGGAAGATGTCTATTTTATCTCCGGTTTGTCACGACAGGGAGCTCCAGTTAACTTGGAAGGTACCGATAGAGGCGGTGACTTTCTAAGTGCGCAGAACTACATAGATACATACTGTGCACTTGGTACTCAAAAGAGGGGTAGCTGCATCCCTATTGTTCATATTCACAGCTTTCCATTACAGGTATAGTGAGGGTTGTAGGGTCATCATCACTTCATCTTGCAACTCGAAACCAAATGAGACTTGCAATGGACTATCTACAGGGAGTCATATATGATTGGTTTTCGGGAGTAATCCCAATAATGAGGAAGCAACTCTCTGATTGTAAAAGAGGTTAACAGAAAAACTTCAGTTATTCTAGCATATTAGTATCCTTTTTCTTTGAGAGGGTGCTTGGTTTGAGTCCTGCAGTACTACTACCAGTTCGTTCTCCCCGTCAGCCTAGACTGAGTAGGCGGGAAGAAATCTTCCTCCACTAGGGAGGCGGTGGATCAGTTCAGAGTGTATACAATGACGACTTCTACTTATGGTGGGAGTGATAGCTACCAACTCTGGAATAGTTTCCATATGCTGGAATAGATTTTCGAGGTGACACTGACCTTGTTGTTACAACTAATTTTACCACACATGGTGGATCACACATTTATGGCCTTTCCTGTCCCTCTGCAGACTCTTTGGACCCCATGGACCATTCTTGTACCTTTTATGTTTCCAAGATCATCCCTAAAAACACTCATTATTTGCTGTACACAACTTTTAAACCCTTACTTGTATATACACGTGGATATAACCCTTAAACCCGTGTACACCGAGATGTGTGCAAAAGGCCAAATATTTTTGGAGTTTTCCTTGTTGTGGATTCGAGTCACTTGTCTCCTGGCCTTCCATATGCCTCGAGATTGCTTGGATTTGACCTTCCATTACCCCAGTGAAGCACTATATAAGGAACCCTTTGGATACATTGAAGGGGGAGAATTGAAGAGCAAGAAAACTATAGTCCATTGTTGCCATAGCTTGCTTATACTTGACTTTGCATCCCTTTGTCCCTTGGAGCACTTGGTGTTCTTCCCAATCTTTCCTTTGCTTGTGAGCTTGCTATTGAGAGATGGAGGATTGAGGTGGTGGAGGCCCCGGTGGAGGACTCAGTTTCTCCGGTTCGCAGACATGCCGATAGAGGTTGTTATTCATGTAATCTCTGATTTATGTTAATAGAAGTATCTTTTCCTATCCAATGATGTGCATTTAAATGAATATTGAATCCATGGATGCTTTTAATTGCTTATACATTATTGATTATATATTCTAGAGTAGGTCTAACACCATTATATAGCATGCTCGTCTTGTTTGGTGTTGTTGAGAGAGAAAATTGTTAACATAAGCGAGATTTGAAAAAGCTCAACGGGGATCTACATCAACCATCCAGAATAAGGTATGTTTCGAGATCCTTTAGTGTTAGATGTTTTATTTCTCTTGCATATTGGGAAGGGATTGATTTTTTTGGTTTCTTTGTCTATTGTGTTACACCCCAAGCCATAGGAAGTTTTCTCAGTAACAAAATTGGAGACCATACTAAGGAGTTCCTAGTCATTTCCTTTGGGGGGTTTTGTCGACATTCAATGTTCTTGAATTGCTCTGATTTCTCTGTTTTTGAGTCGAGTCTGGGGGCATGTTTTCCCAGCAGTGTCTTACAGGAGTAAATTTTGTCTCAGCTTGTATGTTTGCCTTCTTTTTTTCTCTTTTTCTTTTTGTACGCGGGTTTTTCTTTCACAGTCGCATGTACACGCAGGTTTTATTAGAATAGCCACATATATACGCGTATTTATTGAGAACAGTCGTGTATGGCCTAATTTTTGGCCTTTTTGGGAAGATTAAGTGTTGCTGGGTGAGTTTGGATGATTACTGAGTCTTCTTGGATGCTTCTAGAGTCTGTATACATCCCTTCTTTTGACCAGAGACACCTTGTTAGTTTAAATTTTTGAAAATGTTCTTGTCATTTCATTTTCTATTTTTTGTTTTGGGATTGGTGCATTAGGTCTCTTTTACCTTGGTGCTGTCTGATAGTGCTTGCAGAGTATGAGGGTGGTAGAGTCATACTTTGCTTTTTATCTCATTTAATTCAAAAAATACAAAAACATTTGCTTTTTGCATCATTATGCATTGTTTGCATTTTGCATTAGCATGGTACTTGCATTAGGATTGCTTGGAGAATATTAGTCAGATTTTTGTTTAGGAATGATTGCATATTCATTTGAAGGAAAAATTTTGCACTTCACATAGTAGCATACACTGTTCTTCATTTGACACAGTGCATTTTCATTGATTGTTAGGTGTGTATTTTACTTCTTGTTGCGTCATAACATCATTAGTTGCACGACCATTTTCCCTTTGAGTAATAAGCCAATTAAAATCAACGCATAATAAAATGAATTACACTCTTTTCTTTTATAGGGTGCACCAACAAGACTAGGTTTTATGGTCTTGGAATAGTTCATTGTGAGTAAATTCTCTGAGACCACTAAACGAAACATTTATGGGTCTATCCAGGTGAGAGTGTGAAATTCCCTTATATAATTAGCGTTCTCATGATCCTCCTCTTACAAGGGAGTTAAGCACGAGGCAGTGTGAGTGGTTATGATTGGGATGACCCCTGGTTGTAATTGAGTAGCACCGGAGATATTTCCAGGATTGTATTCGTATTTGGGGGCTCTTTCGAGAGTTTCAGGCTTTGCTACCATACCCATACGGTCAATCCTACCTGTGACTGTCCACCTGAGCATTGATTATATTGAGGTGACCTTAGTTTCCTTACCTAGGTTATGGAGGGGGTACTTTGCAGAGGTTATTATGTAGGTGTCCTATCCAGGTAGGGGTCAGACAGCACAGTCTCTATATGCATTGAAGCTGAGGGCCACTATAATTGGTTATGAACCTCCACTTTTTGTGTATGGGAGTCTCAAGCCTCTCCTAGGTGAGACATACCTACTCCATTTGGGAGTTCACATATCCTACTCTTATTTGCTTGCGATTTGGATTTACATTTTATAG
The DNA here is from genome assembly GCA_001517045.1 of Pseudotsuga menziesii. Lineage (NCBI taxonomy): Eukaryota > Viridiplantae > Streptophyta > Pinopsida > Pinales > Pinaceae > Pseudotsuga > Pseudotsuga menziesii. The sequence continues at coordinate 285,810 of LPNX010742758.1, forward strand.
GTGTGTGCTCTATGCACGCTAGTTTTCCTAGGGTTTACGTAATTAGATCGAGTCTTTTCATTTTTTGAGTCATTGTGGATTTGGGCACGGTGCTTCACCGTTCTCGTCGTTTAGCAGGGCTTTCACCTTCCACGTATCCTCCTCCTTTGGGAGAGAGAAATAGACAGTCCGGATGGACTACTTCTCACTTTGATTCACACACTATGGGAGATCATGAGGATGAGATTCCAGAGATGTCCTCTCCACCTCACGAGGTTGGGGAGGAATATCCTACTCCCGTATATGATCCTTCACCAGAAATACCTTCGCAATCTGGTTATGATCCCTCATTCACAGGTCAGTGGTATTGGTTTCTAGGTGACGAGACTCATTATGAACCCACAAGCACTAGTCACGTTCATTATGGCATGCCTGATATCCCTGCACCTGATCCGATACATCATGTCGAGTCGGAAGTTGAACCTAGCACTACACCTGGGGGCACTCCTATTCCTTTCCATGCGAAGATATTTGGGAGCACTAGTCACATTACACCTTCCATACCAGCGGTGGAAGAAACCTCACATGTCCGTCCTAGACCCAGTGTTAGTAATCCTATGCGGATACTAGAACTGAGACGAGTGAACATTGGGAACACCACTACATTCCTTCACATGTCCCTTCATTCTTGAACCCTACTTCTTTGAATGCATTTTTGACAACCCTTCCTCCCCCTCATTCACGTGGTCCTTCGGGCCGAAATATCACTACTAGCCATGTTCATGCTGTGACTGCTCGCACGGTAGTATCTTAGAGTCAAGTACCTCCTTTTGTGTCGGAAGGTCATATCCCTATTTCTGGATCATCTTATGTTCCATCTCAAGGATTTCCCCATATCCCTAACTATGGACATTCTCATGGGACATCCCATGGGACACCTTATGGAGCTTCTCATGGACAGTAGTATGGATAGAACTATCAACCCTATGGGTACGGGTATCAACAACCTGCTTACTTTTCCATTTATGGCTTTGTAGCACCGTATAATCAAGGTACCCCTCATCACAATGCTTCCATGATTCCCTATACGAGTTAAATGGGAGGAGGTTATTATGGCCAAGGCCATGGTATTTATAGCAATCAACCTTACATGAACCAAAACTATCAGGGAGCGTGGCATAGACCGGCTCAACCTAGGCTCCCTTTCCTCGCAACATTGAACTTACCTGAATTATTGAGACTTATGAATGATCTGGTATCTCATGACCCGACCTAGCCGGGCATCCCTAACAAGATTCCTTTGGAAATTCCCAAGTTCAAGGGTAAAGCTGGAGAAGATCCTAGTAAGCATGTCACTACTTTTCACCTTTGGTGCTCTTCCAATTCCTTACATGATGATTCAATCCATTTGAGCTATTTAAATGCATCCTCACTGGGCCTGCAGTGAAATGGTATATAGAGTTACCAAGGGGGGCATACGCTTTATTTGATGACCTTGCCATGAATTTCCTCAATCACTTTCAGCTACTCGTATGTTATGACGTTGGTACCGAACTCTTGTCAACATTTCAACAAGACAAAGCCACACATATCTTGGATCATATTCAAGAGTGGCATAGATGGAAGTGGTTGATTAAAGCCTTTATACCACCGGAATTTCTCCTTGAGTGGTTCCTCAAGTCATTGTTACCTTACATCGCGAAGGATGTTTCTACATCCAGGGTCCAAAACAAGAAACAAGTAATCTTTAGGTAAAAAGAGTTGTATTTGATCTACACTCAATCCGGAGTTTTGTATGAGATTATACCTAATGCTCTGCGATTTAGTTTCGATCCCAAGGTTAAGCCTCGCCCACATGCCGATGGCATTGTGGGCTCTACAAGTACCAAACCTACAGATTCAGTTGTGAAACAAGTGAGCCAATTGTCAATTAATCAATCTGCGTCAGGACAAGCCACAACTTCATCTAAACCTACCCAATCAGTGAGTGTACTTTCCATGTAATCGTCGGACTCGAAGGGAAACCAGCAGCCTGGAAGGAATAAGAAAAAAGGGAAAAATAATCGTAAGGGTCGGAATAAGAATGAAAATGCTAATTATAATGACAAGAACGCTCGTAATGTTGGGGGGGACAAGCAGAATAAATGTAAGGTAAAGTTTCCTTGCAAGTTATGTAAGGAGGACCACCTCACTCACTTGTGCCCTCGTATGGAAGATGCCTTGAGGTTCATAGCATAGGGACCACCCGTGCTAACTAATCCTTTACCTAACAATCAAAATATGAACTCGAGCACCATTGATCCTCATTGTGCATCAGGTGGAGATCAAAATACACCGGAGGCCAATACTGGTCATGGTTGCATCAACATGGTGTGTGCTACTAAGGTTGTGACTCATGCCGAGGATTATGGTTTGTCACAACCGGACATTGGAAAGGAACCCGCTCCACCCGAGAGCCATTTGTGTATCGAAAAACCTATGGATAAACCTAAAGTTCCACCTCACATTCCTAAGGGAGTCCTAAAGCATTCAGGGCACAATCCTAATTCTCGAGCTACCCAGAACTATTCTGTTGTCGAGGATTTGGGCCAAACTCCTTGTGCGATGTCCACGCTTGAAGTACTTTAGACTTGTCCTCCATAGAGGAGAGCCTTGCTCTCTACTCTTGGGGTTAATGATGATAACTCTTCTTCCATTATCAAATTTGAAACCATGGGAATACATCCTCGCTTGCCTTACTACGTGTCTCTTTTGATTCAAGTAGAGTGTCTTAATATGACCGTCAAACGCACTGTCGTTGATGAAGGCGCTGCTGCTTCTGTGATGTCTTTGTCATGTTGGAAGGGTTTGGGTTCTCCTGAGTTTTCTCAATTCACTACTATGTTGACAGATTTCAATGGTAGATCATTTTGGCCGCACAGGATTCTTCCTTCTCTTAAGGTCCAATTGGGAGGGAAGACCATCGCGATCGAGGTCGAGGTGGTTGATGCACCCCTTGACTACAATATTTTGCTCGGCCGGAATTGGATGTATAGTATGCAATCCGTATCCTCTTCTCTTTTTCGAGTGATATGCTTTCCACTTAATGGGAAGATCATTACGATTGATCAGATGTCATTCCATAATACGAATATTAATGCATAGTCGGGAACTTCTATCCTGATTATTGATCAATCTTAGCCGACAACTGGGAGTGTGGGTGTGGGTACGTATCCGTCTCTTATGGGAACCTTTAGCTGTCCTGCACCCATTCTTATGATCAGATCTAGTTTTGGTGGGGCTTCATCCTCATTGAATTCGGTGTCTTTTCACACTACCCATATGGAAGATCCTTGGATTATTCCTTCACTGAGTCCTTCAATTGGACCTATCAAAACAGATGTGCTGTTTCCTGCAACAATGGTAGCATATCAAGCAAATCTTGATCAAGTTGCAGAGCCTAGTCATTTCTCTTCACGAAAAGAGGAGGACCCGTATGTGCTTCATGCATGGGCAGTTGAGTCCTCTCATGCACATGATTGCCTCGAGGAAGTTTTTCCATCGGATGAAGCCATTATTGAGGCCATGTCTAGGGTTGAGCCACCTTGGGAAGATTTACATCATCGATCATATTTTCTTCTTGAAATCGACCGTATGGAGCGTGATGAATTTAGGGAGATTCTTAGCGAGAAGATTGGTAGTCCCGTGGTTCCATTGAGCTCTCTTGGTCAAATGGCTGATGGGAACATGGGAAATTTATCACCAACTATTTCTATCAACATTTCTCGCGATCCTGGAAAAGTTGAGAACATCTACATTGGGGCGGGTTGTTCCCTTGATGGGATCAAGGAGTATACCAAGCTATTTAAAGAGTTTCGTGACATCTTTGCTTAGTCATATGAGGAAATGCCAGGTATTGACCCTCGTATTATTGAACATGAGATTAAGACCTATCTGAATGCGAAGTCGATTCGACAACGTTTGCGTGCGGTGAATCCTAGAAAAGCACCCGCCATTAAGGCTGAGATAGAGAAACTGTTAAAAGCCAATTTTATCTATCTCGTTCCCCTAACGGAGTGGGTTTCAAATCATGTTCTAGTTGATAAGAAGTAGGGAGTGATCCATATATGCACTGATTTCCATGATTTAAATCGCGCTTATCCTAAGGATAATTTTCCTACACCATTTATTGATCAGATTTTGGATGAGTGTGCAGGAAGCCAGGTATTCTCCTTTATGGACGGTTTTTCCGGATACAATAAGATTCAGATCAAACCCGAGGATCAACATAAGACCGCATTTATTTGTCCTTGGGGTACTTTTGCATATCGAAAGATGCCTTTCGGCCTTAAAAATGCTAGAGCTACATTTCAGTGGGCTATGACCTTAATTTTTCATGATCTCAAAACAATTATCGAAGTGTATTTGGATGAACTTGCTGCTCATTCTCGTTTGAGGTTAGTATTTGAAAGATGCCGCCATTACCAAGTGCGTTTAAATCCTCATAAGTGCATCTTTTGCATGTTTGTTGGTCACTTGATAGGGTTCATCGTATCCAAGGAGGGTATAAGAGTCGATCCCTTAAAGGTTGAGGCAATACTTCAATTGTCTCCCCCATGTAATATTATACACCTTCAGTGTTTGCAAGGCATGGAAAATTTCTTGCGAAGATTTGTAGTTAATTTTTCCAACTTGACTAAAGGATTTATGCGTCTTTTAAAGAAGGTGAATCCTTTTTACTGGGATGAGTGAGCCCAACAGTCCTTTGATGCTCTTAAGAAAGCCTTAGCATTGGCCCTCGTGCTTAGTCCACCTAACTATAGCCATGATTTCTTGATATATGTGGCTACGTCTATGGAGACGGTTGGTATGGTTTTGGTTCAAGAGGATGAGGAGCTCCACAATCATGTCATATATTATTTGAGCCGAAAACTTATTGATGCGGAAATGTTGGGCAATAGGGGAGACCCGGGTTTAAACCTTTTGCTTCGCACCAACAAGAGACCCACAGTGTTGGCCCTTTTGGCAACAACCTGCGCGCAGGTTGCAGTCTCACCCAAAACAGCTATGGGGTGCCGCAGAATCAGGTTTCTGCAAGCAGGGAGGGGTATTACTGTACCTTAGCCTTTACTAAACTTATAATATTTAATTACAAAGCTTTACCATTCACACATATTCAAATTCATAGATAGATAAACAACCGTGACTTGCTTAACCCACTACGGGGAATTCATAGCGAAGCTTGTTATTAGCAGTGATCTTATTTATCAGATGTGTACAGTTATTAATGCATAAAAGATAACAGAAATAGAAACAACACAAGAAACCACAACACCAGATATAACATGGTTCACCCCCAGTGTAGGGGTTACGTCCATAGAACTGTGTTTTATTCAACTTGCTACAAAACCACAGTTCTGATCTGCGCACACAGCTGCAGATCCCTTCAATCCTTAAAAGCCACGCACACAGCAGCAGGCCTCTGTGCACACAGCTGCAGATCTTTCCTTAATCTTCTTACAAAAACCCTCTGTGCACACAGCTGCAGAGGTCATCCACGCACACAGCTGGGACTTAAACTTTCCTTACAATTAGCCTTAGCTTCACCTTAACTCTTCTTTACATCATAAAACCTAACCTTTCTTATTTACAAAAGTGCCTATTTATATATCGCACTATTACAAAACCATGGTCTTAAACCATGGGCACCCCGAACCCTAAACCCTAGACATTAACCATGAGTTTATTACAAAAAGGGACTTTGACTTACCCCGACACCCCTAAGACTATTTTGATCCGTAACTCCGCTTACAACTTCCTCAAAAACCGCAGAGTTACCAAAACTAAAGACTTTTAAAGTACACGTCCCAACAGGCCCCTAAGACTCACTAGTGGCCCGTCCTGGGACACTCTGCGACGTCTCTGGTGGCAGAATATTCTGCGCAAGGGTCTGGAAGTGACTATTGAGGTTGTGTAGTATGTCATCAGCTACTTTCTCTTTTTCCACCAACTCTTGTAACACTGAGGATGAGTCTGTGTTAGCCCGTTCCTGCGCAAAAGTGTTGTAGGTCTTCAAAAGTTTGAGCTGGCTCTCTGCAGTCTGACTCAATTCCAATGCTTCATCAACTAGTGGCTATAGAAAATTCTCCAGTAGCGTTACCTTCGTCCTGCAGGACTCAATTTCCTGCTGAAGTTCCTTGCTGCGCTTTACCTTAGCCATCTTCTGTATAGGTGGCAGCGTCTTGATTTCTATTCTGACTGCATCTAATTCTACCTGGCACAACTTGATGGTTTCCTGGATCTTACCTACATTTGGATGGTCCTGTAGGTTCGCCCATGCTTTGATGCTGTCTTCCATCAATTTTTCGGCACTAGCCACATTGTCTGATATCTTTGCTGCTGAAGCCTTGATGTCCCTATGGCACCGTTCTCGGGCTTCCGGTGGAGTCTCTGGAGGGATGTGCAGTTGAAGTTCTGCGATCTGGTTCTGGTGGTCTGTCCTTAACCTTTCAATCTCGCTGTGAGACTGCTGGGCATAATCTCTTAGCTTAACGATTCTCTGTTCTGGTTCCTCTTCTCCTTGTATGTCGAAATCAGAAAGACTCCGACATGCCTCATCCAGTGCTCGCATCAGAGTAGTTCTTTGATGTTCAGCATTTTTCTTCTTTTCTACTACGTCTTCTAGCCGTGCTGCGAGAATGTTTTTTTGCTTTATGGTGTCTTCCAGTTGGGTTTGGGACACTTGGTCTCGGGCATGGAGCTCCTTTGTAATAGCGAGCTGGCAGAGGTGCAATTCTGACATGGACATCTTGGTATAATCGATCCCTACGGTCATACTCATCTGGGACCGGGAATCTGCATCGGTCAGTATCAGGGCTGTGCTTGATACTTGCCCTTGGTTATCTCTGGTTGGCCATTGCCTAATATCCTACGGCGCGGGTGGTGTAGTGCTACTTGTTGCGGTACTGGTCGCTGACTTTGCTGCTAACTCTTTTAGCTGTGAAACCCGGTTTGCTATGCCTGTGAGCCCAGCAAGATGCAGGTCCGCAAACTATGACCATTTTTTAGTAAGCGTACCAGTATATTTTTCTATAGCTTGCTCCAACTCATCCAGCGTTATAGTGGCTTCTTCTTCAATATCTTTGTCCTTCGACGCTTTTGACTTCTTGTGGGACTGAGGTTTGTTTATCTCCGCTGCTTCTGGTGACTTGCGTTTGGTGGATGGGTTAGGATCTAATATGGTTTTGATCGACTCCTCATCCTATCCGTCCTGTCTGCCATAGTCGCTCTGGCCGTCGCCATCCAACTGCGAATCACTTAGTTCTTTGCTATCTTCTAATGGGTTGTGCTGCTGCGCCTAATTGGTACCTGCGCCAATATTGGTAGCTAGGGGAACTGGAATAGAGGGTTTTTTCCCTACATCTTTCAACCAGTCAGCCGGCCATTGATGAACTATGCCCCTGATATCTAGTTCGGTTACTACATATGGTAATTTAGACCATTGATGTCGTGGATCAGCACGGGCTTGAATGAACACATGATGTAGATCGACACTGAAGTTCGCGGTGCCCTCATATTTAGAGAACAACTCATTGGTCAGCCGTGGTGTTCACACAATCTCATAGTGGATACTCATGGCATAAAATACGAACACAATGTTCGTCATTTGCTGAGCTACCTTGTCTGAGGATATCCATAGGGAGGCATACCTTAATGCCCCCGGCCTGCCTGGGTTTAATTCTACAAACTGAGCTTCGGTGGGTTCTTTCCACCCAACTAATGCAATAAGTATTAATAGCCAGGAGTAATGAAAAGGTCTACCTTTTTCCTGTGCGTCACGAACATCCTCTAGGAATTCCTTTGCAAGATATGCGGCCCAATTGTAAGTGTATCCCTCAGCGCAGTTCATAGCAATCCAGATAACTGGGGCAGGTACTTCAGTTGGCCTGCATTTTCGTATAAGATTGCAGGCTAAGAGTTCAGCTGCAAAGCGAATGGGCTGGTCCTGAATCGCGGAAGTGTGATACCCCCGTTTCCCCTTGGTCAGGCCAAACCGCTCTTTCATAGTTTGCGCTAGCTTTGTGTCCTCATATTTTGAGGGAAATTCAGTTCCCGGGTCAGGTCCTACCATTGGTAAACTTGTGATCTTATGAATGAGTGCGGCGTCAATGGGGATTTGCTGGTCTCCTATCCACAAATAGCCGTCATGCACTAACGCTAGCAACTTTTTGGTCACCACGGTCACATGTATGCCGCGACCGAAATGTGGAATATTAAGCATCTTGAGTAGGCCAGCTTTGTCCAGGCCCGCAGCCCATGGTCTTACTTCCAGTAGGGTCACATTATCATCTGGGTATTTGACGCGGTGCAAGTATTCTGCTGGTGTAAACTGTGGAAACTTACCATGGTCATTTGTGTCGTAATTGCTGTACTTAAGCCGATCTATCCTCCTTGTCATGCTTCCGATCAGCTGAACTCCTTGTGGCAGCGAGGGTGTGGTTAATGTGAATTGCTTTGTTCGTCGGGGTAGCATAGCGTCTGGGCGAACAGGTGGTAGATACGGTGGCCACGGTGGTGCAATGTTCTCCCTATCCCCGGCCGGGACCTGTGTGGAACTGGGGGGATCCATATGCTGATCTTATGGCGTTTTCCCTGTTTGCCTATGTCGGTCTTGGTTTCGCTTGGAGTGAACTTCAGTTCTGGACTTTTTTCTGGCAGACTATGTCTGCATCGGCCGTGGTGGTGCGGGGTGAGCTTCTTCCCGGGGAACAGAGGCAGGCGTCCGATCAGAGGAATGTATCACACCCTCTTGTTTGAATTATCTTACTAATTCGTCAAGCTCTCGTTCTGTTGCCATGGGTTCACTCGTAAATCCTGAAGAAATACAGAATACAATTTTCCCTAACTTAGGCATCGTCTTATACACTCCATCAATCAAATCGGGGAGGACAATGCATTGAAGGCACCAAATCTGACGAAAATATTGTCCAAGCGGCACTCGATTTCCGAGAATTGTCTTAGTACAGGCATTTAAGGCAATTAAAGTAATACCGCCACTAATTTGGCTGCTGTCCAACAGTCGGATTTTGAGCCTCGCTGTGTTTTTGGTCTTCGGCAGAATCATGATTTGAGCTTTGTGGTGACACGCACCCTCGACACAATATTGCCCTTCGACCCATCCACGTAATGTCTGCAGTAGGACTGTTAGGTTTGGTGGACGGGCTTCTTGGTCCTGCCCCTTGGTGTGGTAATCAATTCCTTCGTGGTCATCAGCTTCCTTGTCAGGAATTGACCTGACAACTATATCTAAAATAGGACAAACTGCGTTACTAGAAAATGTAAGCAAAAAGCTATTAACAAGATCATCCCAACTTACAGTACCGTGTCGGAGCTCGGCCTCCATATACCAGGTATTTGCTATAGCTTCCAAGGCGTGCACAGACTTATGCACCCAGGCCTCGCGAGGTACATTCTCCCATGGTGCATAACATGGCCTCAAATATTCTTGAGGGCTCTTCTGCCCATTGAACGGACGTCGCACCTCTGGGGATTGGTCCAGGACTCTGAGGCACAGAATTTTCTGGCAGGCTCCCCCACTGGGTGTATACTTTTTGTAATCAGTCCACCCTCTTGCTGCTATAGCTCTTAATGCTGTCTCCAGAGTCTGCATGCTTTGTGACTCGGGCACTTGTTCTGAGAATGGTGCAAGAAATTCTCCAGGGTTTGTCAAGCCATCATAGGTAAGCAATTCTCTGGGCTGCGCACTAAGGCATCTAAGAGACCTAGTGAGTCACGCGCACCTATTTCCATGGAGCTCGTACAGTCGATTCTGTCAATTCTCTAGATCATCATCTGAATCAGACATGCAGGAGCTATCACATTTCCAATCCATTACGCCATCAGCATCAGGCTCAACATAATCTTCTTCCTTGGCTGTAATGTTATAAATGTGCTCCAGAACATCTTGGTCTTTGTCTCTGATTGGTTCTGTATATCTTTCTCCTTGGGACGGGTCGAGGGGTATGATAACTCGCAGACCATTTCCTTCGAAGGTCATCTGTCTCCTCTTAAGGTTGATGATTGCAGCATTTTCCATGGCCCACTCAATTCCCAACAGGGCTGGGTAAGGGTTGCTGTCATCAATGATCTCAATAACTTCAAAATCCGCTAGAGTACTGACCCCATCAATATCTATTGGAACACTAAGAAGTCTCCCTAGGGGCACAATCCTTTGCTGATTAGCTAGTCGCAGTTGTATAGGTGACCAGGCTAGAGCAGGTTTTCCCATTTTCCCCCAAGTTTGCTTGGGTAGGACATTAACTTCGGATCCGAGATCCAGAATGACATCATTCATATCATACTCACCAATATGAACATTCAATCGCATTTCCCTACCAGTTCTTCGGACATGATTAACAGTTTTCTCCTGATCAACTCCTCTCTGAGGGTCTATGACAGCAAGAACTTTTTGCAATTCCTTTAAGGCATTCTGATTCCTCAAGAGTTTCATACAACTCTGCAAAAAGGAGGAAAGTGTACTTACTCTATCCGTCGAAGCACTCTGTGGCTACGGGTCCTGCGAAGATGGATGCGCAGGTACTGTGGCTGTGCAAGGGTCAACACGATCGCACTGAGCCTCCCTGACTGGTTCTCGGTCTCGCGCAGTATCACGTGCTGGGGCTTTCTTAGGGGCCTTATGCACACACGCCGTGACAGGCTGTTTCTGTGGGATTTGGATGTGTGTCGTAGCTCCACTTCGAGTGACAACATTGATGGCTGCTTGAGGTCTCTGTGCAATAGAAATCAACTGAAGATTCAGGGTAGGGCCACTTTTGTTTTCCTGAATCTTAGCTATCAACTGGGGGCACTGCTCAATCACATGATCTACTGCGCGGCAATATCGGCAGGTTGTAGTAGGGTTCGGACAGTCCCGAGCTAGGTGCCTAGCTTGGTTACAGTTGTAACACACCATGGGGCCTCTGCCTCTGCCTACCATACTACCCCGACCACGACCTGCAAAAGCACCCCTACCAGAGCCACCACCCCTGTAGCTGTAACCGTTGTTATTTTGTCCTTCAGTTTGTACCTGGAACGCGTCGTAGGTACGTTCTCTCAGGAGGTCATAGCTACGGCACTCCTCTTCATTATGCCCTACTGACTTACAGAACTTGCATTAGGGGTTCTTGGGGACTTGTACATATCTCTAGAGAAGAGGGCAGTGTTCAGGGCGATGTTGACCAGTGATCTGACAAATTTCACAATAGAGAACACCGGGATTGAGTTGGTGTGGCACGTTGGTATTCAGGTAAGTTCTGAGCACATGAAACTGGTCCCTATCATGACCTTCTGTCCGACATTGCGTGCACCAAACCTCCTCTCGACTGGTCTTAGCTTTCTTCATGTCGCGAAGCTCCAGGGCCATCACTGCTAGTTGCGCTTGGATTTGAGCAATACCAGAATCATCTCTGATAGGGGCGGTCTCCAGCTTCATTGCCAGTTCCAGGTCCTCTTGCTGGTTAACCACCTTCTGTTGCATGAGCAGGGTTCTGATATGTGGCAGTAAGGCTGCAATAAACCACTCCTTGTGCTGCGCAGGACTAATGGTAAAGCTGACTTGGTATAGTAGAACTTTGAATCTCTGGTCAAAGTCCCACACTGATTCGCCGCGCCGCTGCTGAATCTCTTTCAATTTAGTGATACTCTGTGATTCTGATTTGGGCTTCTTAAATTCTTTGGTTATGGCTGCCTTGATCTCATTTAACGTAGGGCAGTGAGTACTGGAGAATTTCATGAACCAGGTCAAAGCCTGGTCCCTGAAAGAAGTAATGAGCTACGTGGTTCTCACATCCGGGTCTGTAATTTTCTTCACATTCCACACGGCTTCACATAAAAACCAGAATTGTTCTAGATCATCTGATCCGGTTCCTTTGAAGACAGGGAGCTTGATATCATCAGTTAGGTGGGCCATAGCGGAGCTAGGGTTTCAGGTAGAGGTATATGGGTGGGAACTTACTGGAGTAGACTGACCTGTGACAGGGATACTCGGGCTAGGGTTACTGGCCGACTGCGATGGAATTTCAGGGGTAACAGGGTTGTGCTGCGGGGTGACCGGAGGGTGTCCAACCGAAGGGTTGTCCTCAGGGTCTGACTCTTCAGGATTTAGAGGGGAAGACGCGGGATTCGGACCGGAGGAATAGGTTCCAAAATCTCTCTTATATCGCTTTCCACTTCACAACAAACCACTTTGCTCAGCGAGGGTATTGTCACTTTCAAACATATGTTAGTAACACAAAATCTAATAGTCTGATTCAAATAGCAATATTCCTTTTTCGGCCAATAGCATTTTAATTCTCAAACTCAATAAATTTAAGAGCTTACCCCTTGGTCCTTGGAAGAACCATCGCTCGGCTTCGCTAACAGAAGTGCTTGTGTCGATGGCGAACTCCGTCACAAAGGCCTCAAGGCTCCGCGTGGTCCAGAAATCAACCGCGTGGGATATCTCGTTGTTCACGCTTCGCACCAGATTAAATCGTGTGGGGGTCCAAGCAGGGAGCCGTCCTTCGCGAAAGTTCGTTATTCTTTCGGCCAACCTGGATAACCACTGGTGCAACTCTATGTGGATACTACCAAAGAAAATTTCATAAGCATCACAAAAAACATACCTTTGCAAAAAGTCTCTTGCGCTTCGACGTGGATTTTTGTTCTCTTGCTCAGCGAAGTTCAGATAAGTCTCGTCAAGCCAATCACCGATTTCCTTCACAGAGGGCCGCCAGATCATAGCCCTCGAGGTACGACGTAAACCCCTCTTGCATAGATACTGAGTTCAACCAGCAACGGAACCACTTTGTTGGGCAATAGGGCAGACCCGAGTTTAAACCTTTTGCTTCGCACCAACAAGAGACCCACAGTGTTGGCCCTTTCGGCAACAACCTGCGTGCAGGTTGCAGTCTCACCCGAAACAGCTATGGGGCGCCACAGAATCAGGTTTCTGCAAGCAGGGAGGGGTATTACTGTACCTTAGCCTTTACTAAACTTATAATATTTAATTACAAAGCTTTACCATTCACACATATTCAACTTCGCAGATAGATAAACAACCGTGACTTGCTTAACCCACTACGGTGAATTCACAGCGAAGCTTGTTATTAGCAGGGATCTTATTTATCAGATGTGTACAGTTATTAATGCATAAAAGATAACAGAAATAGAAACAGCACAAGAAACCACAACACCGGATATAACGTGGTTCACCCCCAGTGTAGGGGTTACGTCCACAGAACTGTGTTTTATTCAACTTGCTACAAAACCACAGTTCTGATCTGCGCACATAGCTGCAGATCCCTTCAATCCTTAAAAGCCGCGCACACAACAGCAGGCCTCTGTGCACACAGTTGCAGATCTTTCCTTAATCTTCTTACAAAAACCCTCTGTGCACACAGCTGCAGAGGTCGTCCACGCACACAACTGGGACTTAACCTTTCCTTACAATTAGCCTTAGCTTCACCTTAACTCTTCTTTACGTCATAAAACCTAACCTTTCTTATTTACAAAAGTGCCTATTTATATATCGCACTATTACAAAACCATGGTCTTAAACCATGGGCACCCCGAACCCTAAACCCTGGACATTAACCATGAGTTTATTACAAAAAGGGAATTTGACTTACCCCGACACCCCTAAGACTATTTTGATCCGTAACTCCACTTACAACTTCCTCAAAAACCGCAGAGTTACCAAAACTAAAGACTTTTAAAGTACACGTCCCAACAGGAAATCTGTTATTCCCATGTGGAGAGGCTTGCCTTGGCCACCGTTCATGCGGTTCAGAGATTGAGACATTACATTCTCCTTCGCCAAACCTTGGTTGTAGCTCGTATCAATCTGTTTCAGTTCTTCCTCACTAGAAGGATGATTGGGGGAAAATACAATAAATCGGTTTTTATTTTACAAGAGTTCAATCTTGAATTTGTTTAAGCAAAATCGAAGAAATCATTGATCTTTGTGGAGCTCGTATCTGATTTTCCAAGTTCATAGGAGGAAGAGGTTTATGAGGATACATTTGTCAATGAGCATATTTTCCTTATATCAAAGTTGGACCCATGGTACGGGGATATCATTGTATATTTGCAAACGTTGAAGGTCCCTACTCACCTTTCACGGGATGAGTGACGATGATTACGTCATGTAGATAAGAACTACCTTATAGTGGATAACACTTTGTACTGCCGTGGGGTAGATTCCATTTTGCGTCGTTGTTTAACCCATGAGTTGGATGAGGTTGTGACAAATGATTGCCATGGAGGGGCATGTGGTGGTCATTTATCTGGGCTTTCTATAGCCCAAAAAATCTTGAGAGCAGGATATTTTTGGCCATCGATCTTCAAATATTGTGTTAATGTGGTCAAGAAGTGTCACCCTTGCCAGGTGTTTGCACATAATATGTGCTTGAATCCAGCCTTATTACACCCTTTTGTCACCGTCGGTCTCTTCACCAAGTGGGGGCTTGAATTTAGGGATTGCAACCCAACTTCGGCTGGGGGGAATCATCACATTATAGTGGCTATCGATTATTTCATGAAATGGGTAGAGGATATGCCCACGTTTAAATTCGACGGTGAGACAACCACGCATTTTGTTTTCAACCATATTATTACTTGGTTCAGCATTCCGAAAGAGCTTGTCACTGACCATGGTAGGCACTTTCAGAATAAAATGATGGAAGAGTTGGCTTCAAAGTTAGGGTATAAGTAGGAGCACTCCTCTTCTTATTACCCTCAAGCGAATGGATAGGTTGAAGCAATGAATAAATCACTTAAGTCCATTCTCCAATGAACCATTGCACAAAGTAAGACGAATTGGCATATCATGTTATATCCTACTTTGTGGGCCTATAGAACCGCAGTTAATACTGCCATCGATTTCTGTCCATATCAGCTTGTACATGGGGTGGAGTCTGTCTTTCCGGTTGAATGCGAAATCCCTTCTCTGAAGCTAACTATAGAGATTTTACTATACACTTCCATATTGGAAGAATGTTTGGTCCACTTAGAGTAGCTTGATGAGCAGCGTCGAGATGCCTTAGTGGCTCTAGAAGTAAATAAGTGTCGCGTCAAGGTCCAATATGACAAGTTTGTCTGTCCGAGGAAGCTTAGTGAAGGTGATTTGGTCCTTTTGTGGGATCAAGCTAAAGAACCCTTGGGGGTAGGGAAGTTTAATCCCATGTGGCATGGTCCTTACGTGGTCAAACGTGTGTTAGAGAAGGGTGCCTATGAACTAGTGTATTAAGAAGGGACATCCTTGGTGGAGCCTAGAAATGGGCTCTATCTTAAAAAATACTATGCATGATCTTCAGCTAGGGTTGATTGTTGTATATTATTGTATAGTTTTTGAATCGCATTGTTAGGTTTTCTTATGGTGATCGGGTCTGTTGATTAGCTTCTGTTTATTATGGTAGATGTCGATGGAGTATTCCGTTTACATAGGATTTGCTGATGGTGCTAGACGTCACACTCAAAACTCAGCTTTGGCTGCTTGGGTGATTTATACTCCTATGGGTCAAGTATTGTCTTCATGAGGCATATGTTTACAACCTTCTTCGAACAATGTTGCTGAATATAGTGCCGTTATTGAGTTATTGCGTGATGCCATTTCACAAGGTGTTCTCTCTCTTGAGGTACATATTGATTTGCAGTTAGTGGTTTCACAACTTAATGGCTCGTATCGTATTAGGGATCCGATATTATTATGCAGATTCTTACGTGTGAGATTGCTAGAACGATAATTTGAGAATATAACATACATTCATGTTCCAAGAATTTTTAATCAAGTTGCTGACTCATGTGCTAACTATGTGTTAGATTGGCATTTGTTTCATAGACCATAAGCATATTACAAACATACATTTTTTCACACATGTAAATAAATAAAATCAATCATCATAAAAGTTTTTCATTAATATCCAAAAAGTGACGTCATAATACATAAGTGTCATAATACAAAATTGGGGCTTTCAAGCCACCAAAACATAATACACGGTCGTACAAAAAGGAATACTCTCAGGTCTCTAAGCCTGAGGAGGAGGGGGGTTTTGATTGTGGTAGCACACTATGGCTCTAGCTAGCTGTCGGAATAATAGAACCCATGCTCGTGGTACACTAACCACATGGCGCTGCATAGCCTCAAGCAAGTCCTCGAGTTGCACCATGGGTACCTTGTGCGTCAAGCATACGAAGTTCGTGTGAATTCTTTGGAGCATCCACTCCACATTCGCACCCATGATATCGTCGCCCCTTCCCTTCTGTCTATGATGAGGGAAACCATCCGGTCATCATGGTCCTACATCTGCATACACATGATATATTGTCACTATGTGTGGTCACACCAAAAACATGTCTTTTGAGTCAATATATCAAAAAAAAAAATTAAATAATTCAAAAAACTTAAAAAGTGGGTTTGGGATTCGTTACCTATGTCACCATATGCCGCTCCTATTGGTATAGGCATGTCCGGATCACTACGGAAATCTATCCCTGCATAAGGGTAGTTCAACTATCATGGAAAGAAGTCTGCTGGGTAGGGGTTAGCCACCCTACCTCTGTCTAGTCTGTGCATAACATTTTCCCAACGTCGTTGGGATGGATCTCGAACTTCGTGTGGAGGAATGTCCACTCTAGGGCTTAGCCCCAGTACCCGCTCAAAGAAGAATGTGCTTAGTATGTTGCCGAAACCAAAGTTTCGTACCCTACCCATTTTGCAGTCACTAAGCTGTTGTTTCATGTTACTCAACAGTGCTGTGCTCCAGTCATACATTGTGGGTCTCATACACTCCACCACATAGAACATCAGTGGCTGAGAGTCCTGGTGGAGTGAATCTAATCCGACTATCCTGCCTAATGCCAATAGTATGTCCTTCAGTCCCAGAACCTGGATAGAGTTTGTCAGGATTTGACTCCCAAACTTTTTCGTGTCCGGAAACCAGTACACAGCTATGTACTCATCAATAGTCAATCCACCTCTTGGCCCACGAGATCAGAGATTTAACACCTCTCCTCATTGGGATAAACCAGTGATAAAGTATATGTCCTCAAACTCAATGCTGATAGACATCTCGTCAATGTGAAAAGTCTTAGTGTCTGGATCCCAATAATCCACTAGCAACTGGAGTAGTCTTGGTTTGGCCCTTAGGCTGCTAAGACACCAAAACTTATACAAACCACACACCCATAATGCTTGTTGGGCCATAAGATCACCTTGCCTGGCCTCCTCCTCATCACCATGTTCTCTTTCCCTCCACTCTAACACCATCCTGCAAAAAAAACTAGAGTTTTGATTAGCATTTGCCTTTGAAAACTTTATTTGCGGCCTCATACGCTACTTTTTTCAAAACAGCTGCGTATATATGTGAGTTTGGGTGTTTTTTCCGCGTATGGCGAGCCTTATATGCGGAAAAAACCCCAATTTCCACGTGGGCCAAAATGGAAAACTATGGATGGCCTAAATAATAGATTGGACCATGAAAACTTAAAAAAATTACATGAAATGGGAAGGGGAGGACATGAGAAGTTACCTGGATCAAACGGGGTCGGATTTCGTTAGATGATGCTCCCGGAATTTGCGTTGGAAGTTTTGAGCTCAAATGCACTATGTTGGGTAAAAAATTCAAATGGTATGGAATTTTTATTTTTTTTTGAAATTTTCTATCCACTTTCTATAGTTTTTGACCATTTCAGACCATTTTGGACCGTTTGAACCAATTTGATGATGTAGGAGTTCGTTTTGAGCACGGTTTGACTATGGTTTTGACCCGTTCGTGTCTATTTCAGGTATAATGTCTAAACTGGCATATAGGTTAGGTTTCACATCTGTTGGCACTTTGCATGACCTTATGACCTTTTCATTCTAACCTTAGGTACGAACCCATTCTATCTTGTCACATAACCTTCTTGTTTCTTTTAGAAGTGACATGATGTGAATGGTAGATCTTGACCATACATGGGTACCCTAGTTAGCTCCTATTTTGCATTTGGTTCCCATGCCAACATTTTTCCTTTAGGGTGTGGGAGTCCTTTGTATAGTATCGCCATGACTTTGTGCAAGAGCTTCATACTCCTATTGATCTTTTCGCTGGCCTTTTCCCAAGGAATCCCTTGTGTCAAGTTGTAATTGCATTATCATGAATTTTGCTTGCCTTATTGAGCCTTATGCCGGCTTCCCTGACTTTGATTATCAGCCATATAGCTCGATCTTGTCTCATGTCCAGCCAAGCAGAGCCATTTTATATATCTTTTGCAACTTTACTCCCCATTTTTTAACCGGGAGGGGACTTTCCCCTGAGTGTCGTTATCCTACACATGTTTCCTTGCATTGAGCATAGGTATGTTCCACTGCTTGGAACTAGTTTGTTTGCCCCTTGACACTCATCTCCTCCTAGATTTGTAACAATAAAGCACTTTTATTATTTTTCAAGATTTTCAAAATATCTCAAAAATTCCAAAAAAATAAAAAAACCAAAAAGCCGGACAGGAAAAGATGTTATCTTTGGCAGCAGTCGAGTCGTGTCACCTTCGAATATCACATCCGTTGGTTGGGTTAAGAGTTTGACTTTAGGAGCTGTATTCGTTTCTCTAAGTTTATCTCCACCGACTGGTTAAGCTTCCAGTCCCTTTGGAGCCTCTGTCGATGTCTCCTGTGTCGCAGAGATGTCCAAGTTTTGTCTATTGAGTCTATGCTGCTTACATTAAGTCACCATTTTCCTTTATGCTCTTGTTCGAAGGAAGTTGAATCCTGAGTCGACCATTCCTCAATTTTCTTGACTTTGCATGCCGGCCATTCCTGGTACTGGTACTGGTTCGAGCACATTATGATCGATTCCTTCCACATTATACAGCTTTTCTGAGTACCTCGTGTTGGATGATGGGGGATGCCTTAACGCCCTCCTTCCAGCAGATTTCATCCCATCAACTTCAGATCATTTATTCTGGGATAGGAGTCTAGAGTCATTTGAGTACCTTGAGACTTACAGTCATCAGTGGTAGGTTCTCTAGCCATCGATAGTTTTGGGAATACATCAATGTATCCTGATCGATGGATTCTTTCAAGTGATCGACTTCAACACATTTATTCGCACTTGTTAGATTGCACTCTAGTACCTTGATTCCCATTTTCATTATCGGTGGGTGATCTCGCATCTGTCAACGGTATACATCAATGACCGGTAATCAGATGATGGACTACTATGTTTGACCTCGACACCTCTATTCACATAGTAGGACATGTACTTGTAGCGGATTATGTAGAATACTTTTCAGATTGGTGGCATTTCTGATATGCTACCTCCTTGATCGTGCCAGTGTTCATGAGATTTAAGCTCTCGTGACTTGATTCCAGTGTATGTCAGATATCTTCATCTTTCATGGAGATCTTGGACATTTGTATATCTTCATCATGGAGATTCTGATCTATCTATATTGTACATGGTGATGACCACACATGTCATATATCATGCCTGTTCATGGCCATTGTACTCTTATGTATCTGGGATTGCTCTATGTATTTGCAGTCATATGCAGAGATATTTGTACTATATTGTTGGATGGATGGTTCTTCCATCTGGTTCTTCATCACTCCACTTTTGGGATGGACTTATAATGTATTTTTACCATCATATCACCCCTATGACCTCACACATTAGGGGGCATCTGTTACAACTGATTTTACCACACATGGTAGATCACACATTTGTGGCCTTCCTTGTCCCTCTGTAGACTCTTTGGACCCCATGGAACATTTTTGTACCTTTGATGTTTCCAAGATCATCCCTAAAAACACTCATTATTTGCTGTATGCAACTTTTAAACTCTTTCTCATGTATACACGTGGATATAACCCTTAAATCCGTGTACATTGGGATGTGTGCAAAAGGCCAAATATTTTTGGAGTTTTCCTTGATGTGGATCTGAGTCACTTGTCTCCTGGCCTTCCATATGCCTTGAGATCGCTTGAATTTGACCTTCCATTACCCTAGTGAATAACTATATAAGGAACCCTTTGGATACATTGAAGGGGGAGAATTGAAGAGCAAGAAAACTATAGTCTATTGTTGCCGTAGCTTGCTTATACTTGAGTTTGCATCCCTTTGTCCCTTGGAGCACTTGGTGTTCTTCCCAAGATTGCCTTTGCTTGTGAGCTTGCTATCGAGAGATGGAGGATTGAGGTGGTGGAGGCCCAGGTGGAGCACTCAGTTTCTCCAGTTCGCAGACGTGCCGACAGAGGTTGTCATTCATGTAATCTTTGATTTATGTTAATAGAAGTATCTTTTCCTATCCAATGATGTGCATTTAAATGAATATTGAATCCATGGGTTCTTTTAATAGCTTATACATTATTGATTATATATGCTAGAGTAGGTCTAACACCATTATATAGCATGCTTGTTTTGTTTGTTGTTGTTGAGAGAGCAAATTGTTAACACAAGCAGGATTGGAAAAAGCTCAACGGGGATCTACATCAACCATCCAAAATAAGGTATGTGTCGAGATCGTTTAGTGTTAGATGTTTTATTTCTCTTGCATATTGGGAAGGGATTTATTTCTGTGGTTTCTCTATCTATTGTGGTACACCCCAAGCCATAGGAAGTTTTCTCCATAACACTGAGAATAGATTTCCGAGATGACACTGACCTTGTCCTCCCTCATGGAGGAGAATGGGGAGTGTCAGGTATTTTTGTTTTCAAGTTTTTAAATTTTTATGAATTTTAGTCATAAAGATATATACATATGTATAAGAGTTTTTAATCCTTTAAAATGTTAAAATGTAGATATTGGACCAGTCCTTCCTGCTGGGCATCCACATATGTATGTGCATCTTGTGGCAGGAGAAGACCATGGTTTGATTAGGGTTCTTGAGGGAAAGTTGGCCAGTCTTACCCAAAAAGTACCTACTTTACGTATTAAGCATATCCCTGCCATTATGCTGGAGCTAGTGGTTGGTATACCACCTATCTGGATACGCCTTATGAGGCGGGTAGCTAGAGTAGTACTTGTGTACATAGATGCCATTGAGGTTGATACAGCTGAGGGAGCTGAAGAAGCATGAGAGCAGGGTGATCAGGATGATTAGGGGGACCAGGGTGGACATGATGACTAGGGTGGCCAAGCTTAGACCTAGGAGCATTTTATGGAATTTGATCCATTTTTGTATATTATATAGATATGAATGGATCTGAGTATCAGAAACTTGACCTATCTATATGGACATATATTCACACACACACACACACACACACACACATATTGCCGGTTTTATTTACATGTGTTTTGTAATGTATCTGTTGTATATTTTTATGCAAAATGTTGTAAGTGCCAATCCAATATATAATTAACATACGCATCAGTTAATGAATTTTGATTTCTTGGAATATGATTGAATGTAATAAACTCAAAATTTCTTTCCAATAACCTAACTTGCATAAAATGATGTAGTAAAATAGGGTTTCACACTTGATAAGCTCGATTGAGCTAGGAAGCCACCAGTTGAGAGTTAAGTTTGAATTCTAGCTAAGTGAGACCATGTGACAAAGCATTCCATAAAATTTCAATGATATCCCTGTATTTGGCCACATTATTGGTAGTAGAACCTAGGCAAGCGCCTCTAGAGGCAACTAACTGTCCTGAGGGTGAGTAGATGACCCATGCAACTAAAGCCAGGTTATAAGTGTGGCGATTAGCGCCATCTACGAAGCCTATGAACCACTTAGAAGACATCTATAACAACCAACAGATGGTATAAGAAAACAAACTGATGAATTATTGTACATAAAATACATACAATAAAAATACAGAAAAAGCGCTAAACCTAAGCATAGTACTTTTTCAAGTAGAGCTCATTTCTAGGGTCGGGCAACTTATTCCCCTCAAAATCTGTTAATTCAAATGCACCTTTCTTCATCACTTTTGACATGACATAAGGTCCTAACCACATAGTCCTAAATTTCCCTACCCCCATGGGTTCTTTGTCCTGATCCCAGAGCAAGATAAGCTCCCCTTCAGAAAAAAATATGAGGTTTGACCAATTTATCGTATTGATTTTTGACCCTATTTTTATGAGCTTCGTTTGTTGTTAGCGCATCTCTACGCTACTCATCTAGATGTTCTAAATGTAACAAACGTTCTTCCAGCTAAGTCGTATTAGGTAACACATGAATAACAATATTTAAGGATGGGATTTTGCATTCAACCGGGGTGATTACTTCCATTCCGTGAACGAGTTGGAAAGGAGAGAACCCTGTAGCATTTTTCACATTGGTCCGATAAGCCCAAAGTGTAGTATACAACATGATGTGCCAATTGGAACGGGCTGCATTAATTGTGCGTTTGAGAATAGTCTTCAAGGTTTTATTTACATCCTCGACTTGACCGTTCACTTGAGGATAGAAAGAAGATGAATGCTCTGGTCTAAACCCTAGCATATTGGTCAATTCAGTCATCATACTATTTTGGAAGTGTTTTCCATGGTCAGTGACAATCTATTTAGGGATACCGAAATGTGCGATAATTTGGTTCAAAATGAAAAAAAGCTGTTGTTTCCCCGTCAGCTATATAGGTGGGCATTGCCTCTGCCCACTTCGTGAAATAATCTACAGTGACAATGATATGTTTGTGTCCCCACCGAGACTGGGTTGCACATCACGTAATCTATCCCCCACTTCATGAAGGGGCCCACTGAGATTACGAGAAATAACGGAGCAGGATGCAACCGCATATTTTTGGTCTAAAGTTGACAAGGATGATAGCGCTTCACGGCTTCCACACAATCTTTAAAGATCGTGGGCCAGAAATAATCGACATGTAAAATATTTTGGGCCGTTGCTAACCTAGATAAATGACCCCCACATTCTCCACTATGGGCATCATTTAGGATAGCCTCTGCTTCTTCATGGGTAAGACATTGATGCAAAATAGAATCTACCCCCCTACGATATAAGGTATCTCCAATAATGAGGTAGTTTTTGGCATGTACGCGTAGTTTGCGCCGTTCTTCCTGTGAGAAGGCTGCAGGGTACTTCAAAGTATGGAGATAAACAAGTATATCTCCATACCAAGGGTCAGAGGTGGAGATAAAAAATATATGCTCATCTGGGAATGAGTCTTCTTCAATGGCTACATCTTCCGCTACCAGAAATTCTGCAATGATCTCAGCAAAAACTAAGGATTTCTTGGATTTGGCAGATTGGAAATCTAAGTCAAACTCTTGAAGAATGACTATCCATTTATTGAATTTGCCTCCAATTATCCATCAGGACAAAACATATTGGAAGGGATTAACATCCACCACTACTATCGTGGTCTTCAGTAAGATGCAGTGATGCAACCTTTGAACAACATACACAGTTACCAAGGACAACTTCTCGACATGGGAATACCTAAGTTCAGGGCCAGCTAAAGCATGAATAAGATAGTAGACGACATGCTCTTGGAGCTTATCATCCTCTTGGACTAGTACTACCCCTATGGTCGACTCAGATGCGGCCATATACAATATAAAATCACGAGAGTTTTCTGGCGGGTGCAATAATGGTTCCGACTACAAAGCTTTCTTTAATGCCTCGAATGCAAGTTGTATGATTGCATCCCATACAAATGGGATGTCCTACTTCAACAGGCGCATGAAACCTTTAGTAATCTTGGCATAATTTACAATAAAATATCAAAGGAAGTTGGACTTCCCTTGTAGGATTTATAGCTTCCTGATATAACGAGAAGGAGGTAGATTTACGATGGCCTCAACTTTCAGAGGATCCACTTGAATGCCTTTGTTGGAAACAATGAATCCGACCAGTCTCCCTGACTCGACACAGAAAAAGAACTTGCAAGGATTCAAGCAAATTTTGTAGTATCTGCATCGTTCAAAAATCAAATGCAAGTGATCTGGGTGATCGATCCTCTTACGAGAATGTGCTGGAAGATTATCAAGGTAGGGTTCGATAATGGATTTAATGTCGTGAAAGGCAAAATTCATTGCCCGTTGAAAGGTTGCCCCTGCATTTTTCAATACAAAGGGAATTTCTTGTATGCGAAGGTACCCCAAGGACAAATAAAAGCTATTTTATGTTGGTATTCCGGTTTAATTTGGATTTGATATGATACCCAGAGAAACCATCCATAAACAAAAAGGATTCACTCCTCGCACATGCATCAATGATTTGATCTATGAATGGCATGGGGTAGTTATCCTTAGGACAAGCTTTGTTTAGATCTTGAAAATTAGTACAAATGCGTATGGTCCATTGCTTTTTGTCGACAGGAACGAGGTTGTATACCCATTCTGTCAAAGCTATCGGGTAAATGAAACTGGCTTTTAGCAGTTTCTTGACTTTAGCCTTAACAGCTGCTGCTTTACGTAGATTGATAGGTCTCAAATTTTGTCGAACGGGTCTAGCATCAGGGTAAGTTCAAATTTCATGCTCGACTATTGATAGATCTATGCCTGGCATCTCCTCATATGACTAGGCAAATACGGCTCATAATTCCTTAAACAAGGCTATATAGATCGCAATCTCCTTCGGAGAGTAGTTTGTGTCGATGTGTACATTTTCCACAACGTTTGGGTTTGGAGAGATGTTGATAGGAATGGTAGCGGAAATGTTTTCCATATTCCCCTTAGCAAATATTCCTTCCGTTGGTAAGGGATTAATAGGTGTATCAACATCACGTGCCAGTCTCATATGGAACTCCTGGTTCTTAATCCTACTTAACCCTAGAAGAAAATAGGATCGATGGTGAAGGTCTTCACAGATATAATCTCGTCCGTACATGGCTTCCAGAATGGCTTCATCAGAAGGAAAAACCATATCTAAGTAGTCTCTAGAATGCAAAGAGTTCACTGCCCAAGCGGGCAGATAAGCTTCTTCCAACTCCTCTGAGACTGTGAGGGGGATCGGAATGGGATCAATTGTGGTATGAAGGATAGCTTGATAAGCTACTTCCACTACCGATAAGGGCACTTAAGATTCATGGTGGGAAGGAAGAACCCAAGGATCTGTTCTATCAAAAATCATTGCTATAGACTTCCCTACACTGGTAGAACCTAGATAATTAATCGAAGCTAGAATATTGGATGTGCCCATCAATGATGCATACATTCCAGCCCCTAATCTCTCTGAAGCAGGTTTAACCTGATCAACCAATGGTATGGTGGACTTGTTAGTTTTCATGCAGCCTTTTTGAGTAAAACTAAGTTGGTATACAATAACCAAATCCCCTTCGTGTGGAAACACTACTACCAGAAATACGGACGATGCAATAGCAGACATGGTGTAAGTCCAAATTATCCTCAAGAGCAAGTTATAATCAAAGGTGCATGAATCACCTCTAACTCAAAATACACTTATTTCCTTTCCAACTTAATTTCGAAAGACGGTAGGATACCATGTGGATGAAATGATCTTCCATCGAAAGCGGTAAGTAGGGTGTTAGATGAAACCAGCTCTAGAGATCTAAGAGCTTTCCAGCAAGACATGGACATGACAGATGTAGAAGCACCCTTGTCGACAACTTCCCTTCCAATGGTTTTTCCACCATGGATGACATCTATTGATAAGGCTACATGATATGGTAGGCGAATTTTGACATCGGACAAATTAAAATTCGCCGTGAGGCTCGATGAGTCCATATTGCCTAAGGCTTCTAAGAGTGCATCTCACTGGGTGGGACAACTCTGTAACACCTCTAAAGTCGACATCGCACAAGGATTTTGGGATAAATATTCAACTGCGAAGTAGTTTGCTGCAGCCCTAGCATTGGGATTGTGCAAGGTTTTCTTGAAGACACCTTTCAGTATCTTGGGCATAGGTTCGGCATGTTTCTCAATCATGAGAGGGTTGGAAGTTTCACCTATCAACTTACCCTTTCTGAAGCCTCTGTTTCATATTTCTTGTTCCTAGTATGGAGTAAAGTCTGGGATTGAACCATGTTGATATAATTAGGGTCAGGAGCATTTGGGGTGCCCCCTGCTACATTTGAAGCTGAAGCATAATTCTGTCCTTGGGGAAAAGGATCCTTTAGGATAGCCGGTTGTTGTCCTTTTAACAACTTCTGAGCTTGTTCCATAAAGGGACATTGATGGGTCAGGTGATCTTCATGGCACAACTTACATGGGAATTTCACCTTCTTATTTTATTTTTCCCCCCATCAGCATTGTTTGTGGGTTTTTGCTTGTTTTGGTTTCCCTCACCTTTTTTTCCTTTCTTCTTTTTCCCACTGGGCTACTGATTACCCTTCTGAGAGGATTGTGCAAAAAAAATTGCATTATGGGGTGAGGTAGCAGCCTTTGCTGCCTCTATCGTAGAATGTTTGACAAACAACTCATGGAGTTGTTTAGCCAAAGAATCTACAGTGGGATATTTCACAGAACCAAACACACCATTGGCATGGGGTCCATGCTTATGTTTTTCTACATTGTGCATTGGCCTCGGTGCATCAGGGATGATCTCATATAAAATCCTAGACTGAGAATATATCAAATCTAGCTGCAAGGCCTTGAGGATAGCCTCTTCCTCATTGGTCACTCCCAAAGTAGATACATCCTTAGATGTATATGGCAATAGGGATTTAAGGAACCAATCTAGTAAAAACTCAGGAGGAATAGTGGCTTTGATAAGGATCTTTCATCTTCTCCACTCTTGGATGTGATCCAAAATATGAGTGGCCTTGTCCTGCCGAAAGGTAGACAACAAGTCTGTCCCGAAATCATATCAGACAAGAAGTTGGAAGTGACTAAGGAATACATTATCCAAGTCCCAAAAACTATCAAATGCAACAGAAGGTAGTTCAATGTACCATTTTGCTGCAGTATTGGTTAAAGTTTTTTGGAACAATCTCAACCGAACTGTATCGTCATTCAGTGAGTTGGAAGAGCACCACAAATGGAAAGTGGTGACATGAGCTCTTGGATCGTCACCAATTTTTCCTTTGAATTTCAGAATGTCCGAGAGCAGCTTGGTAGGAACGAGTGGCCAGGAGGAGTTATGTCTCACCGGGTCATTCATTAGTTTCGACAAATCTGGCAAGTTTAATGTTGCCAGGAAAGGGAGCTTGGGTCTAACCAGAGCATTAAAATTACTATCTTGGGGATTAGAGGAACTTGCCCTAATGTTCCCATATGTGAAGGCGGGGTTGCCCCCTGCTTCCGGTTGCAAAGTGGTTGGGTTCTTTGGAAAGGATTCCATCCATAAGCCAGTGGATTGTTTATGTGCAGTGCAATGTATGAGGTTCTAGCTGCCCCAGTCAAAGCTGGGGTTTGGAACGTAGGAGCAAGTATTCCTCTGCTGAAAAGTGAGAAAGGAGAGCTCTTGAAAGGAGCTGAAACCAGAGTTTGAAAACCTTGACCATAAGGATTAGGGTTTCCTAACTTCACCCCTACATATGTGGGTGTTGGACCTATATATGGAGTGGATGGGGGAATGTGACCCCCATTCCAAGGAAAACCATGGACAAATGTAGAGGATCCTATAGGATCACTCTCAGCAGTGTGTGCAAAGGAAGTAGGAACTGAAGGTACACTAAGAATCCCAGTGACCATACCACCAGAAGTACCTGCTAAATTTGTGGGAGCCGACGGTTGAATCACTTTTCTAGCTGGAGTTAAAGGTGTAGTAGGTATACTTGTTCTAGGGGCACCTACCGGGGGAGGTGGCACCCCTTCAGTGGTAGCGGTTGAGGTGGAAGTAGAAGAAATTTCTCTTGCAGTAGACATTAGTCTGCCTAGAGGGACACCGATCATGGGTGAATTGAAAGGATGAAACTGAACGATCACAGGATCATTTAAGTCAATTAGAGGTGAATTAAAGTTCCTTGCAAACTCGTCATCTTGCAAGTCTTCTATTTCAACTGTATTTAAATCAAACTGGTTTGTCCTAAGTTCTGGTTCACCCGGAACTTCACTAACTCCTATCGGTTCGAAAGAATCGTCCGTGTCTAATATCCACCTTTGCGGGGGAGGTGGAGGTTCCAATGTGATAAGTGGAGGAAGGTTTTGCAACCTTTGTGACCTTCTAACAGATTGGTCCTCCATGATTGTAAATTTGACTCTTCACACCCTAAAGTTGAATAAACACAGACAAACCAGAGAGCAATCACTACAAAATTTACTAAAGTCTCAACAATCACAACGGGTATAAGATATGATTTCCTGAAAAAAGCTGAGAGACAGTTTCTTGGCGTCCTTGAAGAGGTTCTTAGGCAAGGGTAGAGGAATCACCTACTGCCCTCCTACACTTTCAACAAGGGTTACCTTCCAAGGTGAACCAGAAATAGCCTTCTAGTTTACCTGTGTATAAACCCTAGATGTCAAAGAGACTAAAGGCTACCTTAACTATATCAATAGCCTGGGGGGACAGTCGCAAGCCTGATTCGTACACATGGGCAGGGTAGCAAATCCCGAAACTCTATCTATGACAAAATCCCCAGATGCGCAAAAAAAATGGTCTACATTTTGATAAGGAATTTGAGGGTTATCTCCTCAGTCCAAGCCTCTGCACGTCCTTGTGCTTAACTCACATTTGAGAGGAGCTTCCCAGATACTATCAACACAGAGAAGGATTTACCTATCGATTGGCCAACTACATCTGAATTTAAGTACTTGTGGAGAGTTTACACTTCCTATCCCACAAGTCTAGCTTAAGCTAGTAGGTGTATGGACCTATAAAACAAAACTTACTAATAAATTTTAAATTATAGCGTTCATTTTAAGGGCTATTCTTAGTCAGAGGGTAAGTGGCGTGAATGACTATGATATTATAGTCTTGATAAGAAAAGTAAAAATGTGTATAAAATGAATTCCAAAACAAATTATAACTACTTAAATCAAGTTTCCTTTTCTTTTTGTAGATATGAACTAATGAAATACAACTAAGTATGAGAATACTAAGACTTAATTTTTGTAATTTTTGAGATTTTATTTGAAAATACTGAAAATAAAACTACAATATGCAATTAAAATGCAAATGTTTCTAATGTTTTTTTTCACTTTTCAAACTCTTCAAAAATTACTATGCATTTAAATGCAAAATTTCTTGAGTATGCTTGAATAATCAGACCGTAAAGCAAGCAATATGAATTATAACAGACTTGTAAGAACCAAATTCAACCACATAAGGAGGAGACTTGGCAAAAACCTACCTTGGGAAGAAACAATGAATAAAATCCACTGAAATCACTAAAGGGCAAGTGACAAACTGAAACTACTCGAAAGTAGTAAATAGTACAAGGTATCTAAAATCCTGATCACTGATTCCGATACACAGCACCGAACCTATCACCCAAATAGGATAATCCACTTCAAATCGCTAAGTGAAAGAAGAATTAAACAACAAAAACTCAAGGGATTACTAAAAAGCACAAAGTATGGTGTATAGGAGTTTCAGACCTACAACAAGATGCCGGCACTAGAAGACCCCAAAGTAGAGAAAAATCCAAATAAGATAGGGATGAACAACCCTACCACAAAAAAATTGCTGCTAAAAGATGTACGCGACTGTCCAATAGAAGAACCCGCATACCATACGCGATTGTCCAATATAGAAACCCACGTATACAAGTTGTTGTACGCAACTATGTAGCACAACAACCCACATACACAACAATTTTTTTTTTCAAAATAAAAATAAAAATATTGGTCTCTAAAACACTACTGCAAATCAAAGCCAAGATAGAAAACCATACACTGAATCAGAGAAAAGACTGGGCAAGTATCTACAGGACTAATCAACAGTAAGCTGGACTCCCTAGTGGAGTCGCCAGTTCTGTTGTTTAGGATTAAGCACCATTGTAACCTAGGGTTTGGGGTTACCAACTTACTACTAACCTTGTAGACAATTAGCTTTACCAGAGAATGGAAAGGGAATAGGAAGAAAGTCTTGACTTACCCGATTACCGACGGTTGATCCAAGCTTGACCTTCTCCCGCTCCTCTTCTCTCCAAAGCTTCCAGGGATGCACCTTTTTCACCTGTAAAGATCAAATTCTCCAAGTAATATCTCATGCATGTATATATAATATGTTAGATAAACAATATATTAAATATATAATCAAATACATTCATTAATCACAATACATGAAGTAAACTCAACACAATGTTGGAAGAAGAATTCTCTTTATTAACAATCAGTGAATGAGATAAGAGTACAACCCAGCTTCTGAGACAAGGACTCCTTTGCAACCAAAGGACTCTGAGTTCTGCTACTCCAATAATTCTGAAGATATACCACCAACATAACTTTTCTCTCCAATATTGATTGATCAATACCCTCCACAAGGCCTCTATTTATACTTTGGGAAATATAATGATTTCGAAGGTTAGGGTGGTTGAAACAGTTGGGATAGTTAAGGATTAGGGCCCAACTATTATCAGTTGATCGCATTTTATATTTTTTAAGGTCAAAATAAGGTGTACGCGACTCTTGATATAGGCAACCCACGTATGACATGTGATTTTCTCAAAGGAAACCCGCGTACGCTGATGTATGCGGGTTTCGATGCAGATAGTCGCGTATAGTACACGAGTTGCAATGGAGATAGTCGCGTACTCAACTCAACATATATATTGATTTGGAAAACTTCAATCCTAATATGTCCTTTTGTGTACCAACATAAATAATGTCAGCACTCGGATGGAGAAGTGCCATTTGGGTTGATAACAGTCTCCTTTAGGGATTAGCTACCCCTAGATTGATTTAATTTATCATGTGACTTTATGGCCTGGGGTAATACATATTATCATAGGTTTGAAACAATTCTTATGAGTATGATATGATATCAAATTTATGAAAACACATATGGATCATGCAGAGAAAATTAATATGAGCACAAAGATAGAAAGAGAATTCAAATTGCCCATGCATGCCTCCAAGCGAACTCAAATTAAGAAGACATCAGTCGAGTCTTAGTTTTGATAAAACAAATTCAGCTAATTAAGGAATCAACTCCTTAATATACGCAAGTGGTTGTTGAAGATGAAACTGATGGAGAAACACTAGTTACATTCAGTTCTGTTCAGTTACATTAAGTTCTATTCAGCTACATCCAGTTCTGTTCAATTACATTCAATTATGTTCAGTTGCATGCAGTTCCATTTAGTTGCATGCAATTCCATTCAGTCCAATTCAATTCATCCAGTTAAACAAGTGCGTTAGAGATAGTTAAACTTAGTGAGTTAATGGAGGGCACATATATTCTTTGTGGGAGATCATTATGGAATGCCAAGTTGACACCAAGTCAGTGAGGGAACATGGTTGAAGATAAAACAATGTTATCAGTGTTAAATACTTACTAAAGCATGCGATATTCAATACCTTCCTGTATGACCTAATTTGACTTGTAATTAAAGTGTTATGCACTTAGCAAGTTATATATGGTGTTCGATTTGATCTCCACTCTTTGGTGCTATTGGTGAAAGAAATATGCTATTGGGTTGTAACCATTCTCTACCAATTATCAATCATACTCTAAGATTGTTTGTTGGATTTTTTATCCTCTGAAACAATGGAGGGCTTTCCCAGGGTATATCTTGTGTTCTATGGTTTGATTTATGTCTTTGGATTATTAATGAGATTTATATGCACCATTATTGAGGATTAAGGCTTTAAAGTTCAATTATATTTATATTTTTCTCAATCACTAACAACAAGTAATACTAAGAATTTGACACTCTAGTTGTATTGATATACTGTTGAGAAACACCCCACTTAACCTTCAATTGATTCAAGAAAGTTGTATTCCTCACACCTCTTCTGATTTAGCTATAAGTAGTGATCTCTTTTGATTCTAATATCTATATTCTCTAATCGGGTTGATTCTCTCCACATCAACGCTTTCTTGGGAGAGAGGAATGTAGGACTGTTGGGCCCAGAAATGGCCCTTTTTGACCATCCTTAATTACCTGTTTTTGTCCTATCCTACCCCATTGAGCATGAAAAATAAATGTTTTACCCTCACTCTACTCATAAATGCACCAAGGTATGATTGGGTATTTTTTTATTTTATTAATACTTATGATTGTGATAATTAAGGCTTCATATCTCTCAATATGCTAACATATGATGGTTTATAAAGGTATTTTGAGATATATAGACTGCAGGAAGATCGGGCTAAACATGCTACAAAAAGGATGGGCATTCATCGCTCAAGCTGATCACCATCCATCCTACCATTTCCCAAGGAATGCGGTCCCCGTGTATTATCCCAGGCAAAGCTGTACAAAGATAGCTGTAACAGAATGTGTCAGATTTGGAGGTCAACAGTGCGCTGCTGTTTGTGTATGGCTGTGATCTGAAGATATCATTACTCATGGGTCGATTAATAGTTTCCATATATTTCCTATCTTTCATCCTGCCACGTTTGTAACAGCTATTGTCATTTAGGGCGCCTAAAGATCAGATATCTTCATGGATGCCCCATAATAGGGATAGAATGTTATGATTTACATTGTATAAATATGGAGAACTGTTTTGAACTAGGGGTTGTTGAACATATAATCAATTCATTGTATTAGCTGTGAGGAGGAATTGTGTAATCGATCTGCCTTTTTAATACAAGGAGTTATTTCAGATCGAAGGGTTTTAACGTGTGTTCATCCAACATCTCTGTGTGAAGGCTGGGCCCGACTTCCACAGGGATTGCTGAGTTAAATTAGGCATTTCAATTATTTTGCTGTGTGATGTTATGTTAATTTTATTTCTTCGTAGGAAGCTGTAACAAGTTGTGGATTTACAGTGTGTTGTTGATTGCATCTCTTGGATACATGTAGTGGCATGGTGTGATAGTTGACTAAGTAGGTAATTATTCCTCATGCAATTTGTGTGGTAACTGTAACGGCTCTGTTCATCCTTAGATATTTTAGTTGTTGTTTCCATGAATCCTTGAAGCTTGTCTCTTATTTTTATGATTGCAGAATTTCATTCCTGTACTTCAAATTGATAGAACAACTGAGCTCAATTTCTATATTTTGAATCTCTAGACTAATATTCAATTTATGTCTTTGGATTTCTAGAATAATTAGATTAAGATAGTTGGGTTAATCATTAAGTGGTTTGAAACAAAATTTCCCTTTTTCTGCAATTGTAATCCAGATGTGACTTTCATCTTTCCATTCTTAGATCAAGAACAACATAAGGTAATTGTGACTGTATTCCTTAGAAGGTAACTAGATTAAGTAGATTCTTGGGATGAGCATAGTTGAACAAAGGATAGGATTTTTCAATTACAATAATTTAGTGTTTAAGCATATATTGTGCATGTTATCCTTGAAATACAAGACTTCCTTGGGTTGACAATAAATATTGTACACTCTGTATGTTAGTTGTAATTCACTTGCATATTGGGTGCCCAACATTTTGGCGCCATTACCGGGGAAGGATACAAAATTAAACACCATCATTAGTTGCATCCTGTAATTGTTTCTATTCAGTGTCTTTTATTTTTTGTTGTTGTAATGATTTGGGTTGTATGAATACAAGAAGGGTAAAGCGTGATCATCTTCCAACTCCCAAAACCCCACAAAATACTAACAGTGCAGGTGGTCGAGGTTGTGGTCAAGGTCCACACACTACTACATTTCGATCCAAAATCCAACGGAAACCTCCGACGGCGCGTGGATTTCTCTTTTTAAACTTACCAAAAATCACAAGGATACATTTTTTTTTTGCAAATGTGGCCACAAGCGTTGGTTAAGCGACGGCTATTTGATTTGTGAATGTTCAAAGTTCGTGTTGATGTGTGAATGTTCAAAGTTCGTAAGCGTTGCTTAAGCGACGGAGGAACCGTCGGTTAAGCGACGAAGCGCTATTTATCACATGATGAAACAATGTTATGCCTTTCCCCACCATAAAAAACAAAAAACACAAATTACAACCCCACCACAAACAAACCTCGTGACAACACCAGTGAAAGAAAGAGAGGAGAGGGGTCACAGTGGATAGATGGCACACAGGGGACTATTAGACAGTGGATAGATGGCACATAAGAGATGGGTTGCAGTGGATAGATGGAAAGAAACCTTTAACCCATTACAGCTATAGAGGAGGGGCCGAAGAGGAGAGGGTCGAAGAGGATAGGGCCATAAGGGACAGAGCTCACAGAGGAGAGGCAGTAGAGGAGGGCCCGAAGAGGAGAGGGCCACATGGGATAGAGCTCGTAGAGCAGAGGGCCATAGAGGTCATGTAGAGGAGGCTTTGTAGAGGCATACAAGGATTTGAAGAGGTCACGCAGATGGAGGTTTGCAGAGGCAGAGGAGGGTTTACAGAGGCAGAGGAGGGTTTGCAGAGGTCATGCTAAGGCCGATAGAATGCCCCAAATCAGTGAGTAATCTATGTTTGCTTAAATAATTTTGATTTGGAATTATAAAAAATAGGTTCTCTATGTAGAAGAAACCTTTATTTAGCATGTATTATACTGGTATGGAAAAGGTGAAAAGACTATGTTCATAATATAGTTTAAAATTTGAACTTCTCTTCCCCTGAATTTCCCTCTCACTCTCTATGTGAGATGAGGGTCACTACTGCAGCATTGCATTGTAGTTGCGTCCTTTCCCACATTTAATCTTCCAGCTGTTGATTTTCTTATATTTTGACAGCCAAAGTATTCAAATAAGCACAAAATAGGACATAAGAGCATTGGGATAACTAGACACATTTCCATATCAAGCCCTATTTTGTCGAAGGAAAGTTCAACCAAACCAACAGCTGAATTGGTCAAATTGAATCCAATGAGTGAGTATGCCGCCAGGTCTAGACGATTAATTGATTCTAACCATGAAGGGCATAGCAGCTGGTATGCAGAACACTGGTTAGAAGGGTTTTGGCAACAGATTTTCTCATGTTAGTACTATATTGGGAGTTTCTTGAGACCTGCTTCACAGGGGCGTTATTCAGATTCCAATATTAAAGGCAGCTTTCTAAATACACCAGTGTAGATATGGAGTTTACAAGTGTTGGTGTCCCTGTTAAAATTTTCATTGGATCATCTAACCTCCCCAAATTTCTCTGAATTAGATCATCTAACTTCTTGCTCCTGTTTATTGATCACATAAACATCAAAATATTTGCCACATGAACATAGAAAGAAGATTTTGATGTTTCTTTTGCTATGCATTGGGGAAGAAAATCATTGCAAGAAAATATATGCATTAGCAAGACTATGGCTAGGATTGGCGAAGACATAGGCAGAAGAATTTGTTGTTTCAAAGAAATAAGTGCATTGGCCACATAAACATGAAAATCCAATGCAGTTCCTTGTATGTGATAATGAATCTCCTTGCCCTGATCAAGAGCTCCTAGGCCATAACATGCCTTGAGAACAAAAGGAAACATAAAATTGTCTGGTTCCCCTGTTTGTATATCCTATAATCATGGCATTCCATAAGTATACATTTTGTTCATGTGCATTATGAAACGCTTGGCATGCATCCTCCACATTGTTGCAAATGGCATAAATGTTCACCAATCTGGTGGCTAGAAATGTGTCAAATCCTTTTATGAGATGTAGGTGTGCATTTCCTTGAGAGATTTGATGTTAGTACATGGATTCAATAGGGAAGCGTAAATGTTTGAGTCTAGTGATGAGATTTGTACAGAGTGTGGTTATGATTTCCATTGTGGTTGGGCTTCACGAGGAGCTACAGTAGACATATTGTGATGGAATAGGAAGAGATTAACAACAAAAGGTATATGGTTTGTTTGGCTTTGTGATGGACACAAATTAGTTTTAACTTTTTCAAATTCCAAACATTGGTTTTGATAGACTCAGCTTTGAGTTCTCATGATTCATTGGACAATGGACTTCCGAAATGCATACAGAGCATTGATTCATCTAAACACATGTACTATTTACAATGCCAAAAGTTCCTAA
Organism: Pseudotsuga menziesii; assembly: GCA_001517045.1. Lineage (NCBI taxonomy): Eukaryota > Viridiplantae > Streptophyta > Pinopsida > Pinales > Pinaceae > Pseudotsuga > Pseudotsuga menziesii. The sequence goes on from LPNX010742758.1 coordinate 321,665, forward strand.
TAATAATGTCTGGAATCAAAGTTGATGCAGCTAGGCTCCGAGTCTCTAGTCTGAGAAGCTGAGGGATTCTCTACAATGAATTTAATGTCTGAGAAGGTTGCCCTTGTTTATCACAACCTTGGAAAATGGCCCTTTCATTATTACATGAATCTTGGGTTTGATAAGCTGAGATTTAAACTTGTGGCACTTGTTTTAGGACTTTCAGCCTGTGATTACTCCAATTTCAGCTTTGGTAATACTGAACATATTGACATTTTTGCTATAAAGAAACCCATCAGCATTAGCATCACAAGTACATTTCCAAGAGCAATGACACCAATATGCATTTCATTCATTTGAATAGACTTGTGAGTGTAAGCAATGTGTCTAGTTATCCCAATGCTCTTACTTCCTATAGTCAAGAGAATTTATAGGGCTCTTTAACACACATGCATCTTTGTGAATTTATAGGGCTTGATATGGAAATGGAATGAAAACAGAATTATTTTGAGATGGGGTAACATTTTTATTGTTTCGGTCTTTAGATAATGTCAACGATGTATTTTCTGTAGATATTTTTGGTGCTATTAAGATGCCAAAAATAAAATGTCATATTTTTACTTTATTTTTTATTATGATTAGGATTCATGTAATAGACATTCTAAATAAGTTATTGATCACTATATTTGATGGATTGGATGAGAACTGCAAGGAGCTCCAATATGCCATAGACCATCAGTATCTTTTTGAACCTCTTTAGGTATGAATTTTGAAATTTGCTTATTACAGTGGATCACATATTTTGTTTCTCTACAAATTGAGATTAATATAGTGTTTGTAGGTAGTATACTCAACCAATGGTTAGAAATATACATTAGTTGCATGCCAAATATTGCATAAAACTCACTAATATGGATATATTTTTTTGGGACAACTCGTGCCTTAATCATCTGGTTTACATGGTTCATTAAAAAATGTTGTTCAACTTTGGAAGAAATGAGTTTGACCACGACAACATGAATGTGCAATAGTACTTGCAAAATGTTTGCATCTGACCTTTCAAGAAGGTATACATTTATTCTCAAGGTATTTTACTTAGTTTCCATTGATTTTCATTGGAGGGAAAAGAGTATCAAGTCCTTTGATAGAGAGAATGAAATATTTTCTTTCTTTGCAATCTTAAATGTAGAAAGAAGGTACTTGAGCTTGATTAAAGATCAATTTGTGGTTAAGACAATGCAAGGTATATGCATTATTTCCCTTGTTCCCTATGTATTCCATAAAAAATACTTCTCTAACAATGAATTTTTTTACATTTGAAATATCCTTCATGTCTTTATACCTTGGAGATGTATTACATTAGGAGCATATTCCTTTTGTTATCTGAATTTGGAACTCTTTGTATGGATTTAAGCGACTTTCTAATTGTTTACATATGTCAAATTCCTTGTTCAACATACCTTGTTTGTGACTCATATATGAACTTCACATATTTTGAATGCATCACACCCTAGCTAATGTATTTGCTTAGAAAACTTCGGGCCACTGACATTATAATCAGTGGTAGGAAAATTTACATGTGAACGCCTAATATTTATTTCTGGAATGATTTTTTCAATATTTGTTATGTGGTCATTAGATTTGAATTTCCTAGAATATGTGGTATTCTAGATCGGCCATCCTTACTTTCCTATACAACATTTAACTGACATGGCTAGGGATATTTTGTACAAAATTGAATTAAACAAAGACTATGAACAAGAATGGCATTTTTTACTTTACACATGCATAAGCTGAAAGGTTTGAGATCTAGTTATTATGTTAGCAGTACAAAACTTTCCAATCTGTGTCTTGTTGCCTTTCTAGACCATCGGTGATTTTTTGCCAATGTCGAGCTTTCAACAATGTGTGTCTGTGAGAGTGCCAAGACTGACAGTAGTTTCATTCAACTGTGTAAGATGCCAAAGGGCAGTTATTGAAATCATTCGTATAGTGGACTTAATAATTACTAGGAGGTTCTCTTCAAGAATAATAACGAAAATTTGAATATACAACAAAGAAATAACCAAGGACCTGGAAAACAAGAACATAAATCATCAAGAAAGGTTAGTAGAACTTACTTCTATGAATAGTACTTCACTAGATTACACGCCATAAGATAAAGCTCATTCTTGTGGCCAAGTTCCATGGCTGTTGCAATATGTACTAGTGTGCATTTCAAATGAAAAGGATCCCTTTCAAAAATCCTGCACATATCAGAGAGGCAACACGTTCATTATTTCCACAAAAGATTGGAAAGTAGGACGCAAAGCACATTTCCAGAGAAATCTTGTCTCGAGCATGGGAAGAGATGAGGGGCTCCAACTTCATAAAAATTCTTCAGCAACAAAATTTCTGCTTGAAGAGACTGTTGTACTGTCAGATCTGTGCTTCTGCATCAATTTTTTCTAAGAATTTAAATTTTTTTCAAGTTTGATGATGTTAGGTCAGAGAAATGGACTGTATTTTTTGGGAAATCCTTCCTTGTATTAATGAATACATTAACATAAATTTTATTTACTAATTCTTAGTCTCTTTATTTCATTTCCATTATTACTAACTTTGTGAATGCTTGAAAACTGTGGAATACGTAATTTTAATAAAGGAATTTTGACAAGTTTCATGTGTTTCAGGAGCTACACAAAGGAAGACATACATTTAGTCACAAAGTTAATATTGAAAAGAAGAAAAAAGGAAAAGAAGAATTGCCGATCGTTGTTGCTGTTGAAGCTGTGGCTGTGGCAAAATGTCTGTAGCTCAAGATCCATTTTATATAGTCAAGGATGAGATTCAGGATTCTGTAAGTTCTCTATCTGTTTTTCAATTTCAATTTGAGCACAACACTTGTACACTTTTTTGTACTTGGAAAAAAATCATAAATTCCGTTCACAAGAGGAGAAATTACATTCTGTACATGCATACGACATTTTGCAACCATCCAAAAAATGGTCTCTAATTATCAAAGCCTAAATGTTCCATAAATAAAGTCCTGCTGGAGCGCTTCTAAAGCGTGATCTCCAAATCTCAAAATAAGCCTAATCAACCAGCATTAAAGCTATAATGAGTTGTCACTAGTTTTAAATGAGATACATAGAGGGATCTCCAACATAGCACAGAGTCCCATTGGAAATTTTAGAAAATATTGGCCTGACAGTAACAGGATGCATTCTTGATGTTTAGTTCTTTTTTTATAATTAATTAATTTATTCAACTCGTGAATTACACATCTTTGGGAAACCCAGCTGGCACTTCCCCACATTCTGAGGATGGTACCCAGGGTAAATCGGATTCTTCATGGCTCAAGACCGTTACAACAATAAACACATTAAGAGCTCAATGTGTCACTTGTGGGAATTGATCCTGTGTGGGGAGGATAACACTCCATTGCTCAACTCACCTGGGATACACCCAATTGACACTTAATTAATGTTATGTTGTATCATCTTTGCTATCATGGCAGTCTTATTGGAGTACTCTTAAAATCTGTTCAGATTGTATGATCTAAGTTTCTCACCTATGAGTTGAAAATAGTGATTTGCTGGACTCTGTCTTTATTGAATTCAAAACAGGATGTGGGATTAGTGCTCTTTGGTACATATAAGTTTCTTGTTTCTGTCAAACTATGAATAAGATTTTGTATGCAAACTCAAAGTATATTATGAATTCAAAACAATCATTACTTTAATGATTAACCCATAATATATCCTTACAATGTGCAGAATGAACAATAGTCACCTTGCCGATTGCCCTTGATAATGCAAAAGTTGTCTATCTCATATTACTTTCTGAAGACAAATATTCACGAGAACCAGGCCACCACACAATCGGCATCAAAATCTACAAATCCATCTTATTTGGTCCCTTAAAGATTTTATTACCTTAAAGATTTTTTTAGGTGACAAGAATAGTATATTTATACTAGAAAGTCAAAAGGTTGCAGAGTTTACAAAGCTAAATTTTGGACAGACCTGAGATTGCCTTCCATTTCTGTGATGTGGCCTTACCATCTACAATCCCCCTTCTTGTGGTTTAGTACCTTAAAGATTTTTTTAGGTGAAAAGAATAGTATATTTTTACTAGAAAGCTAAAAGGCTACAGAGTTTACAAAGCTAAATTTTGGACAGACCTGAGACTGCCTACCATTTCTGTGATGTAGCCTTACTAACCCTGAAATCAATTGGCATTAGGCCTACCCACATAATCTACTGCCCCTATATAGGTTATTGACTGAGAATTACAGATTGTGTAATAGTTACAAACCCCAATCTGGATTCTGGATCCTTCAAACCGCTCATTAATACCTCTGCTTAAATATAGTAACAAAGATATCCTGTAAAATGTATACTGGAAAAGGTAGAGGAGCAAGATATCATGTAAAAGGTATACTGGAAAAGGTAGAGGATCAAGATATCATGTAAAAGGTATACGTATCAGCATATATGTATCA
>LPNX010742758.1:326649-350109 GCA_001517045.1 Pseudotsuga menziesii
GAATTTCACCAAGTAACTTTCTTTGCCTTATGATTTGATCTGCATATTCTAATTTCATGGAAATTCATTTTGATTTAAGTTCTTAAAAAAATTCATTTAACAATTATTTTACAATTGTTGTATGGCATATACTAGGTTTATGGTGGGAGAACTTTGGCAGCGAAACACCTGAAATCCAAAGGTTCGCGGTCAGAGTATTGAGCCAGATATGCAATGTTTCCAGATGTGAACATAGCTGGACTACACTTGAGGATCTACACTCTAAGAAGTGCAGCATGTTGGCACAAAAACATATGGAAGATTTAGGAAGATTTAGTGTTTGTGCAGTACAATCTTTGACTCCATAGAAAACAATTGGAAGGGTCTAACAACATTGAAGCCATCCCACTGTTTGAGGTAGATCCAACTTCAGAGTGGATTGTTGAGACAAAGGAGTCAACCTTTATGAACAAGGACCTCAACTGGATAGACAGTGATGGAGACATAGATAACAAGTCAGATAGAAATTCATTAACATCATCAGAGTCAGTTGCAGGCTCTTCCCATTCATGCAGCTAGAAGTTGCCACTAATTATACTTGACCTTGTACTTACTGTCATACTGTGGTCCATTTGGCAACATCTGTGGATTTTGGACTCTAAAATGTATACAAGAAAACTGTTTCCTCTTTAAATTAATTAGTTTTGCAACCTTTATACTATTATACATCTGGATTTTATAACTTATATGTATTTTGACCATGTGATGGGAAACCATGCAATGAGGAGCTCAGAAAAAGTTTGTTCAGGTTCCTTGTGTTTTCTTTGCTCATAATTCCTCTAAACTTTGTCAGAGTTCCAAGTACATACTCTATAAGCTTAAAGCTAGCTCCTAGCTTCCCTAACAGCTCTTCCTGCTTTGACTTGTCATAACCTGCTTGAAGCAACAAATTTAGTGAAAACAGTGCATCATCTTCGCATTCTTTTCCATCAAGAACAAAAAGCACAGCTTTTCACAGTGCCCCGACATGCATGCTTAAAAGGGATGTCAATATTTTCAGTAAAATGCTTGATTGCCCATCCTTCAATATACAAAAAACTAACTGCTCACAAAGTGTGAGTAATGAAGTATCTTTAGATGTCTGCTCTATCCAAAATGTGTCCTCTCTTGAAACTGGGATCTTTCTCAGAGACACTTTCCACAGACCTGCCTAGAGCAATGATAAAATTAAAGACAGCCATGCACTATGCCTTAAGAATAACCAACCCCTTTCCTTCACACTATGCTCTTTTCCATAGATTTTCCAGCTGTGATAGCTCCCCTGTATGGCCAAAATGAAAAACATTTTTACTTGGAGAGACCTTTGGGACTTTGAGGCTCATTGTTGGAAGGACTGGAAGGTATTAGCTTGTCAGATGCCCTCTTTTCTTCTGACAAGACTGCTTTCAAAGACATCATTGTGTTGCTCCCCCCCCGAGGACTTGTTCAAGCTGAACATTGATATGCAGGGGCCAGGGCCCTTTCTGGAGACACTGGGTGTGGGTATTTGGCAAAAATATTCAACAGTCTGATTCCTAGAAATTGTACTCCTGGCTTCACCAGAGGCATGTCCTGGCCCTGTTCTTATTGCTGTTGGATTTCTTCTGTTCCTGACCTCATAGCATCTGGTTCCTGTGTCTTGTCATACACATTGGGTATTTGCATGGCTAGTCATTTAACGGTGGCTCCCTTTAAAGGAACTCTTGGCTAAGAGTGGGCTGACAGATAGAACTTTGTACAGTTTGTGGTACATTTTCCGGGACTGCCTATTTGGTAGGGACTGCTGTCAGCACATCAATGATCAGCACCCAGTTCTCTTTTAGGGAAAAGTGCTTTACGGAGCCATGCTTTTCGGTGACTCCAGGGATCTAGTGCTCTTGGACTTCACAGGGATTTGGAAGGGTTACCATGTTCACCATCTAGAAGCTAAGGTGAAAATCTGTTTTTGCTGATGAGGTTTGTTCACTTCAGTCTTTCTGTTGGAATTGGAGGGAAGAGATATGTATGCAATTGTTGGCTAAAGGTTATCTGCTTATTAAAGATGCTAAAAGTAATTAGATGCTCCAGCTTATCAGATTTTATTTTTGCCCTACTAGCATAGAGAAAGAGGATATGATCATTGAATATGCCCTTCCTCTTTTTTTTTCATAAACATTTGGATTTTAAAAAATGGTGAAATTTGTAGTGGTAAGGGTAAACATATATTTTGGTCTGTGGGGAGCTATGATCCCAATTTATGCATTATCACACCCCTCCTTCAATGTGGGAGTAGCTAAAACACACATTGTTCAGGGTTCTATGCCTACTGGTGTTTGACCCTGGATCATTGGTATGGCAATGTCGTGCCTCAACCACGGCCCAATAGCATTTGTAGTGGCATGATTAATTGCTGTGTAAATTTACATTAATTTCTAGTCTTTAATTTGATAGTTGAATCCACAAAAAATGCATGAATGTTAGATTAGTTTATGCTTAATTGGTTCCTTGAACTTTTTTGAATAGCTTATGGAGGCGATATGCTACAGACAATTGGTTACATATATGCAAGACAAGCAACAAAGGAAATTGGAAAGAAAGCCATATATTTGGGTGTGCCATTTATAGCTGAATGGTTCAGAAACAAAGGGCATTTTATAAAATCTCAAGTCACAGCAGCAACAGGTCTGAAAGTGCATCAAATCTTTCTCAAATTAATATTGCACTATATTGTAATAACATTCATAGTTTAATGCTCATTCCTTTTTTGGATGTGGGTGTGGTAGGTGCTTTTGCATTACTACAGTTACAAGAAGATATGAAACGACAACTGAGTACAAAGGGGAATTATTCTGAAGGTGATTTGGAAGCATATCTACAGTCCAACAAAGAATTGATGATTAACTCACTTTGGAAACTAAATGTGGCTGATATTGAAGGAACCCTCTCACATGTGTGCCAGATGGTAAGATTTTGCCGGAAACTCAAAGAGTCAAACCATTTACTGTGGCCATTTTTTTTAATATTATTGATACGAGAAGTTTCTACTCTATGAATTCACTGTTAACATTGGCATTATTGATCCAACTGGGTTTTTATTTTATCTATTGCCTGGTTCATTCTTTTTGATGAATGTGGCATATCTTTTGATGGATATTTTAATGTCATTTGTCTCAATAACATTGAACATGTTTGTTCTTTTGCTTTATGATATAATTAAGGTCTGTCAAAAGATAAACAGTAAGAAGTTGAGAGTTGAATTTATTTAATAGGTCTTGCAAGATAACAGTGCAAAGAAAGAAGATCTTCTCATTGTTCTTGCTTATGGAGTAATTTATAGTACATTTATGATCTATGTGGCAAAGTAATTGCTCTTTCATAGAACTTATGCTTCAAGGAAGTCATTTTGTGATACATGTTCTTGTTTGTGCTTTATATTCTTTTTTAGTGTTCAAATTCAATAGAAAGGTGTACACGATGTTATTGCTCAGGACCAACACATTATGTGCAATAAGGGAAAAATTGTTTCAACGAGTAGATGTTCTGTAGTAGAATTGACTTTAATAACTAATGATATCTATTGTATATGCTAGATGCATCTTTTAGGTTACATGGTAAAGGCCTTCAAAAAAATTTATAAGTATTTCTATGGATGGATTGATGTAGTGAGTTGTTTTGTTGTTGGTCGCATGCTTGCCCTTATCTGTTACTGTGCTGGGTATTAGTTTAGAAACAATTAATATCTGAGCAGTTTTCCCAAGAGAAGCTGTAATAATTTTTAAATGCACTGGACTTTGTTTTTTTGATTTTTCTATTGGTTGGATTGTATGTTTGGCTTGCTTTTTGTATTCTTGCTTTTGTTGGCCAAAAGCCAATGTTGATTTTCTTGCATTAACTGATGTGCTTTACAAACATGTCAAATGGGTCAACAGACTACAAAAATACAAAATGGAGATGGAGTTCTAGAAAGAGACACTGCTCCTAGATTGGATAAGGAAGAATGCACCAATTATGCAAGCTCTCCCGATACATCACCAAATACTCCTCCCAGCACGACTCCACTTTCCTCTCAGGTACTTCACAATAATGAGTCTAAATATAAATCTATGGTTATGCTTGATTGCATTGTAACAGTATTCTCTTCCCCTGAAGTATCCATTATAGAACCAATGCTTGTAATAGACCTTTTAAGTAATTAATTAAGCAATTTGTTTGTTTTAAAAACACCTGTTGTTCTTGCCCTCTACTGATTTTTCCTTAGTTATCTTTAATGGATATTATCATATTTACATGGAGTGAAACTGTTTTCTTTTATTCTCATTGTAACTTCTCACTTGCAGTACACGTGTAGAAATTTAAGCCCAGGACTTTTCTGTTGCAATTGGAATAGGCTACTAAATTCCAATCCATTAGTTTGGTTACCAAAGAATTATAGTTATTCTGGCCTCTATTTATACGTGAACAATCCTAACTAGGTTGCATATCCTTCAATTCAAAATCTCAAACTAGTTGGCATTGCAGTTAGTTTGTCTAAAAGACTAATTTTTACCGAAAACAGAATCTCAAACTAGTTGGCATTAGTGTTAGTTCTATCCTAAAGAATATGATGTTGGCAAACAGAAGCCTTGTTGAAGCCAACCTTCATTAGTGAATTGAGATACCTTTTACACTAAGCACATCTTCTGCTTATAGGTGCACCAAGATTGACACTATGTGGGATGTCTCTTTTGCATTCTTTTGCAACTAACAGTGGTCTTTCAGTAGTTATTTGGAGGATATATTATATGCATTATATCCCTCAATGAACATTGGTCCAGGAAAATCTCGACAAAGAGAGTTTTAGAGGGGAATAAATAAAGCCTCACTCCATAGCTTTGAAACAGCCAGCCCCAATCCCATAAAGAAACCCAGTTGGTTGGTTGGGAGATAGTTTCACATCTTCAAGCATCCGCATTTGTATTTTTTTCAAAAAACAATTTTAGCCGTCGCTTAAGCGACACCCTGCAAATGATTTTAAAAAAAAAAAACAGTTTTAGCCATCGCTTAAGTGACGGTCTGCAAATGATTTAAAAAAAAAAGTTTTATCCGTCGCTTAACCGACGTCTTATCCATCGCTTATACGACGGCCTGCAGGCGATTTAAAAAAAAAAACTTCAATATGAGCTAGTTTAATATGAATTATATGTCGAATAACCGACGATTTACATTTAACCGACGGTAAACTTATCTGTCGCTTAACCGTCGGATTAGAAAGATGTCGGATAACCGACGGAAAGCCATCGATGCTTAAAAAAAATCATAGTGTCGTACATGCGACAGGGAAGTGTCGAAAATCCGACAATACGGCCGTCGGATTTTTGGTCAAAATGTAGTAGTGACAATTGGATAGAAGAACATTCATTGACGATCTTGTTGACAAAACTAATTCATCCTCCATGGCTTGCCATCAGGAAACACCTATTAGAAGAAGCCCTGCCGATCATAGGGCGCCAGCGTCAGGATCCATAGTGGAGAACACACGAGCAGCCGTGGCATCCTCAAATATCCCTGTAGAGGAGGACAAAGTTGGTACAATAGGATCTGCTGATAGAAGTCCAATCTACCACATTTACGGGAAGGTTGTAACTGAAGAAGAGTGGACACAGTTCCATTAGAATATTGTTGATCAGTGGAAGAACGAGGAGAGGAAAGAAGAGAAGAACGAGGAGAGGAACGAAGAAAAGAACGAGGAGAGGAATGAAGAAAAGAAGGAAGAGAGGAACAAAGAGGAGAAAATAGAAGAAGGAATGAGTAATAGACACGAATCTGATGAGGAGGATGCAATGGGGGAAAACCATCATCATGAAGATCATTCCCTTCCTGAAGGAACGGTGGCTACACTTCAATTCCCAATTTAGTAGCCAGAAGGAACAAACCTTATGAAAAATATATCGCCATCGGTGTTGCCTCGCTTCCATGGAAAATCGGTAGAGGATCCAGATGAATTTCTTTTTGAGTTCAATATCCTTTGTCACAGCTACGACTACACCACCAATGCACAAAAGCTGAAGCTCTTCCCTGCCACTCTGAAGGACAATGCATTACGCTGGTTAATGAGCCTAGGAGGTGGAACTGTCACTAATTGAGATAGGATGAAATAGGTGTTCCTGGAGAAATATCAGGAATATTGCAACACGAAGGACAAGAGAGAAGAGTTGTTCAAAATGGTGTAGAAGGAAGACAAAAGTTTGGAAGATTTTGTAGAGAGGATTTTATACAATGTGCAAAGAGCTGGACAGACGGACATGGGGTTAGATGTGCTCAAGATAATCTTGCTTTGCAGGATTAGGGATGCTTTCCTAGATATGTTAAACCTGTTAGGAAAGGGGGATATCTCCAAGGAGTCTTTCGAGAATATTGTGGAATTATGCAAAAGGTACTCCAAGGGATCTTCTAGGAATAACAGGCGGGACAAATGGGATAAGCTAGAATGTGATGTCTTCAATAGAACTCAGAAGTCATCTAATGGAGGAGCCACCCATGCAGAGATAGGAAACCTCCTTGAAAATTTCAAAACATAAATGATGAGCTCTATCTCCTCGAAAATCGAGGTCCCGAGGACAAAGCAAAAATAGTCAGTAGAGGATCTCACACTAGGTGTGTTCTGCCCTCGATGTAGAAAGAACCACCCTCTGAAGGAGTGCCCGCTTGACAAGGTAGAAGTGTGTCAGCTGTGCAAGCTAAACCATGACACAAAATAATGCCCCTCACTTCCCCAAGTGAAGGCTGTTCTGTAGGCATCAACTCTAGAGCTGGAATCGGCCTACTTCATTGCACAAAAGAAGCCTTGGCAGCCTTGAAACCAAGGTATGACCCCGGACTCGTTTCCATTTTTGAATAACATGAGTAATTGGAATAATATGCAAAATGTGAATACACAATTCCCTTCATCTTATTCTCAGTGGAACCCTTCTCAACCTTCAATGAAAAATTATAACTCATGGAATCCTTGCATTCAGCCACCACACCAACCAACTTGTTGGTCTCCTGGATGGAGGAATTTCCATCCAGGGAACCAGTTTCCTCAATAACCTCCACATCAACAACAACCATACCCTCCTCAATATCCTCAATATCCTCAATACCCTCATCAACAGTAACAGCTACAGTTGCAGAACAATTCTGCCCCTAATATACTGATACGACCTCAGCTGCCTGCTCAACCTAATCCTAACCCAAACAATAAAACAATCCATCAATTTGATATTGTCAACATGCCTGCCTACTCCCTTTCTCCCATGCCTTGCAACGATATTCGCTTACGGTCAGGAAAAATAGTAGAGCCTGTAATCATAGAAGATGTTCCACCCTCTGTACATGAAGAAGGGATGAATCCACAACATCTATCTGATACGAGCCCCATCATTGAAGATGCTAAACATCCCACTAATGGGGCGATTGAAGCACAGAATGATAAATATAGCGATACATAGCCTACCTAGCTGATTAGGAAACCACCATATCCCAAGAGATTAATGCTACCAAGGGTAGGGGGAAAACCTCAGTTTAACCTCTTAGGGGAGTTAAAGAATCTTTATGTTAAAATTCCCCTCCTTCAAGCTCTTTAAGACGTACCTATCTATGCTAGAACTGGTCGAGACCTGTGCATAAAGAAACCAGGAAGAAAACTGAGAGATCCTCCCACTATCGACGTCATAGGGAAATTATCTGCATTAATAACAGGAAAAACCCTATTGGCCAAATATGATGATCCTGGGAACCCCACTGTCACTGTGTAGATTGGGCATACACAGATACCCAATGTACTAGTAGATTTAGGAGTACCGATTAATGTCATGACAATCGAAACTGTAAGAAAACTTGGGTTGACTAATCTTAGGCCAACCCCCACTATTTTAGAATTGGCATATAGATCCACCATTAAACCTGAAGAAATCCTGGATGATCTTGTCATCTCAGTTGACTCTTGGGAGTATCCTGCTGACTTCTTGGTTTTACAACTTAAGTCGCAGTTGGGACGACACCCATTGATCCTGGGAAGGCCTTGGTTAGCTGTAGCTGATGCTTGAATCAGCTGTCGATCTGGATCTATGACCATATCAGATGGCACCGAGACTAAGAACCTCACTCTCTATCCTCCATCTCGGCTGAGTCTAGAAGCTGAAACTTCTTTATGGATGGAGCTAGAGGAAGAAGAGGGCGTTCAACCATTATTAACTATAGGGAAAGCCTTAACCTTTAAGGATGAAACTGAAGACGATGCCATTAATAACTTCATTAGTGAACCCACTTCAGTCAATAAAGAAGTTTATCAAATCGTGAACATTACTCTGGGTAAGGAGGAACAAGAAAATCTCACAGAAGAAGCACTAGTCGGTGACACACACATAATCCCAGTATTAAAAAATTCAAAAAGTATTCCCATTGAGGTAGAGTCTGGAAAAACCCTAAACATTAATCCCAGCCTCTCCTTAGATGAATAGAAGTGCCTGATCAGTCTCTTGAAAGAACACAAGGGGGAATTTGCCTGGGAGTATACAGACATGAGGGGTATCCCCTCTAACCTGTACACCCATCATATTTATATTAAAAGTGACTCCCAGCCTGTGTGCCAGCCTCAACGACGAATGAACCCCAATCTTAGGGACATAGTGAAGGAAGAAATTCAGAAACTCTTGGAAGCAGGATTCATATATCCTATTTTAGACAGCGAGTGGGTCTCCCTACTTGTAATTGTACCCAAGAAAAATGGTAAATGGAGAGTCTGTGTCGACTATAGGGAGCTGAACAAAGCCACACAAAATGACCACTTTCCCTTGCCCTTTATCGATTAAGTACTCGACACCCTATCAGGGAAGACGTTCTTCTCCTTCCTGGATGGGTTTAGCGGGTACAATTAGATTCAGATTGCTCCTGAAGACCAAGATAAAACTACCTTCACTTGTCCCTGGGGAACGTTTGCTTACAGAGTGCTCCCCTTTGGTTTATGTAATGCACCAACAACATTTCAAAGAGCTGTAATCAACGTATTTTCAGAATTAGTTAATGATAGTATGGAAATTTTTATGGATGATTTCACTCCTTGTGGAAAGGATTTTGAAGAAGCATTGGAAAATTTGAAAAAAGTTTTCACTTGCTGTGAACAGACCCAGCTCTCTTTAAGCATTGAAAAGTGCCATATGATGATGAGTGAAGGAGTAGTATTCAGGCACTTCATCTTTTTTGATGGAATTCAAGTGGATCCCTCAAAGATCAAGGTAATACAAAATATACCTACTCCTGCAACTCAAAAAGAGGTGCAAAGTTTCCTAGGACATGCTGGATACTATCGAAGATTTATAGAAATTTTTTCCAAACTTGCTTCTCCTTTGTTTTCACTATCAATGAAGGATGTGTAGTTTGTTTGGAATGAAGCATGCTAGACAACGTTTGTTAAGCTTAAGGAGAAGCTGTCCACATGTCCTATCTGAAGAGGGCCCAATTGGACCCTACCCTTCCACATTTCTTCAGATGCTTCTGATATCACTATTAGAGCAGTTTTAGGACAGCAAGATGGTCGAGTACCTTATGCAATTTATTATCTTAGTAAAAACTTATCCCCTGTTGAACTTAATTATACTGTCACCAAAAAGGATTTTTTAGCTATTGTATACTCCATTAAAAAATTTCGACACTACATTACTGGATATCCTACATTTGTGCACACTGACCACTCTGCCATTAAATATCTAATGAACAAACCCATCACTAATGCCAGAGTGACTAGCTGGCTCTTATTATTACAGGAATTTTATATTACCATCATAGATAAACCTGGAAAAGAAAATTTTGTCGCTGATTTTTTATCTCGTTTCACTAACAGTGATGATAATTTGTCTGTTGAGGACTCTTTTCCAGATGACCATTTATTTGCAGTTTCAGCTCATTCTCCTTGGTATGCAGATGTCACTAATTACTTGGTTGCAGGAAAGCTTCTGGCACATATGTCCAAAAGAGAAAAGAGAAAAATCATCCAGCAAAGTGCCAGGTATTGTTGGGTAAATGGTCACCTCTTTTACACAGGTCCTGATCTTGAAATCAGAAGATGTGCAAGGGAAGATGAAATCTTTCATATATTGAAGGCTTGCCATGATTAACCTTGTGGGGGACATTTTGCAGACTGAAGGATAGGACACAAAACGCTGAGAATGGGCTACTATTGGCCAACTCATTTCAGGGATGCAAAAATATATGTCTAGTCTTGTGATAGCTGCCAAAGGATGGGTCATCCCAACAGATTAGATCAAATGCATCTACAACCACAATCAGTAATTGAACCCTTTGATAGATGGGCTCTAGATTTCGTTGGCCCTATCAGCCCTCATTCCAAGTAGAAATCCTACATCTTGGTCTGTACCGATTATATGACAAAATGGGTAGAAGCTGTAGCTCTGGCGAAAGCTAATGACTAGGCTGTGATCGACTTCCTATACAGTGAAATATTTACCCATTTTGGGGTACCTAAGGAACTAGTTACTGATAAAGGATCACATTTTATGTCGCATCAATTTGAAGCTCTACTACGGAAGTATCATGTTCAACATAAGGTAACTTCACCTTACCATCCCCAAGCCAATGGCCAGGTGGAAAGCACTAATAAATTTATTGAAGCTATCCTCACCAAGACAGTCAAGAGCCATCGTAGAGATTGGGCTGATAGGCTTCCGGAAGCACTATGGGCATATCGCACCACTTGGTGTAACACCACAGGTTTCTCTCCTTACGACTTAGTGTATGGAAAAAGTGCCATCTTCCCAATTGAATTTGAAATCAAGACCTTGAATACGACCATAGAAGTAAACCTAGATGTAACTGAAGCCCAGAAAAGAAGATTGAACCAACTGAATGAACTGGATGAGAATCGGTTAGCTCCGATGGACTAGACAGTGTTAATTCAACAACAGAGATCCAATTGGCATGACCGATTCATCAAAAAGAAGGTCTTCTGTGAGGGAGACTGGGCACTATTATACGATTCCAGATTCAAAAGAGATTTCAAGGGCAAATTACGCATACGATGGCTGGGCCCATACCTAGTAGACAGGGTATTTGATAACGACACAGTTCACCTGGTAACTATCGATGAAAACCGTGCACCATTATTTATGGCAATGGTCACAGGCTGCGACTGTACCGTAAACCAATTTCAAAGGATGCATTTATCTCACAAATTGCTGCTGATCCATATTACTGGCTAGCACAAGGGCAGGAATTTTTCTCTACCTTTGTCAATTCTTAATTGATCACTGTAAATCATGTATGGATCATTGTACATAAATAATTGTTGTTTTTTCTGTTATGATATCTCTTCTTTTGCACTTGATCTATTTTTTTTGTTTTTCCAAAATGTGTAGGGAAGCACCCAAGGATGGTGTTCAGATCGGGCCTATCGACCAAAATTCATTTTTCTGTGACTTCCTACACCAAATTTTTTTTCCTTAAATAAATTTGTCGTAGTTGTGACACCCATTTTTCGGCAGTTGCGACACCTTTTTCTGGCAGCTGCAACACCCTTTTCTGGCAGCTGCAACACCTTTTTTCGGCAGTTGCGACACCTTTTTCTAGCAGCTGCAACACCTTTTTTCGGTAGCTACAACACCTTTTTTCGGCGGCTGCAACACCGTTTTCGGCAGCTGCAAACACCATTTTCGGCAGCTGCTGCACCATGAAACTCCATCTTCTTCCGTTTCCACACACTGTGACCCCATTTTATTTTTGACCATAAAAACCTGTTTCACGTAGCTGCAGCACAATCACTTTTCATCTGTTTAACATTTTCTTCCCTCTTTTTCGACAACTGTGACATCTTTCCCGGCAGCTGCGACATCTTTTTCGGCAGCTGCAACTTCGCTATATTTAGCTGATTTTTCTATCATTGAAGGCTGCGCCTCTGCTTTGATTTCTTTATGACCTGTGGCTGTGACTCCTGTGTTATTAGTAGATCTTTTTGCATGATAACAACTCCTATAGATATGGCTCCGATTGTTGATGCCGACAATTTGACCCAATGTAATATTCATCATATTTTTGACCATTTTGACACGATGGTTTTTGCTTCACCGGCGGAAAAGGTTATTACAACACCTCTGTAATAATGATTACATTTAAGGACTGCACAGCGCACAAGTTCAGCTTCCGCAACGTCTACAACCACATGTTCTATTATTCTCCAAAGGTCATCCAGTGCGCATTTCTGAAGGTATGTCTTTGATTAACCACTTGATTAAGTATCAATATGATTTGACAATATCAGTCGTACCTCCCTTTTTATGCCCATTATTGCATCGATTAACTCTCTGCTTGTGTGACGTAAAGACTAATTATGCTACCTAATAACCGCCACCTTTCCCAATTTGGGATAAAACTTCAAATAATCTAGTGCGCTGAAACTTTCCAAATTTGCCTAACTCTCCTCTCAGCTGTCCATGCATACTCTGTGCTATAACCTCCATTGTCAGAGTCTATAATATGTTGAACTGCAAAATAATTTAGAAGTCAGAAACATGGGGATTTCGGCTCATTATGAACCTTCAAGCACATGAGAACTCAGAAGAAACACTCTAGTCTTCGCTATCTTTCAAGCTGTCGCTTGGACGGAATTTTTCAAACGTTTGAATGGATTTCATCATGAAGCAGCCTTACAGTTTGCTTTGAAACTCACAGAAACTCACTCAGAGGTTTGGGGATTGCACATTGAAGTTTCTGAAGCCATCATGGCTGAGGTCACTGGTATTCCTCAAGTGGGAAGGGCTTGGTTTGGATGTTGAGTCCCCACTACTATAGCAGTACAGGACTTTCTAATAGAGGAGGAGCAGGTTCAAACGACAAAAAGGGGGATAGTATTACAGTCATTGCCATGACCATGGAATCATATTGCTGTTTTCCTCAAGAAATATATCACCTGTGAAGGTAGGTACCAAACAGTCTATAATTCTGAATTCCCTTTACTATCTCATCTCCATCACAGGGTTCTATTAAATATTCCATATTATTTCCTCAATGATTTATATCATATGGCGGGGTTTGTTCGAGTTTCCAAACATCCACTCTCCGCACTGACCCACCATGGCCTCATTAAATTAATAATCTTAAGGACCCTTGCTCATCACAATATAACCTGGGAGCAATTTACAGCTCAAGTTCAGGAACCCACTCCTTTGCTCGGTATTCCAATAGAAGAAGAGCAGGTCCATCCACAATTAGGGGGAGGTGAAGCACAACATGAGGCTTGGATCCCCTCCAATATAGTTGGGGGGGAATGAGACTGGATCAGAGGATCAAACAGGGGTATAATCAGAACAATTGAGAGAAGATGTACATAAAAACCCTGTGGAAGAACTAAATAATAGGGTAGCTCTGACAGCAGAGGGTGAAACTGGAGCAGCATTAGATGCTGCGACAATTGAACCTGAAGATGATAGAGCCATGGCAATATAAGAAAATACTGAGTTGGTGACCATTGAATCCTCACCTAAATGGGGAGGAACTTTGATTGAGGAAGAACATCCTGAGGAACAAGAAAATGCTGGAGCTGGGAACATTCCTTCTAGCTTAGCTGTGAATCCAGAAACTCTAGCACCACAAAGAAAAAGGAGGAGATCAAAGGATGAAATTAAGGTATCTCCACCAATAAGAAGGAAAAGAACCAGGTCGGTCACAGTAGCAGAAGCAGCAAGGGAAAGATGGGAAACCTTATAAGCATAAATTAAGTTCCCCATTCTTAAACCCAGACCAATTGATGCCCCAGAGTGGCCGGTTGAAGAAGAACCCCAAATTGAAGGAAATCTGTTAAAAAATAGGCTATTAAAAGAGGAAGTCCAACACTCAGAAAGGAATTGGAAAATTGGAAAGAAGCATGCAGAAAAGAGGGTGAAAGGAAGCTGAAAACATTGGTGGAAGCTGCAGATCAATTGGAAGGATCAAATCCTACTGAGCCTAGCATTGGGGAAGAAAGAGTGGTCTGTCCCACCTGTGGAGAAATATTTAAAGAATCAGGCCACAAGATTGTAATTCATGCCTTTAAAACACAACAGTCTGCACCTACAACTGAGGAAGGATAGGGACAACCTGAGTGGAGAGAAGATGGGACTCCGAAAGGAAAAATTCAGGAGGAGGAAGTTTGAGAGGAAGAAGATGATGTCACACAAGAACCAACATCTTTAAATACCCTTGCCAAAATTGCCACTAACACTGGGATAGAGGAACCAAGGGATGAAGTTATTACTGATTTTATGGATGAAGATTACACTGTGACCCCAGATTCCTCGAATGACACAAAAATCATAGAAGTGGAACCACAACAAGAAGGCAATGATGGGGTTGAATAGGGTGCTGTCACATAAGAACCAACATCCTTGAATGTTCTTGTCCAAGTGGCTGTCCAAGTAGGAGGAGAACCAAGAATTGAAGGCACTCTGGAATTTAATAAAGAATTTTGTACTACGACTCCAGAATTGTCCCAGGACACAGAAATACTAGAAAGGGAGCCACAATAGCAGGGAGATGAAGAAGTGAGTTAGGATGTTGTCACACAAGAACCAACATCCTTGAAAATTGCAGTAGGGACTCTTGAAATGCAACAGGAAAATAACCCTGAAGTGGATGTTATTCTTGATATGGATTTGGGTGAAGATGAACAAGTTCAAAAACAACCCTTAGGTGATACTGAAATCCTTGAGGAACAACTGCATACTAAAGAAGACATCCAATCTCAGCAGCATGAGGAAAAAGAAGAACAGGGCTTTGTCACACAAGAACTAGTAGCCCTGGATGAGATAGCAGCTGATGATCAGGTAGAAAATGAAATTAAAATTCAGGGGGAAGTTGCTCCACAAGAACTAACATCCTCACAGTCAACTGCCAAAATTGCCATGAGAGAACCCTAGAAAGAAGACACTGTTACACAAGAACCAACGTCTCTAAGAGTGGTGGATGTTGTTGCTGAAGAGAGTCCAGAAAAGGTTGTTGTCACACAAGAACCAGTACCCCCAAAAATAGCTTCAGATGTGTAGGATGTCCAATGTGGCACATCAGGTGACAAAGTGTGGATTGATCCCCTTCAAAATGTCATTGACCTGGATTCTAACAAAGAAGAGCATCATGAAGAAGAAGCCTTGAACCCTACAGCAGAAAAATCAATTCTGAGAATGGAGGTATTAAAATGGAAGAGCCAGGTGGAGGAATACCAATACGGGATAGTTTCCCTTATTGAGCATAAAAATATTATCACGAGACTGGAGGAGAAATGGGTAGAAGAATCTATGACCCAAAGACTTCAAGAAGAAGAGCTACAGAGCAATTTAAGGGAGCTGAAAAAGTTCCAGTCTATGCAGAAGGAAAAAGAGTAGATGTATGCTCTTTCTCAAGAACTCCTGAGCACTAGGGTACCTTCTTCTTCTTACCCTGTCTTTCTATTTGAACAATTTGTTTGGTTTAACTTGAGAGCTGTGAAAGAAGGGAGGTCATTTGAGATAACAATCTCAACAAAATTCTTGGAAACATTTTTAAGAAGCAATTTTTAATATCAAAATTTGTTGTGTGAATTATATTTGCATGAGATGGCTTGCCCTCTGAATCGCCATTCAAATCCTGCCCCTTTTTTAGGAGATGTTTAGTTGAGGGCCTTTGCTTCTCTTGTGAGAAATCATGCTCAGTGGGAAAGTTCTTTTCAAACCTTTTCTCATAATGAAGCTCACTCTAATATGTGGGTTCGAAGTGAGCCTCAAAATCCTGGTATTTTTCTTGCTTGACACAGGAGTTTTCTCTCATGCCCCATCCAGACTCAGCACATAATGGAACTGCAGGAGGAATTTATTTCTACCTGTACCAACCATATTTCTATACACCAACAAGCAACATTGGAAGGAAGTAAGCACAGATGGCAGGTTGCCTCTCCTACACTCAGGAGTAGAGACCCCTATTATTTTAGAAATTTTGAACAGACACTTTCCAGGGTTGAGGGTTATGTTGGATGTATCAGGGAGTGTGGGGATAATTGGTTGGGCCTGAAATTTAAATTTCCCCTCATCTGGTGGCCAGAAAAACCATAAATGATGTATTTCTCACTAACCAAGACAGAAGAGCAGCAATGCTGGAGATATTGGATTTCCCACAGAGGGTTCATAGAAAAAGAAGGAACGTTTGAGTTCCCCTACAACTTCTCTTCTCTCCATGAACAGAGCACAGTGAAATATTCAGATTTGGAATAATGGAGGTTGTTGCATGAGGACATGCAACAGGATAGTTGGGGGGAGATGTTGGGCCCAGAAATGGCCCTTTTTGACCATCCTTAATTACCTCTTTTTGTCCTATCCTACCCCATTGAGCATGCCAAATAAATGTTTTACCCTCACTCTACTCTTCAATCCACCAAGGTATGATTCGGTATTGTTTTATTTTATTAATACTGTTATAGCGGATTTCACCACTCTAGGTGAATCACACTTTGTATGGCCTTCCCCTTTCCCGCTGCAGACTCTTTAGACCCCATGGACCATCTTTTATCCTTTGATGTTTCCTTGATCATCCCTAAAACTATATGAAAAATGATATACGTGGCTTTGTACCCGATAACCGCGTACATACGCGGGTTTGACCCCTATAACCGCGTACATCGGGATGTGTGCATAATCCAAATCATTTTGGAGTTTTCCTTGACATGGATCCAACTCATTCGAATCCTAGCCTTCCATATGCCTTGAGATCGCTCGGATTCGACCCTTCATTATCCCTTGTGAAGCTATATAAGGAACCCCTTGGTACATTGAAGGCATATAGAGAGATTGAGAGCAAAGAAATTATAGTCCATTGTTGCTGGAATTTATACTTGAGTCTGCATCCCTTTGTCCCTTGGAGCACTTTTGTGTTCTTCCCAAGCTTGCCTTTTGCTAGTTAGCTTGCTATCGAGAGATGGAGGATTGAGGTGGTGGAGGCCCAAGTGGGGGATTCAGTTTCTCCGGTTCGCAGATGTGCCATCAGAGGTTGTATCTATCTTGTAATCTCTGATTTATATTAATAGAAATATCTTTTCCTGTCCAATGATGCATATTTGATTGAATGTTGTATCCATTGGAATATGTCAAATGCTTTTACATTATTGATTATATATGCTAGAATAGATCTAACACCATGATATATAGTATGCTTGTATTGTTTACTTGTTGTTGAGGAAGTATTATATCAATTCAAGCTGAAGATTGGAAAGCTCAATGGGGATCTACTTCAACCGTCCAGAATAAGGTACGAGGTCTGATCCTTTAGTGTTAGACATTTTATTTCTATTGCATATTGGGAAAGATTGATTTCTGGAGTCAAAGCTGTCTGTTGTGGTACCCCAAGCCATAGGAATTTCTCTCTGTAACAGAATTGGCGACTCCGCTAGGGAGTTCCTAATAGTTGTCCTTTGGGGGTGATTTTCTCGGCATTCAATGTATTTGAATTGCTCTTTCTCTCTTGTTTCTATGTCGGGTCTGGGGGCATGTATGCTTGGTAGAGTCTGATTGGAGTGAAGTTTGGCTCAGCCTGCCTGTTTGCCTTGTTTTATGCACCTTTTCTTCCTGTACGCGGGTTTTTGATTTACAGTCGCGTATACACGTGGTTTACTCTGTTATTTCCATGTATACATGCGGGTTTACTGCGAACAGTCGTGTATACCCTGGATTTTTCCTTTTTGTGGAAGATAATTGGTTGCTGGGTGAATGTTGTTAGTTGCTGAGTCTCCTTTGGCACTGCCTGAGTCTGTTTTGACCTCTGTTTCTGACCGGAAGCGTTTTTTTAGCCTAATCTTTTTTTTTAGGAAAGTTCTTGTCATGGCATTTTCAATTTTTTGTTTGAGATTAGTGCATTAGAGTTCTTTTACCTTAGTGCTGTGCTTGGATGCTGTTTATGTGTGCTTGCAGAGTCTGAGGGTGGTAGAATCGTTCTTTTGCTTTTTGCATCTCTTATATTTTCAAAAAATCCAAAAACATTTGCTTATCATCATGCATTGCATTTTGCACTTTGCATTGTACTTGCACTAGATATAGATTTGCTTTGGAGTACTAGTTAGGACTTCATATAGGAAAATTTGCATTCATCATTTGAAGAAGAATTGTGCATTTCCTGGAATAGCATACCCTGTTTACATGGACACAATGCATTTGCATTGATTGTTACAGTGTGCATTTTACTTCATGTTGCGTCATAACACCACTAGTTGCACGACCATATCCTATTTTTGAGTAATAAAGCCAACTAAAATCAACCCTAATTAAAATGAATTACACTATTTTCTTTTATAGGGTGCACCAACAAGCTTAGGTTTTAGGATCTTGGAATAGTTCATTGTAAGTCAATTCTCCAAGATCACTAAACAACAACATCTAGGTGTCTGTCCAGGGAGTGTGTAAAATCCTTGGTATAACCATCGTTCTCAGGATCCTCCTCTCAAACGGGAGTTAAGCACGGGGTAGTGTGAGCGGTTATCGATTGGGATGACCCCTAGTCATAGCTGAGTAGCACCAGAGATATTTCCAGGATTGTATTCGTATCTGGGGGCTCTTTCGAGAGTTTCGGGCTTTGCTACGCTGCCCATACAGTCAATCCCGCCTGCGACTGTTCGCCTGAGCTTTGATTATATTGAGGTGACCTTAGTGACCTTACCTAGGATATCGAGGGGGTACTTGTAGAGGTTATTCTACAAGTGTCCCAGCAAGGTTGGGGTCGGACAGCACAGTCGCTTTACGCGTTGAAGCTGAGGGCCACAATAATTGGTTACGTACCTCCACTTGTTGTGTATAGGAGTCTCAGGCCTCTCCTAGGCGAGACATACCTGATTCATTCAGGAGCTCACTTATCCAGCCCTTGTTTGCTTTCATTTGGCTTTATATTTTATTAGTGATTGCTCTGTGCATGCTAGTTGACCTAGGGTTTACGTAAATAGAGATTCTTTGCTATTTTTTGAGTCATTGTGGATTTGAGTGCGGTTCCGCGTCGTTCTCGTCGGTTAGCAGGACTTCCGCCTTCTACTTCTCCTCCTCCTTTGGGAGAGAGACTTAGACAGTCCAGGTGGACTATGTCACACACTGATTCACACACCATGGAGGACCATTCAGAGACTATTTCTGAGCCACCTCCTCCAATTCGTGTTGATGATGGGGAATTTACTCCTACATACGATCCTTCACCTGACCTAGCTGATTTCGGTCCTGTGATTTCCCAGATAGGATCCTTGCACGATAGACCTACTCACCCTAGGAATGATTCCCCATTGACACATTACCGGTATGGAATGCCGAAAGATGCCGAGACTCACTTTGAACCTGCCAGCACTAGCTATGGTAGTTATGCTATGGTTGGTTTTCCTATGCACGATTTGGCATTTCATGTCGAATCCGACTTTGAGCCTAGCACTATGCCTGGGGGAAATCCCATTCCTTACCTTGCGGAGAGGTTTGGGAGTACTAGTCACATTGCACCTTCCATCCCACTAGTGGAAGCTACATCTTATCTCCCTCCTAGGTCTAGGGTTAGCGATCTGATTAGGATATCAGGTCTGAGATGAGTGACGATAGGTGGTTGTACATATCTTATTACTCAGATTCCTTCATCCTCGGTTCCGAGTTCTTCAAATGTACATCCTCCACCTTATTCACGTGGTCCTTCGAGCCGATATATGGCTACGAGTCAGGTCCATACTGCGGTTACTAGGCCGATTGTGTCTCAAGTTCATATACCACTCGCTGCTTCGAGAGGCTATATTCACGCTTCTAGCGGTCAGCTTGTTACGTCCGGGGCATATATACCTACTTCTGGTATGTATGTTCCACCTTCCGAAGCTTATCTTCCTACCTACGGAGTGTCCCATGGGACATCGCAAGCGATGACCTATGGACCTTATTATGGGACGCAGTATGGACAAGGTTCTTCACCTTACGGAGGCGGGTATCAACAACCTACTTACTCTCCTAATTATGGCTTCATAGCTCCTACTAGCCAAGGTCCACCTTACTATGGTACTTCCACGTCACCCTATATGGGTCAGACAAGAGGAGGACACTATGGCCAAGGCCATGGTGGTGCCCAAACCTATGTGAACCAGGGAGCGGTCCATCGACCTCATCATCCTAGTCTCCCTTTCCTCGCAACGCTTAACCTTCCTGACTTATCGAGACTTACGAACGATCTCATGGCTCATGACCCGGCTTGGCCGGCTATCCCTACCAAGCTTCCTTCGGACATACCTAAGTTTGAAGGCAAACCGGGAGAGGATCCGAGCGAACACGTTACCACGTTTCACCTTTGGTGCTCTTCGAATTCATTACATCAGGACTCAGTCCGCTTGCGACTATTTCAATGCACCCTCACGGGGCTTGTTGTGAAATGGTATATAGAGTTACCAAAGGGAGCTTTTACCTTGTTCGATGATCTTGCGATGACTTTTCTTAATCACTTCCAGTGACCAGTGCGCTATGACATTGGTACTGAACTCTTGTCGACATTTCAGCAAGATAAGGCCACCCATATTTCTGATCATATTCAGGAGTGGCGTAGATGGAAGAGATTAATTAAAGATTTTATACCGCCGGAGTTCCTTCTCGAGTGGTTCCTCAAGTATTTATTGCCATATATCGCGAAGGATGTTTCCACATCCAGAGTGCAAAATGAGGAACAAGCGATCTTTAGGGCATAGGAACTGGACTTGATTTATGCTCAGTCCGGTTTGTTGTATGAGATTATTCCCAACGCTCCTCGTTCCAGTTTTGATCCCAAGGTCAAACCTGGACTACATGTCGATGGCATTGTGGGTTGTGCAAGTGCGAAACCTGTGGATTCGGTTGCAAAACAAGTTAGTCAATTGTCGCTCAACCAATCTGCTTCGGGACAAGCTACAGCTTCGTCTCATCCCGCCCAAACGACGAATGTACTTTCTGTACAATCGTTGGACCAGAAGGGTAACCAACAGCCTGGACGGAATAGAAGAAAGGGTAAGAATAATAATCAAAAGGGTGGGAATAAGAATTAGAATGCTCCCAATAATGATAAGAACGATCAGAATGCTGGGGGGGACAAGCAAGCGAAATGTAAGGTTAAATTCCCTTGCAAGTTATGTAAGGATGATCACCTCACTTACTTGTGCCCTCGGATTGATGAAGCTTCAAGACTCTTAGCACAAGGCCCAGCTGTGCTAACGAACCCTTTACCACATAACAAGAATATGAACTCAAAGTCCCAGGAGCAATCTAGTGAGAATGATCCAGCAGAGACTAGTGCTCGTGGGTGCATTAACATGGTCCGTGCTGCTAATGTTGTGACTCGTGTGAAATATTATGGATCATCACAACCCAGCCCAGGAAAAGAACCTGATCCACCAGGAACCCCTTTGCGCATTGAGAAACCTGCGGATAAACCTGAGGCTGCACCTCGCATTCCTAAGGGTGTACTTAAGTGCTTGGGGCATAATCCAAATGCCCGAGCCACCCAGAATTATTCAGTGGTCGAGGACTTGGGCCATACTCCTTGTGCAATGTTTGAATTGGAAGTGCTTCAGAGTTGTCCCTCGCAAAGGAAGGATTTGCTTTCTGCTCTTGGTGTGAACGGTGATGATTCTTCCTCAGTGATCAAATTTGAAACCACAGGACATCAGCCTTGCTTGCCCTACTATGTGTCGCTTTTGGTACACATAGAATGTCTTAATATGATCATCAAGCGCAATGTGATTGACGAGGGTGCTGTTGCCTTTGTGATGTCTTTGTCCTATTGGAAGGGTCTTGGTTCTCCTGAGCTGTCGAAATCAGCGACTATGTTAACTGCTTTTGATGGGAGATCTTTTAGGCCGCACGACATCCTTCCATCCCTTAAAGTCCGTTTGGGGGGGAAGACCATTGCGATAGAGGTTGAGGTGGTTGATGCGCCCCTCGACTATAATCTCTTGCTGGGTAGGAACTGGATGTATAGTATGCAAGCCATTCCTTCTTCCTTGTTTCGCGTTGTATGCTTTCCACATAATGGGAAGATTGTAACGATTGATCAAATGGCATTCAAGAATTCCCCTGTTACTGCATCTTCAAGAGCTTCGGTTCCGATCGTTGAACACTCTCAGCCGGCAACTAGGAGTGTGGGTGTAGGCATGTATCCATCCCTTATGGGAAGCTTTAGTTGTCCTGCACCGGTCCTCATGATAGGATCTTGTTCCAATAAGGCTTCGTCTTCTACGACCTCGGTGTCTTTTCGCACGACTCATATGGAATATCCTTGGATTCTTCCTACGCTGAGTATTTCGAGTGAGCCTGTCGAGACCAACGTGCCGCTTCCTACAGCCATGATAGCTTATCAAGCCAATCTTGAGAGTGTTGCGGAGCCTTGTTCTTTCTCTTCGCGGACGGAGGAGGAAGACCCCTATGTGCTGCCGGCATGGGCAGTACAGTCTTCTCATGCCCACGACTGCCTTGATACGGTTTTCCCTTCAGATGAAGCGATCATTGAGGCTATGTCAGGTGTTGAGCCGCCATGGGAGGAACTTCATCATAGATCATATTTCCTTCCACCGCTTGACCGTTTGGAGCATAAGGATTATAGGGAGATTCTTAGTCACAGAGTTGGTAGTCCCATGGTTCCATTAAGCTCTCATGGTCAGATGGCTGATGGAAACATGGCGAACATATCTTCCATGATTCCTATCAACATCTCTCAAAATATCGGCACCATTGAGAATGTCTATATTGGGTCGAAATGTTCCCATGCTGATATTCTTGAATATATCGAGCTATTCAAGGAATTTCGTGATGTTTTTGCTTGGTCTTATGATGAGATGCCAGGTATTGACCCTCGGATTGTCGAACATGAGATTAAGACTCGCCCCAATGCTAAGCCTGTTCGACAACGTTTACGCATCGTGAATCCTAGGAAAGCACCCACCATTAAGGCAGAGATAGAGAAGCTGTTGAAAGTCGGTTTCATCTATCCCGTTCCCTTGACGGAGTGGGTTTCAAACCCTGTTCCGGTGGATAAGAAGCAGGGAGCGATCCGAATATGCACTGATTTCCGCGATTTGAATCGTGCCTGTCCTAAGGATAATTTCCCCACACCATTTATAGATCAAATTTTGGATGAGTGTGCGGGTACCGAGGTGTTCTCCTTCATGGACGGCTTTTTCGGGTATAATCAGATCTAGATTAAACCTGAGGACCAACACAAGACTGCATTTATAACCACTTATACTATGAAACGAGAACTATACACTATGAACGAGAACTCTACCCATAAAAACGATGATTTTTGCAAAAAAAACACCAAAAACACCCCCCAAATAGAAAAGTGTTGATACCAGTATACACGTTTTTTTTTTAGGCTAAAAAATAGAGCCATGGACTAAACATCCGATATTGTTGTTTAACAAAACTTTAAAATCAACCTTAAATTGGAAAAAAAGAAAAATTCTTGAAGAGATAA